>JACRUU010000027.1:1271973-1434473 GCA_030449085.1 Kryptopterus vitreolus
TCTGGCCTGGCGAGGGTTAAGCCGTTTGGCCGACTGGAGGTACTCCAAGTTTCGGTGGTCAGTCCACACGAGGAAGGGGGTTTCGGTGCCTTCCAGCCAATGGCGCCACTCTTCCAGAGCCAACTTGACAGCGAGGAGCTCCTTCTCCCCCACCGGGTAATTGCGTTCAGGAGGGCTAAGTCGCCGAGAATAGAAGGCACATGGGTGCAGACGATTGTCTTTGGGGCAGACCTGGGACAAGATGGCACCAACCCCAACATTGGAGGCATCGACCTCAACCACGAACTGCCGAGCGGGGTCGGGCAAAATCAGGATAGGAGCCTCGGTGAACCTCCGCTTCAGTTCAGAGAAGGCGGCACCAGCTTCAGAGCTCCAGAGAAACGTACGGAGGGTTGAGGTCAACTGGTGGAGGGGGAAGGCCAGTGAGCTATAGCCCTTTGATGAACCGCCGATAGAAATTGGCAAATCCCAAAAACCTCTGGAGCTGCCGGCGGGTGGTGGGGGTTGGCCAATCCCTGATAGCTTGGATCCTGGCGGGGTCCATTTGGATATTCCCGGCCGAAAGACAGTACCCCAGGAATGAGGTCCGTGAAACATGGAACTCGCACTTCTCTGGCTTGACGTACAGCCCATTCCTCAGGAGCCGGCTCAGAACTGCCCGTACATGATGAGCATGTTCCTCCACTGAGGGGGAGAAAATCAGTATATCATCCAGGTAGATGAAGACGAACACATTCAGCATGTCCCTGAGAACGTCGTTAACCAGAGCCTGGAACACTGCCGGTGCATTGGTGAGGCCAAACGGCATGACCAGGTACTCGTAGTGGCCAATAGGGGTGTTAAATGCCGTCTTCCACTCATCTCCCTCCCGGATGCGCACTAAATGGTAAGCATTGCGCAGGTCCAATTTAGTGAAGATGGTGGCGCCGTGCAGGAGTTCGAAGGCAGAGGCCATGAGGGGGAGCGGGTAACGATTGCGGATAGGTGATGGCATTAAGGCCACGGTAGTCAATGCAGGGGCGGAGGGACTTATCCTTCTTCTCCACAAAGAAAAATCCTGCACCTGCAGGGGACGAGGAGGGCCGGATGATGCCCTGCTGCCAAAGACTCCTGAATGTACTTGTTCATGGCTGCTCTCTCAGGTGCTGAAAGCTGGTAGAGGCGGCCACGTGGTGGGCTGGTTCCTGGGAGCAGTTCTATGGCACAGTCGTAGTGCCGGTGGGGGGGCAGGGTGGTAGCAAGGGCCTTACTGAAGACTGGGGCCAGGTCACGGTAAACCTCAGGAACAGCCACCAGGTCCTGGGGTGCGGGGACGGTGGCAGACGGAGGCTTGGGGGTGGTATTCATGAGGCAATGACCGAGGCAGTGGGTTCCCCATTCCAAAACTCTACCTGTGGGCCAGTCCAGACGGGGGTTGTGCTTCCGAAGCCAAGGAAAACCGAGCAAGATAGGGGCCTGGGGGGAAGAAGATCACCAACAGGGTGAGCCACTCCTGGTGTTGTTCCCCGACGGACATGAGTAACGGCTTGGTCCGGTGAGTGGCTTTATCCAGAAGGCTCCCATCCAACGACCTGACTTGTAGAACCTCAGGTAGGGGTTCAATGGGCAGGCGGAGTTGTCTGGCCAGCTCCACGTCAATGAACTCCGCGTCCGCCCCAGAGTCAACGAAGGCAGCAAGATCAATTCCCCCGGGGACGGTATGCAGGTGAACTTGAATGGTAGGCTTGGAAAGGATGGATGGATTGTGGCTCGTGGGTGACCTTCCCATCACCGACGAGCCCTGCCTTTTGCCGGGCAGGAGCCCGCCATATGACCCTCTCCACCACAGTAAAGGCAGAGTCCTAGTGAGCGGCGCCTCTCCTTCTCCTTGGGTGTCAGGTGGTGACGGCCTATCTCCATTGGCTGTGGAGGGGAGGGTGTTCGGTCCCGGAGCCGTGGTTGGACAGGCAGGCTCCGAGGGGAGGATGGAGGTGGTGAAACAGGTCGGAGCGGGCGAACTTGCCGTTCCCGGCGCCGCTCCCTGATCCGCCGGTCAATGCGGGTGGCGAGAGTGATGAGCCTCATCCAGGTCCTGGGGTAGATCTCGGGCTGCAAGCTCATCCTTCACGACAGGAGACAACCCTTGGAGGAAGGTGTCGTAGAGGGCCATTCGATCCCAGCCGCTGTCCGTGGCCCAGGTGCGGAAGTCAGCAGCGAATTCGGCCACCGAATGCTGACCCTGGAGCTGCAGATAGCAGAGAAGTGAGCCGCATCATGTCGGGGCGTAGAATGTTCCGAACACCTTCCGCAACTCTGATGAGAAGGCGGCGAAAGGACGCACAATGGGAGGATTGGGCCTCCCATTCAGCGGAAGCCCATCTCAGAGCTCGCCCGGCTAGGAGTGAGATGGTATAAGCCACTTTAGCCTGTTCCGTGCTAAAAGACAGTGGCTGCAGACTGAAGACCAGATCACATTGAATTAGGAAGGAACGACAGGTGTCCAGGGTCTCCAGAGTACCGAGCGGGGGTTCGCAAGTTGGGGCTCGCGAAGGACATGGCTGCAGGTACGGGAACGGGATCAGCCAGGGGAACAGGAGGAGCCGGAGCATGGGGTGGTGGTGGAGCGGTAGTGGCACCACTAGGGGGTGACTGTAGGTGGGCCAAGATCTGTTGGATTCCTTGCACCAGTTCATTAATTTTTCCGCTCCTGGTCCGCCTGCCGACGGGAAACTGCGGTCAAGGCTGCGAGGGAGGCTGGAGTTTCCGCGGGATCCATTTTTGGCCAGATTGTTCTGTCACACCTAGTAATGGAGGATCCAAGGCGGATGCCGAGCAGAGAGTGAAGTGGGCGGAGCTGCGTGAGAGCTCAGAGCCAGCTAGCAACCAGAAGAATGCGAAACCAGTGATTGATCCGATAGGCGATTCCTGAGCCGATTCCGAGTGTTCCGATTCCGAGTGAGCCGATTCCGAGTGAGCCGATTCCGAGTGAGCCGATCCCGTGAGCCGATTCCGAGTGAGCCGATTCCGAGATCTGAATCTGGAGACAGATCCGGAAGTGCCGGGCGTATAGAACCGAGCTCGGAGTGCGAGCCGGATCGTGAAGAGCGAGGAGCGCGAGCCGGATCTTGAAGCGCGAGGAGCGCGAGCCGAGGCTTGAAGGCGAATGAGGAGCGCGAGCCGGAGCTTGAGGTGCAAGGAGGCGCGAGCCGGATCTTGAAGCGCGAGGAGCGCGAGCCGGAGCTTGAAGCGCGAGGAGCGCGAGCCGGAGCTTGAAGGCGCGAGGAGCGCGAGCCGGAGCTTGAAGCGCGAGGAGCGCGAGCCGGAATCGAGAGTCCGGGGACAGGCAGGGTAAAGCCGGAGGTCGGGAGAGCGAAGATCAGAAACAGGTCGGTAGCTACGTCGAAGAGAAAATTGCTGGAGTGTGTTCAGGGTAATCCTTGAAGACAATCTGGCACTCGACTGAGGGTCTTTGGGGTCCTTTATAAGTGCCTGCCAGACAGACGCCATTTCCGGGTAGCGGGTTGCAGGTGGGAGGTTCCCCCTGTAGGCTCACACAGACTGACACAGGAAGGCCATTAGCGCATGCTTTGTTGCCGGCCGTTTTGTGTCCATGATAACCTGCACGCGTTCTGGAGTCAGCTTCCGGGAACCCTGTGAGAGTTCATAACCTAGATAGGTAACGTCAGGACTACAAAATTGCAGCTTAGCCTTGGATACCTTAAAACCCTTTTTGTGCCAGGAGGCGTAGCAGCGCTACGGTGGCGTCGGAGCACTGCGGGGCAGTTCGGCCAGCGTCATCCGACTGGAGGGTCAAGGAGCCATCGGGGAGGTTCAGATCGGCCAGCGCGTCCCTAACAGTAGCCGAAAAGACAGCGGGCGAGTCAACAAAGCCCTGAGGAAGGCGTGTCCAAGGTGTACTGTCGCCCCCGGTGCGTAAAGGCGAAAAGAGGCTGGGTCTGAAGAGCGCTTCAACAGGAACACTGAAAAAGACAGAACAAAGATCAATTACAAGTGAGGACATGGTTGCACCTGTATCCAAAAGGAAACGATAAGCATGTCCGTCCACACGCAGGTCTAAGAGAGGAAGATCAAAAACCTGTGGGGAGTCGATTGTGAGGGTCAACATAGAAACGGCCTGAGGGTCCCTGCTCTGCGGGCAACCCTTTTCGGGGGCCTCGATCATATTGAGGGGCCGCCTGGCGATCCCCAAAGTGACCAGAGTGGATTGACCTTCCTGTAGCCCTAGGTGCAGCTACAGGCTGCTGAGTGCCCTGTCCTTGAGCCTGATCTACCTTCATCTTCCTACATTCACGCATCCAATGACCTTCCTTTCCACAATAGTGACACTTCCCGGGCTTGTGTCTATTCTGCCATTTCGGGGGGCCCGCGGTTCCCTGTGGGGCGACCGAAAGACAAGCCTTATTCTTAGGTTCAAAAAGACCATCACTTTCCAAGGTCCTTATCTCTTTTCCTGCATCTTCCACTGACTTGGTATGACGACCATGCAAATGATGTTTCATCACTTCCTGTACCTCAGGGCGGCAGTTATTCAGAAAGGTGGTCAGGAATAGGGGATTGGCCTGAGCCTTATCTAGGGGCATACCCCCCACATTTTCCCATACACTAGAGAAGCGTTTCCAGAAAACCGAAGGAGACTCATTCTTTTCCTGTTTAGTATTGGTGACCTCAGAAAGGTCACTACACTTAGAACAATGTTTCTTCAAATAAGCCAGGAGCTGGTGTTCGAGAACATTAAGAATGTCACCTTGGTCACGCCACTGGCATGTGGATACGGTCTGTGTCACGTAATGAGGTTCAGGAGGATCTGCTCCTGCCCTAGGTGCGGCGGCTGCGCCATCAGCGGGTGTAGCAGGCATACGGGAACGGACCTTGGTATTATTAACTACATCAGTGGCAGGGTTCAAAATGGGACATTCAGCAATGATTTCCTCTTCATTGTATTTGTCTTTCAGAACCTGTCGTAAGATAAAGCGATAGTCCGCACCCATCATCTGGCAATGCCTTGTTGAGTGAATTAAGTCACTTACAAATGGTACTGGTTTGTTAGGGGGAGGAAGGAGCGAGATAATATCTTCGAGAGCTGAAGGCGAAGGGGGAAGGGCTGTCACACCATCAGGTTTGGCCACCCAAACAAGGGCGGTGTTTGGTGCAATGGTTTGTGTTGGCAGAGGGAATGAGGGCGGATCAATCATGGAGCCGGAGTCCGGACCATCATCGTCCTCCGGTGCTGGTGCCCGTGAAGACACCGATGATACCTTAATAGGTTTCGGTGGTGGAGTAGGGGTTGGGCATGTGGGTCCGGAATCAGTAACAGTGACGGCTGGGCAAGAGACAGTCGGTTGGGATATTTGATTATAAGGCGGCGGTCTCGGCGAGGACACCGGGACAGAAGGGACCGATTTAGCAGCGGGTCCCTTCTTAGGTGGGGGAATACCCTTCAGTACACTTTTAGGAGTATATGCGTTATGGTTTCATTTTGTACCATATCTTATAGCAATCCATCATGTAATCCAAATCCCAATATGGGTCCCCAATTCCCTCATAAATCATGCGATATGTGGATCCCATAAATCCCGGATCAAAAGTACCTTCCCTTGGATATTTAGGAATTTGGGGATTACTCTCAGTCCATCCCGCCAAATTATCCAAATACGGTGTAGTATAATATGCCAAATTACAACTATTCATCCAATCACGAGGAGACTTAGGGGACTGACTTCCCCCCATCCTGTCTCCGGTCAGGTTCGCAAACAACAGCAGGAAGCAAAGTCTTTTACTAAATTCTTGATACGCGCGTCTGCTTAACTTCTTCTAAGTTAAGGTTCTCTTCCCGTTATTTCAGGGAAATTATCGAATCGAGCCGACCAGGAAAGAAATTAAATTAATTCTTACCTGATCTGGTCGATCACGTCGGGGTCACCAAATTGTAAGTGTTACCCAAAGTGTGCCAAGAAAATATCCCCCACACCATTAAACCACCACCGCCAGCCTGAACCAAGGCAGAGTGGATCCATGCTTTCGTGTTGTTGACGCCAAATTCTGACCCTACCATCCGAAGTGACAGGAGTGGTACCCGGTTTGGCCTTCTGCCTCGACATGTTGTGCTTTCAGAGATGCTCTTCTGCATACCTGCATTCTGCATTGTAACGAGTGATTATTTGAGTTACTGTTGCTTTTCAATCAGCTCGAACCAGTCTGGCCATTCTCCTCTGACCTCAACAAGGCATTTGCTCCCACAGAACTGCAGCTCACGGGATATTTTCTCTTTTTCGGACCATTCATTGTAAACCATAGAGATGGTTAAATTTACTTAAATCACCTTTCTTCCCCATTCTGATGCTCGGTTTGAACTGCAGGATTGACCATGCCTAAAAATTGCTGCCATGTGATTGGCTGATGAGAAATTTGCCTTAATAAGCAGTTGGACAGGTGTACCTAATAAAGTGGCCGGTGAATACACAAAATATACACAAAACCATTTTGACCTACAGCAGTTAATCTGTTTTGTTGAATCGGTTTTTCATTCATTCATTCATTTTCTAGCGCTTTATTTGATCTTCCCTCGGGTCACGGGGAGTCTGTGTCTATCTCAGGCGTCTATGGGCATTAAGGCAGGATACACCCTGGATGGAATGCCAACCCATCACACACACACACACACACACACACACATTCATACACTAGGGACAATTTTCCAAGGTGCCAATCAACCTACTGCACATGTTTTTTGACCGGGGTGGACCGGGGGGCATGCACAAACTCCACACACATGGCCGAGACGGGAATCGAACCCGGACCCTGGCGGTGTGAGGTGAACGTGCTAACCACTAAGCCACCGTGCTCCTCATCGGTTTTTAAAATGTTTAAATCATATAAAAATTGGAAATAAAAATCAAATAACAACCAGGAAAATGTTTTATTTTAATTAGTTTTATTGAAATGTATTTATTAAGTTGCAAATTCAGAAAAGTATATGCTGATAATCTCACCTCTGACCTCATCCTCGTGATTTTGAGCTGTAATCTAATATATATAATATATATAGTACATATATTTTTACATATACAGGTATACATATAGCTCAAAATCACGTGGATGAGGTCAGAGGTGAGATTATCAGCATATACTTTTCTGATGGAATTTATTTTTAAGATTAGACAATATATATTATCACATCTTACTCCCTTACTAGAGCATATACACACACATAGTCATGCTTTAGCACTGTTGGAGATATAATCTTGCTCAGAGTCTGTAAAACATTAAAAACATCACAAATATAAATTAAAAGACTGTAAATAAACACTGTAGTAGATTTAAACATCATTTATGGATGATAAAGGATCACTTACCGGCTTCGGGTGGAACAGGTTTAAATCCTGAAACACAGATAATAAACACACAGTTATTATAAAATCTGTCTTTGATGTTTAGTCACTTTCAGTTTACTGTTAATAATTCATCAATGAAACTTAAAAATATGTAAAACATTTATCGAATTCTATCAGTCTCCTTCTCCGTACCACATTTCTTCTTCTTCCAGACCATAATTCCAACAACAATCACAACGACAGCCACGACGGCACCAATAATGATAATCGGTCCTCCATCTGATCCTCCATCTGATCCTCCACCTGTTAAATCAGTACAGAGTGTTTATGATGTTTATGGTGTGCTGATTTGACTCTGTAAATGTATAGATTTATAGGAAAGTGTTTCTCCGACCTCTCAGGATTCGACGCTCGCTCACACGCAGCACTAAATCCTTCTCCAAGCTGCTGTGCTGAATCACACAGGTGTAGGTGTGTTTCTGCAGATCCTCAGCTGACACGTTCAGAATGCTCCTCTTCTGGAAGCTTCCATCCTGGTTGGGTAACGTCTCTCTGATCTCCACGTCCTCATACACGTCTTCTCCGTTCTTCTGCCAGGAGATATTCAGTGCTTTAGGGAAGAAACCTGTAGCATGACACACCACATCTGGAGAAGACGAGTGTTTCTGGAACAGTGACGTCTCAGAAGGAACTGCAGACAAAACCCACACAAAAACCTTTATTTGTTGAAGGTTATCTGGGCTTTCCTCTAAACAAGTAAATAGAAATATATGTGATCAATGTTTCTTTATTAAAAGGACATAAATGAGAGATTAACCTTAAAGCTAAAATATGAATAAATATGTTTACATGATTATGTATGTTTAAAATAAATTTACATGATGTAAAGAGTGATGTAAAGATGGAGGTTTACACATAAAGCATTTTATTCTGCTCAAAATACATTAGTTGTGATGGAGACTGTTGTTTATGATGAATATTATTTAATAAAGATAAAGGATCAGGTTTGTGTGTTAAACTGTTTCATGGTCAGTGTTTACAGTATTTGTGTGTATGTGTATAATGAAAGAGTGTGTTATTAATGTGTTAGAGCAATTTACCGTTTCCTTTCTTTTGGCTGTACGTCACTAATCCATCTAACAAATCGTTACACTCGTATTGCAGGAAGTTCTTCCAGTATTTCGCATAACCATTAGACTCCCACTTGTGTTTGAGGATCTTAGCTTGAGATTTATCTGCAGTCCAGGTTCCAGTTTTCAAATCCAGATGGATGAAGTCTTCTGCGTCAAAACCGTACTGATCATATCGTTTAGTGTCATCATCATCCGTACATCCATACATCCTCTGTAGTATGTGACCTACACACACACACACACACACACACACACACACACACTGACACACTTGATCACCACAATAATTTTCCATTAATGCTAAACCTTATTTGTTTTCACTGTAAGAATGAATGTATGTATAAATGCTGTATATAGATTTTAATTCAGCTTTTAGAGGGATGCTATGTTGTTTCACTATGTACTGTACAAATCACAGAGAAACTTGAATGTATTCTACTGTAGCTATAAAGACTAAAAGGTACTTAAATGTATTTTGGCGTCAAAATCCTTTTTTTGACGCCAACAGCGTATGTGGGTTTGTGTCAGACTCTGGACTTTGACCACTAGGGGTCGCCGCTAGGCCCTTTGCTCCCTATGCCATTCCCTGTCCCCTACCCCCTAATTTATCCCACCTGCTCCCTGTTTCTTTCAGTTAATATAAGTTCCCCTCTGTGCTTTCTTCTTGGCTGGACCTTCATTTCTTGTGCTGATGTGCTGTTTTGTTTGCTATTTGTGTTCATTTTGATGGTTGCATTACCTGTGTTGTCTTTTTGCCGTGCCTTCCCTGCGATTTCCTTGTTTTCCTTTGGTTGCTTGCCTTTTAACGTTTGCCGTGTTTAATATCTAACTGGGTTTTCGAGTATTCTTGAGTCCTGTTTTTGGTTTCTTTACTCTTAATTGGTTTCTTTTTGTATCTAGTGTTACTCGAGCTCCCTACGTTCGTTCTCGAGCTACCTGTGGTCGTTGTTGTTGTTGTTTTTTCATTGTTTGTTTTTTCGATTTCTTTTTGGGGGTTACTCTGGGTTTTTATCATTAAAGACGAAGAACGTTTATATCCCAAGTGTGTCTCTGCATCTAGCTTTTACCACCTCCCCGTGACAGGCTGCTAGGGCGTCTGCCATGAACCACAGCACCCTGGGTTTGAGCCCTGTTATTGAACGTTACAGGTTTGTTAGTGTCAATTGCTGTAAGTTTGATTATAATAGTCTGCATCATCCAAGCATTCATACATTCATCTTTCACTATAGAAAATAATACTAGCATATTAGTTTGCTGGAAAAAAAGGATATTTCTGGAGGTATTATTTTAAAACTTAAAATTAAAGTTGTGACAGACATTTTACTGTACCAATGGAAACATCACTGATCAATAAAACATCTATTTACCTGTGCTGTGATTAAACTGATTCTTTATTTTTGTGAAGCTTTTCTTGAAGTCATAATAATGTCCCTGCATGTCCTGTTCCTCACTCTTCCAGTAATCTTTCTTACTGTTCTTTATCCAGTCCTCTGGGATCAGCTTCATGTTACTGCTGCTGTAGGACATAAACTGCCTTCCATCCAGCAGACCAACAGCAGTGAATTCTGGATGTACACTGTGTGTGAGTCCAGTGTAGAGGTACACCAGAGAGTGTGTATCTACAATAAACACAACATTTAAAACATGAAATCATCTAATCAATCTAATCATAGAGCAAAACTCAATCTGCCATTCTAATGTCATACTTTCACTAAAGGCGTAATAAAAGTATGACACTAGAATTGCAGAATTGAGTTTTGCGCTATGGTTATATCATAGATTTTGGGCTTTGATTTATTCTGTACTTCTGTTATTCTGAATAAATATTGAACATGAAGTTTATATAGCAGTAAACATGGGATTAAAAACTCTGATATATGAAAAATATACATCTATTATATTGTGTATTACTCCGATTCCATAAAATCTCTAAAGCCAAATTATAATAAATAAGGAAAGAGTGGGAGTTTATTTATTTATACTTTTATTTATTTATTTTTTCAGGCAGAAAACATCTGTTTTGGCACATTTTAAAGCATCTGTCTGACGGTCTTCTTTTTTTTCGTGCAATTTCTCTGCACTTTATTTTTTCAAATACGCACCAATGCTGCACACATACAAAAAAAGTGCAGTTGTTTAAAGATGTGATTGGGTGGTTACATGGGCTGGTCAAAAAAACACAACGCCAATGTTTTTAAAAAATATTACATCGGCTAAAAGACATCAAGTGACATCAACTAACCAATCAGGAAAAAGAATTTTCAGAAAAAAGTTTTACTGGCGAATAAAAACAGACAAAAACAGTATGAGATATATCCGCCCAAAAGGTACGTTGGGAAAATATCCTGTCCGACAGAAGACCAGTCTGTCCTCGGGTAAAAAAAATATTGAAAAATATCAGGTTTATTAAAAATGAATCAGATTTGTAGATATTTGCTTATTTCACAATAAACAGCGACCTCTTTTGTTCCGTATATAATTCACACTGAAATCAGTGGTAGATAAGTAAGACATTTCGGAACTCGAGTCATAGTACAAATATTCTGCAAAAGTTCTCCATTTACAATTCTACATGAGTAAAAGTACAAACATATTTTAATTCATTTAAATGTACAAGAAGACTCAAATGTAGTGGAGGAAAAAGTGAAATACTACCTAACCTCGTTTTACACGAGTGTAACAATACACAAGTAATTCAGTTTACAAGTCGGAATAAAAATTTTATTGGCTTTCCAGCTAAATTTCAGCCCTCCGCCCCCAAACCCCCCTCACACACACACACACACACACACACACACAATATTCAAGTTTTTTCCCGCTACCGACCGCTCCTGCATAAATATGTTACTTTCTCCGGCAGGCAATATTTACGTCGCTCCCGACCTTGTGCCTGTATATATGTACTGTAATATTTGAATTTACTCTTGTATTTCTTATAGGGAAATTTTTTTTTTGCGAAAGAGCTACTAGAAGCACTGCCCCTCTGCCTTCATCTGCCTCTCTCTTAATATGTGCCCCGATGAAAACATCCCCACCTACATAGAAACCCAAGCTTACCTGCAAACACGACAAAACAACACAATGTAAATAACAGTAAGATCTCCATTAGGTCTGTTTAGATCCTGGATCCTGCTGCAGAGGATTTCAGAATTAAGGATATTGTATGTAAACCGATTAAAGTAAAATAGAAAAGAGAGCACGCCTTAAATATATATATATATATGCTTAAATTCCTTCTTCTCGGATTGGTGTTTGGGAAATCCAACCCCAAGTCCTGCCTCCGAAAGGACAACCATAGCCTGCTGTAAGCTGTGGGTGGAGGATAGTGTTATAATAGATAGAATTACACACTGTCATCAACATTGTTATTGAAAGCAGCACATTTTACGATGTAAAATTATACATATACAGCACATTATACAATATAAAACCATCATTATTTATATAAAAAAATACCACAATAGAAAACATATAGTGTCCTGCCATATATATAAGTATGGGGGCACGGTGGTTTAGTGGTTAGCACGTTCGCCTCACACCTCCAGGGTTCGATGTGTGGCCATGTGTGTGTGGAGTTTGCATGTTCTCCCCGTACCTCAGGGGGTTTTTCTCCGGGTTCTCCGGTTTCCTCCCCAGTACAAAAAACATGCACAGTAGGATGAATGTGAATGTATGAATGTGTGTGTGTGTGTGTGTGATGGGTTGTATATATATATATATATAGCTCACACATATTTCTATTCTATTCTGGAATAGATACATTACAGCATATACATTACAGCACAGTGAAATTCTTTTCTTCGCATATCCCAACTTGTTGGTATTTGGGGTCAGAGCGCAGGGTATCAGCCATGATATGGCACCCCCTGGAGCACAGAGGGTTAAGGGTCTTGCTCATGGACCCAAGGGCGGCAGCTTGGCCATACCGGGGCTCGAACCGCCGACCTTCCGATCAGCAGCCCAGCGCCTCACACCACTGAGATACACCCTCACTGTACATGACTGCTGTCACTCATAACTTTACTTGACGAATAATTTCTCTGTGTAACCTGCTCTGCTGTGCCAGTATGATAAGGAATAATTTAACATTTCAAAAAGGTGTTACTGTAAAACAAGAATTAACTTACATCCAGCTATTTACACATACATTCATTTATGACATTTGGCAGAGAGATAGAGAGAGAGATAGGGGTGAAGATGCCTTGTGCAAGGTTATTAAGATTATGGTATAAACATTTGGCAGTGTTATACTTATCTGTACACATGTCGATATAATGGAAATTTTTTATCTGCACATGCAAAAAATTTGGCAGACATTTACATTTTGGCTTAGTGACTAGCATGTTCGCCTCCCATCTCCAGGGTTGGGGGTCGGCCAGTTTGCATGTTCTCCCCGTGCCTAAAGGGTTTTTTTCTCCAGTTTCCCCACGGGATCAAAAACATGCACGGTAGGTTAATTGGCACCTTGGAAAATTGTCCCTATTGTGTGAATGTGAGTATGACGGGGAGGTGGTGGCTTAGTGGTTAAGGTGTTGGCCTCTGGACCAGAAGGTCTCAGGTTCAAAACCCCAGAACCACCATCACCATCAAGCTGCCACTAGTGGGCCCTTGAGCAAGGCCCTTAACCCTCAATTGCTCAGTTGTATGTCGCTCTGAATAAGGGCGTCTGCCAAATGCTGCAAATGTAAGTGTATGTGTGTGTGTGTGATGGGTTGGCATTCTATCCAGGGTGTATCCTGCCTTAATGCCCATAGACGCCTGAGATAGACACAGACTCCCCGTGACCCGAGGGAGAAGTCTGATTAAGTGGTAGAAGAGGAATGAATGAATGAATTTGCTGAAGGTTACATGGTTGGACAGATCATGGTTGTGAAAGGACATTGTTTACATTGAGCATTTGCAAAAGGTAGTGACTTGTTGATTTTTAAATGGAACCCGAAACAAAACTGGAGAAACCTGCTTTAAATTGTTTTTACTAAAATCAACAGGTCACTACCTTTTGCAAATGCTCAATGTAAACAATGTCCTTGCACAACCATGATCTGTCCACTAATTATTGTTTTAGGTTTCCATCTGACTGATGTTTTGAATAAAAATTACCTGATGATGGGCATACATGCTGTTAAAAACACAGTAAAAAGTAAATGTAAGTTATTATAAATGTAGAGGCATGACTTTTTCATTAAATAAAAATATATTTAAATAAAAATATAATTTTATTTTTATCTATCTCTGAAAAAGGAACTGGCAAAAAGCAATTACAGTGCCTTGTTTATTGCATATTTAATCCAATTCCGACTTACTTTACATTTTGGCTTAGTGGTTAGCACGTTCGTCGCACACCTCCAGGGTTGGGGTTTAGCCATCTGTGTGTGGAGTTTGCATGTTCAGCCCGTGCCTAAAGTACGATTGAATTTAAGGCTATGACTGTGTACTAACCCTACCAAAATCAAGGCATTACAATTGCATAAATTAATATCACAGTTTTAAATAATAAATCAATTACAAATTATGAAAATATTTATTTAGCACATTTTAACAATGCACAGTATAAAATAAAATTCTAACTTAAATGTTTAAATTAGGGGCACGATGGTTTAGTGGTTAGCATGTTCGCCTCACACCTCCAGGGTCCGGGTTCGATTCCCGTCTCGGTCATGTGTGTGTGGAGTTTACATGTTCTCCCCGTGTCTCAGGGGGTTTTTCTCCGGGTTCTCCGGTTTCCTCCCCGGTCCAAAAACATGCACGGTAGGTTGATTGGCACCTTGCAAAATTGTCCCTAGTGTATTAATGTGTGTGTGAGTGTGTGTGTGTACTCTGCAATGGGTCGGCATTCCATCCAGGGTGTATCCTGCCTTAATGCCCATAGACACCTGAGATAGACACAGACTCCCCGTGACTCGAGGGAAGATCGGATAAAATTCTCTCTCTAGTGTCTTCTCGTGTTCTCCCCTTCTCCGCCTCTCTAGTGTTCTCTAGCATTCAACCCTTTTTGTTTTAGTATTCCCGAGTTCTTGGAAGAACGGATAAAAGTTCTTGTTCTTTTGTTTCTTCATTGTTCGTGGTTTTTTGAGTTCCTGTTGGGTTTTTTTGATTCATTAAAAACAACATGTTCTTGCCGAGTATGTGTCTGTATCCTGGGTTCACTTCTTCCCCATGGCAGACTGCTAGGGTGTCTGCCAAGCACCACACCACCCTGGGTTCAAGCCCTGCTTCTCGACCTCAACATTATATATATATATATATATATATATATATATATATATATATATATTAATATATATATATATATATATATATATATATAGCCACCATTGAAAAGAAGCTTGTGTGCGTGTGCGGCTTCGGTTGAGTTCTAATAGCCCTTGAAGACAGGTGACTCCTGTTAGAGAGTGACGGCACGGAGGGTTTGTTCCACAAAACTTTAATGAGAGATTGAGTTCATTGATGCCTTTCACGTCTTGGGTGGTCTTGAGTGGGTGTGCCAGTTCGTTGATGTTGAAGGGTGCTGCTGGTGAAGACTTGAATCCATGTTGAGGAATCTGGGGTCGTCTTCTGCTTGCTGCAGCCTGGGTTGCTTGTGCGCAGTTGATGTGCTCGTTCTGGCCGAGTCCGAGCGAAGAGGCATGAAGCTTACTGCTACTGTCAGACTCTGGACCTGGGCTGCCTGGACCACTAGGGGTCGCCTTTGAGCCCTTTGCCCCCTATGCCCTATTCCCTGTCCCCTACCCCCTAATTTTTCCCACCTGCTCCTCGTTGCCTTTTGTTTTAAGTTTCCCACCTTTCCTTTTGCTTGTGTTGGTTCATTGCAGTTTTTTGGTGTGTTGATGTGCTGCTTGTGTTATTTCATTGTGTTATGGTGGCTCAATTTGTTTATTTTGCATTTGTTTTCTGTACCTGTTTTTATTCCTGGATTCTCCCTTTTTTTGTTAGCCATGTTTCTTAGATAGCAGTTTTGAGTATTGTGTTCTGCTGTTAGATTCCTGTATTTATTTCTTTTGTTCCCAGCGTTCTGACGTGGAATTACAGTTAACTAAAAAGACTTTCCATACATGGCCGCCCCCAAATTTAAGTATCTAAATTTGTAGAAGACAGGAAAGTCTTATTGTTCGTTGTTTTCTTCTTCATCTTCGTTGCTTTACTATGCAGTTTAGCCGCCCCGTGAAGGAACTGGGTAGAACATGGCTCGGAGCAAGGCATAGAGAGATGTTTGAGAGGAGTCACTTTGGACGTTGCTATTATGAAGGCTGCATAGAACCTTACCTCATGGTCTTTAGTGTGAAGATAAGCAATAGAGCCATACATGCATTCTGAGGCATCCCAGAGGATATGGGGTGCGTATGGCACCATGTTTTCGAAAGACTGTTTAATCTTGGAGCTCTTGGCCTCCTGGACATAGGTGAAGCAGCCGGAGATGATGACTGCGTAGCTGACAGCCCAATCCCAAGATACAAGTTGTCTCCAGTCTCCAGCCGGGTCGTCTTCGGTTGCAGACTGGATGGTGTAGGTCAAAAAGCAGAGGATAGCGGTAATCCACAGCAGGATGGAGAAGCCGCCAAAGAGTTGCCTGCAGAACTTTACCCTCACAGGCGTGGTTGAGGGAGGCGTGAATGCGTTCAGACCATCCCGCAACAGAATCTTCAGCCGCCTTGGCATTAGTCAGATCCTGAACTGGAATGTCTGACTGGAATTGTCCAGCTTACTTCTTCCACTGACATCTTGTGTTCTATCGAAGGCACTTCCTTCTTCCGATCATCCAGGTTCCTTTACATGGTTTCTGCAGTGCGTATGTGGCGCAACAAGGACTGCAGGTGGTTCCAAACGGGTAGAACTTGCCATTTGAAGACGTCTGGATTCTTCATCCCTTTTCATGTCTCTCCAAATGAAGCGTAGCAATGAACGATCTTGGGGTAGGAGCTGGATCTGATGAAACATTGCTTTAATATCTCCACTGATCACAACTGTGTGCTCATGCAAACGGAGGAGGATGCCAAGGAGGGTAGGACCCAGAACTGGACCAGGAATAAGGCAGTCGTTTAGAACTTGACCTCTATATTCATATGAACAGTTGAAGACTAGTCTTGCTTTATTGTTATGGAAGACTAAGTGATTGGGGATGTACCAGGATTCTGTGGGAGAATCTGTAGTCTCCGATGACAATCTTTTCACATAACCTACTGTTTCTAATCTTTGCACTTCTTGACAGTAGATCTGGGCTCTCTCCTGATCAGTAGCGAACTGCCGCTCTCTACTTCGGAGTGGTGGAAGGCATGCAGATGCTTCGGTGCTTGAAAACACTGCCTTCACTCTATTTATTGTTGGAATTGGCAGTCCTTTGAGGTACTTGTACTTCCTGAACAACACTTTGAGTGGGTAGCTATATTCTGAGAAACCTAGCTTGCCAGCAGTAAACGCGTTGTGAATCTTGTATCTCCTCACTGGATTTTCTGCTGGGGAGATTTCGAATGAAACTGATGATCCTGTCAACTGGTCAATCTCATTCCGCACAGTTTGCAGGGGAAGTGTTTCGGGTTTCCTCTCTAGGTTGAGAGCTTGTACTGCTGAGGAAAGGATTATGGTTCGGTCTGAGCCATCATCAAGTAGAGCAATAGGCTTCGAGTGAGTGGGCAGCATTGTGCAGACAACACCTTGACTACCTTTAGCAGAACCTTTTGTGGGCGGTTGGGTCGGTCAAAGTATATTGTATCGTGCGCAAGTCCGACCATAAACACTGTGTTTTTCCGGTTTGTCTTCGGTTTGTTTGCTTCATGCAGGACTGTGAGATGTCGTTGTTGGTATATTCTACAGAGCTTCTTGAGTGTGCAATCTTCAGGTTTGTGATTACGCCCGCAGCTGCGACATGCTCTATCCTTCAGCCACTCTGAGATTTGGGCTGCTGTCAGGGATTTGAATTTGGAGCACATGCCGAGATGATGATCATGGACATTACAATAGGGGCAGTACGGTTGTGTTTTACCCTTCGGCTTTACCGAGCAGGCCTCATGGGTTAGCGGGGAAGAGGATGTCTCCTCCAAGTTACTGCAAGTGTTGAAGTACACTGAAGGTAATGCCCGCTTGGGATCTTGGGGTTGCTTTCTCTGAGGTCCTATCTGCCCTTGATATAGTGACATGGCTCTACTCATCAGACGCTTTGCTCCTGCCTTTGCCTTGAGCCAAGGGGATAGGTCTAATAGAGTATATGACTTATCTGTCCCTTCAACCAATATGCCATGATTTTGACAATACTCCATAAACTCCACACCATAACTATATGGCAGTTTTGCTATCAGTTTATCTACGTGAGAGCCACAGTTCAAGTTCACATCCATTCTCGCCTCTCTAAGGTACGAAGTCTACTCACCAGATTGTGTACTGAGAGTGCAAAGCTGCTGAATGCCTTCTCATCTCCATATCGGATTGGTGGGGAGTTCAATATAGTTCCAATCTCACTCTGCACGAGCTGGCGTGGTTGTCCATATTCCTGTTGAAGGGCATGCATTGCGGCCTGTGTACGGAGCTTGTTCAAGCTGACTGGATCGTGCCAGGTCACAGGCGTGTGGGAACTTCAAGTGTTTTATGAGCACTTGGAATTTATACTGCTCTGTGAGGTACGTGTGGGTACCTATGAGGTTGTCGAAGGCCATCTTGAATAGGGCGAATTCGGACCCTCCACCATTCTCAAAGTGGGGGAGTGTTGGTTTAGGAATACCATATGAGTTGGCGATCAATGCGTCTATCGTAGCGATCGAAGGCTGTGATGGTGCTGGTTGGACCGGCAGGTCTCTGTAGATAGGAAGTGGGTTTGTCGGTTGGCTTGGCTGGCCGGGGTGGAAGATAGGAATTGTGGCTTGATTATGTCTATAGGGCTAGGGAGCTGAACATGGCTAGTCCTTATAGTCTCTTGAGGCCCATGGGTTTGGGACTGAGATGCTGGATCACCATACATGAACTGGATTGGTGAAGTGGGTTTTTCAAATGATGTTGGGTTGTAGAGTGGCTTTTCCAATGACGTTAGGGGTTGCAGCATTTCTCTAGGAGGAAGCTCTACTGTGGCTGAAGCAGTAGGTGTCTTCTCCTGATAGACAGGTTCATCTGTGGCTTCTACCTTTGGGGTGAGCAGTGTCTCTGTCTGTGCTTGCCTTTTGTCCGGTTCACTGGATGCCTGTGGAGCAGGTGTGACTTTCCCGCTCTGTGATTCTTTGAGGAGTGATGCGACGATACGTGTTTGTTCAACTGCAATCTCCTTCTGTTTGATGCGACGCTGTCTCTCCAGTTCCCTGGTGAGCCTTTCCTTTGCCTTGTGAGCAGCTTGTACCTCTTCCTCCAGTCGACGACTTTTCCTCTGAAATTCTTCCTCCATTTGGCGCCTTTGCCTTTGAAGTTCTTCTCTTTCGAAAAGTGCTTGGCGTGCTCGTTGATCTAGAAGCTCGGCCTGCTCTTCAGCTTTCCTTTCCTCTACTACCTGCCTCTGCAGTTCTGCAAGCTCCATGCTTCTTTAATCTTTCCTCTATGATAGCCTCCCTGTGGGTCTGTGAGTCGTGATATCGTTGTGCGAACGGATCCAGAACTTCTGCTGAACCTTGATCTTGATTTTGCTGCGTTGTGAGCTGGCGGTTGGGGATGATGATGATCTCCTAGGAGCGTTTCTCACTAGGGGTACTCCTGGCGCACATCTGGAGGGGTAACCTCTGGCACTGTACCGCTCGCAGTATCCGCATCGGTGGCTGGAATCTGGCTTGGTTGATACCCTACTTCGTAAGTCATCCAAGTAGGCTGGTGGATGCATCTCCTGCTTAGGGCGCACAATTGGATCTGTGTCCTGTTGTGGCTGCATGGTTATCTTCAAGGGTGCTATTATCCGGCTCGAAGGACCATGAAAAGAAGCTTGGGCATGTGCGTCATCACAAAATGCTGCTCCGGCCGCGTTGCTTCGGTGATAAAAGTATTTTGGGCCATTTTTGGCTGAAAATTTTCGGTGACCAAATATTCGGTGCAGCTCTAGTTATTAGTACTTTTCATGTAACACAGACACCAAATGAACTCACCTCATTTAAATTTTTTACTAAAATAATCGCTGATAATACACCAATATTTATAACAAACCTGTTATTACATTACACAGTGGATGTTACTGTATATGACTGGCTTCACAAACAGTGTTTTATAACATGGCTGGTTTGGGCGTATAAAGATTTCTCAAAGATGTGTCTATGTCACATGTCGTATGTGGTTATGTGCACCACACCCGGGCTTTATTACCTGCCTGTACATGCCTTTTATACATGCCTTTTCAGGTGCTTCATTGACATCTGGTAGACGCCCTTATCCAAAATAACTTGCAAATGTCATATATATGCACAACTGAAACTCGAGGGTTAAGGGCATTGCTTAAGGGGCCAGCAGTGGCAAAAAATTGTATCCAAAGTCCGATGTTTAACCCCCGAGCTACCACTTGTTTCAGAGAAAACAGGTTCCAGGTTCGACAGTAAACAAAACATGAAACACCAGTGGATAAGGGCAAAAGCTTATCGCTGTTCCCACAAATGGCTTTGGATTTCATGTTTTTGTATAAATATCACAAAAAAACACACATGCTGAAAGATAGGTTGCTTAGGGTTATGGGAGTGGATGCTCAGTAGGAAGTGAACTCGTGGACTTGATAAGGCCATAACACATCTCTTCCCAGTGACTACCAAAGTTTCCTACAAGTGAAGTTTCCTACAATATATCCCATAGTTTTCTCTGTTCTTAGTTATGTTAATGTTGTTACGCTGTAAGTGTTTCTGCTACAGATCATAAACACTGCAGTCAAACGATTATTATGTTCTTGTTGTTTGCATGTCGTATGAAGGAATTTTAGAGATGAATCTTGTAATTAAACAGTTAAACCAGAAATCTGGATGAAGATATTATTATGGTGAGAAAATATGAGGAAGAAACCAGTCACATATTTTGCATGTGATAGATGATCGGTGCGGTGCGTGCCAAGTACAATGTTTGTCAGTGGTTGATCTCTTTTGTTGATCTAAAAACAGAAGACGGGTTTTTCCATGACAAGGTTTCTGTTTCATTTACTAACAACAACCTTTTCATTCCATTTCGTTTCAACCTTTTCATTCCATTTCGTTTCAACCTTTTCATTTCTCTGAAATGATTAATGCTTTAGGTTTCCATTTCCAAACGGATGACATAAACACATGCTGTTAAAAACATTGTAAAATGTTCATTATGGAAAATTAAGTTTTATAAATATTATATAATATTATATAAATAAAATTCATATTATAAATACTGTGGAGTACAGGGAAGTTTATTTATGTTTTCTTTTTGAAGACATTTTAGATTTTGCGTAAAGGGGTTTTTCTTGGTCCTTTATCCACCCTGATGTTTTTCCCCCGGGGTTTGGGGATATTTCATATCTAAAGTCATACATATTTTGTTTAGCTTTGCTCAGGGAACTCAGAACTTCCTTTAATTGTGTAACCTGCATAATTTAGTACATTCAGGTCATCACCGTGACTAACTATAATACTGATTATTAACCAATAATATGAACATATAAAGACACTGTGTTCCCGATGCTTGTCTCAGTCATTTGCATCCACTGTGATGTTTAAGAATATGCAAGTCACAGTAGTGCAGAATATACAAATCCTAGTACTGGAATATGCAGATTAATGAATGCCAAATGCCACAGAACTTCTCTGACCTTCTCTTAAAGGATCTCAGACCCGTTAACACCGTGGGTCAAATTCTGGACCAATAAACTTGATTTATTTTTCTTAAATAACATACGCAGCTGGATTTATTACACAGCACTGGATCAGGCCTGTAACTGTGCTTCAGACTTTCCAAACATCATCACTGAACCTTGTGCACCCAATTTAAGGACAGCTGCGATGGGATTCATTGGTTGGTACTCTGAAAGCTGTTTAGTGCGCTCCTATTGGTCAAAAAAGATATCCTGTGGACCAATTATAATTTATTTACAACAACGCCATCAGTTTCTAAGAGCAGTGGGTGATTTACAGGTTTGGATGCAGTCTGTTGTTCGGAGCACCTTTTTATTTTTATATAGAAATATAACATATGCAATCTTAATAAATTATCATATCATAAAAAAGTTGATTTATTTCAGTAATTCCATTCAAAATGTCAAACTGATCATATAGATTAATTACACACAGATACATTTTGATAAATTATTAATATCATTATTGATATCGGAGACTCATAGTGGCACTCTCTTATCAGCGAATTAACCTCAGTGTCTCTCAGTGTGGTTCAGTAGTTAAACAATCATGGGGAAGAATCTTGCCTTTACATATTAGGGTTTTTTTTTAATAATACATTTTGATTTAATCATAGTCTTTTGACTAAAACATGCTATTTAGTTTTAGTTATATTTGTAATTCACCCGAAATGTTTAGTTTTAGTGAAATAAAAAACATAAGATGCTAGATTACAATAACTTTAATTGACTAATATACAATAGATTTTGTTTAACAGTCATGCATTAAGCATTTTTCTAAAAAAAAAAAAACATTTGATATATTCCTGAAGAACAATGTTTACTTAGGCAAGGACACTGCAATGCAGACAGTGACATAATACATCTTTATTTATGCTCTTTGAACCTTTTTTTTTTCAATGCTTCGTTTCTCACAGAAATTGATACAGAAAATAGAAATATGTGCAGTAACAACATTACTTCAACGTTGTACTTCTCTGGTGCAATAACTACTTACTTGTTTATTTGTTTTTCCTTATAAAAATGTGCAATAACCTTCATCCTTCATTACTTTTTCTTTCCTCCTACATTAAGAAATGTGCAAACGGAGGCTTCGGCCACCAAAACAAATTGCTTGTAAGTCCAAAACCTACTTGGAAATAAAACTCTTTCTGATTCTGATTCTAATTTAAAACAAACAAAATGATTTTCATGATGTTTGTTAATTAGTTTGCTTATTCTACCTTTCTTTCTTCTGTTCTTGCCTCATTCTCGCCATTCGAGGTGATTGTATATGACTTGGAAAAGGACATTTAAACACACACAAACACACACACACACACATGAAAAAGAAAAACAGGAGATAGTAATCAAATAATTCACAATTTTAATTAAGCATACAGTCATCCTCGCAACAAAAACATGACAAAGACAGGGTTTTAGACAGTTTTCCGTCAGGAGAAACTCTGTATAGTATTTCAGAGAAAAAAAAAAAAACACTAAACTAGTATATGTGGGGAAATAACGCTTATACGGCAAAAAATAAATGCTTACCTTTTGATGAATTTTAGCATGACTCGTCTGCAAATAAAGCTTCAAGTTCTTTGAGTTCTTCTTTTCATTTATTTTGTTGTCCTTTATTTTATTTTATTTAAAAATGAACTGACTCCGACAAGAACACTGCACTCACTTCCCCTGTGTGACGACTCCTAGAGATCCACGAGCCTCCAGTGTTTACTCCCAAGTGACTTACAACACAGCCGGGGGAGCAAACTGGATAAAAAACTGGACAGAATTATAGGTAAATGAATTTGAAACAAAGCGATACATATATTATTTACCGAGTCTGTCACTTCCTTGTGAATTCAGGCAACGTGCATTTCTGGGTTTTCAAGGTGTCTTTTAAATAATTATTCGTAATATTCTGAATAATATGCTAAAATGTGGTCCATTTATTTATAGCTTAAAAAACAATTTAAATACCTACTTATTAATTATGTTGTAAATTAGATCACATTCACCTGATTTATATATATATATATATATATATATATATATATATATATATATATATATATATATATATATATATATATATATATATATATATATATATTAGGGCTGTCAATCAATTAAAATATTTAATATGAATCTTTAATCGTATTACGATCACCAGGAGTAAACGCGTGATTAATCGCATGTTTTCAATGTAGCATAAATGAAATACTTTTCATGTTTCTAATACTGTAACTAACTATAACAGATGTTATAATTATATACATTTCTCTCAAAAATCTCTCCCTTTAATAACATTATTGATTATTTTTATATTTATTCAATTCAATTCAATTCAATTCAATTTTATTTATAAAGCGCTTTTTACAATGTGTCATCGTCCCAAAGCAGCTTTACATAATACTAATGTTGTGAAAAGTGAAAATCAGTTTAGCACTAATTGTTTCTTGTTGAGCAAGCCGAAGCGACGGTGGCAAGGAAAAACTCCCTGGGAACAGGAAGAAACCTTGAGAGGAACCAGACTCAACACAGAGAACCCATCCTCATTTGGGTTGTTAGTGTTGTGTGTGTGGTTGAGGATGTTATATTGTGTAGTGTGGAGTGTATTCAGCCAGCCGGGGGCGGTAGTCACCAGGAGGTTCTGACAGGAACAGAGTGGAGAGGGGGTCTGGATCACTGACAGCTCAGCAGTGGGACATGTAGCTCAACGGAGAGAGAGAGAGAGAGAGAGAGAGAAAGAGAGAGAGAGAGAGAGAGAGAAGAGAGAGAGAGAGGAGAGAAATGAAATGAGTGGTTAGTAAAGGTCATGGTTGCAGTATGGGAGTGTGTATATTTAGTGTCGAGTGCAGACGTGGACTCCGGCAGGATTAAACTATAACAGCATAACTAAAAGGAGAATCAGAGGGAAACACAGACATGAGAGCTTCCTGATGTGTAAAGCAAACAGTCACTCTCACCACCACAAACCTGAGTGATTAATGAGAGTGAGGCAGACAGCAACTAAACACACCAGATCACTATAATACTCAACATCCATGTGTCCCCCAGATCTACTCCTTTATCTAAGGTAGGACTATTCACTAAAAGCTTGGTTAAATAAGAAAGTTTTCACCCTGGACTTAAACACTGAGACTGTGTCTGATTCTCCGAACATTAATAGGGAGGGAGTTCCATAACTTTGGGGCTTTGTAAGAGAAAGCTCTGCCCCCCGCTGTAATTTTCCTAATACGTGGTACTGACAGACAGCCTGCATCCTTTGATCGAAGCAGGCGTGGTGGAACATAAGGCTCTAATAGTTCTGTCAGGTACTGTGGGGCGAGACCATTCAGTGCTTTATAAGTTAAAAGTAATATTTTAAATTCTATACGGAATTTCACTGGGAGCCAGTGCAGTGTGGATAGGACAGGGGTGATGTGCTCATATCTCCTAGTTCTAGTGAGCACTCTCGCTGCCGCGTTCTGAACTAACTGAAGTTTATTTATACACCGTGCTGAACATCCAGACAGTAAAGCATTACAGTAATCCAGCCTGGATGTGATAAAAGCATGGACTAGTTTTTCTGCATCATTAATTGACAATATATTCCTAATCTTGGCGATATTTCTGAGATGGAAAAATGCTATCTTGGTAATATTATCTACATGAGCTTCGAATGAGAGATTGGAATCTATAATCACACCCAGATCTTTTACAGTTGTACTGGGTGTGATAGAAAGACCATCTAGAGTTAATTGTTTGGTCTGATATTTCACTTCCTAGCTGCATGTGGTCCGAGTACTAGAACCTCTGTTTTACCCGGATTAAGTAGGAGGAAGTTACTTAACATCCAGTCTCTTATGGCTTTCACACATTGCTCAACTTTACTTAACTGATTTTTTTTTCATTTGGTCGAGCTGAGACATATAACTGTGTGTCATCAGCGTAACAATGGAAACTAATATCGTATTTACGAATTAAGTTGCCCAGAGGAAGCATGTAAATAGAAAAGAGCAATGGGCCTAATACCGAACCCTGTGGCACACCATACTGTACCTGGGAATGCACAGAATAGTCACCATTTAAATCTACAAACTGGTAGCGGTCAGTTAAATAAGACCTGAACCAGGCAAGGACTGTTCCCTTAATTCCTACTACCTTTTCTAATCTGTGAAGGAGAATTTTATGGTCAATGGTGTCAAAGGCTGCACTGAGGTCGAGTAATACCAGCAGAGAGACACAGCCTTGAATAGAGGCAATTTATTTTACTCTGTGTTATTTCACTAAGTGAAGAATACCCGATTCCTATAAAAAGGGGACAGAAAGCAACATTTATCTACTCAGCCTTGTGAGTGAGAAGAGAATGTGTAGAACATAAATAATAAAATGTATAAAAAAGAGAACATTGTGATCATTATCATAGTGAGCGTATTGATGTAAAGCATTTCACAAAGGCATGAAGCGCAGGACAAAATCAACTTCTCTTAAAGGATCTCAGACCCGGTGACACAGTGGGTCAAATTCTACCCAATAAACTTGATTTTTTTTCTAAAAAAACATACATTGTTGGATTTATTAGACAGCGCTGGATGACTGGATGGACTAGGCTGTACACGATGCACTTTATGTGGCGAGGACAACTTAGTCTATGCTCTATGCTCTATGTTTTGTAGATCTGCTATGTTGTGTTCTGTGTTGTGTTTTATGTGGCACCAAGGTTCTGGAAAAATATCTCTTTTCACTGTGTACTGCATCAGATGGGCATCAAGGCAGGACACACCCTGTATGGAACACCAATCAATTGTAGGGCACACACACACACACAATCACACACTAGGGACAATTTTTCCGAGGTGCCAATCAACCTACCGTGCATGTTTTTGGAATCGAACCCGGACCCTGGCGGTGTGAGGCGAACGTGCTAACCAATAAACCACCATGCTTCCCAACATATATATATATATATATATATATATATATATATATATATATATATATATATATATATATATCTATATATATATATCAATGATGATTCAATTAAGTTTGAGATTTATAACCACGTATGATTTTTGAACTACACTAGAATGTTTCACTATTAATTATTATCAGTACATTGTAAATGAGCTACTTTGTAGTTTTACTTGAATAGAATAGTTTTATTACTCTTTCCACTTCTGGAAAATGCATTTTCACACAAGGCCATGCAAGTGTACATCTTTTTTCCTTTAATAAATAAAATCTTCATTTAAAGTAAATAATAAAGTAGAGTTCAATAAGGTAATGGTGGATGTAAAAAAAATAAAAATGTTGTTCGTGAACCTGCTGGTTCTGTTCTGTGTGTGTGTTTGTGTGTGTGTGTGGGTGGGTGGGGGTGTGTGTAAGGGAGTGGTGTATTTTTTAACGTTGGACGCTGCACAGAGACGCGGGGATCCGGAATACCAACAAAACAGGATTTATTAGAATAAAGAACAACAGAGGAGACGCCGCTCAAAAGGAGCGGCCAGACAGGCTAGGGAGCCTTGGTACCGGGAGTACCGGAGAGCAGGAGCGGACTTGGGAACACGGGAACAGACTGGAAACAGACAAAAGGTTACACATTCACAAAGTTCTAAAGAGCGTCCATGTCCGCGACACTACGTATGTTAGGATCAGGAATTTCCATAGACTATTTTGAATAAACAAATGATTCCTGCACCTGTTTACATGTTGATCTGATGACGTCATCTACACACTGCTGCAGGTTCAAGTCTCCACTTTATTTCTACAGCACTTTTCACGATAGATATGGTCTCAAAGCAGCTTTTATATATTTCATTTTTGTAATATATATAATTGATTTATGTGTATTTATCGGTGTATTTATCTCTGATGAAACATGGGGCAACTGTAATAAAGAACAGCGCCATTAGATGGAATGCAGCCGCACAGGTCTACTGCCATCTACTGGCAAAATGTAAAACAGTTTAATTGATATTTTATACTGTGGTCACTGCAGGCCGCATGTTATAGATGATATGGCATGTTATGTTTCAACACACAGTGATAGGAAATTTAGTTTCTAACAGTAATGTATTAACACGTAATTAAAGAAATAAACAGAATGTACACGTCTCTTAAGATGCCTTTTGTGTGACGGGTATACGTGTGTGTGTGTGTGTGTGTGTGTGTGTGTGTGTGTGTGTGTGTGTGTGTGAGAGAGAGAGATATCATCAATTATGATGTCATTTAATTTATAAACAATTTAATCATTTAAATGTAGTTATTTCTTCCTCTGTTTTTGAGTGTAAAATGAAAGCGACCTGCAGGAAAACAACCTCATCCATGTAGAAACACTCAAGCTTACCTGCAAACACTGCAAGAGCACTCACTGTAAATAATAATAATAATAATAATAATAATAATAATAATAATAATAATAATAAGATCTGCATCAGGTTTGCTCCGATCCTGCTGGAGTGGAATCCAACATAGAGAAGGAGCATCAAAGAGAGAGACAGAACAGGAAGTGTCCTTTATAAATCCTCAGTGCTGATGGGTTGTAACGGTAGGTGCGCTGCTCAAAGACACGGAGATCCGGAATACAAAACAAAGGATTTATTTAAATAAGAACAGAAGAGACGCCGCTCAAAAGGAGCGGTCAGACAGGCTAAGGGAGCCTTGCGCGCTGCGCGCCGTGATAACTGGAGTACCGAAGAGCAGCCCGGACGGGGAATGTCGGGAAGGACCGGGCTTATATCGGGAGATGGAGAGGGAGCTAGGATCAGGAACACCTGAGGCTGATTTGTGAGTGTGTGTGTGTGTGTGTGGCGAAAGAGCAGGGGAAGAGCGAGGAGAGAACAGGTGAGGGGCCGATTTGGTGTGTGTGTGTGTGTGTGTGTGTGTGTGTGTGTGTGTGTGTGTGTGTGTGTGTGTGTGTGTGTGTGTGGCAAAGCGCAGGGAGGAGAGAGAGAGAGCACCGTGACATTACCCCCCCTCCTAGGAGCGGATTCCAGACCGGTAGGACAGGGGACCTGGGCGGAGCCGGCGGGACAGGGACTGACGGGACAGACTGAATAGAGGGCCTGGGCGGAGCCGGCGGGACAGGGGACAGGGGACCTGGGCGGAACAGGCGGAGACCTGGACTGACGGAACAGGGTACCTGGGCGGAACAGGCGGAACAGGGGACCTGGGCAGAACAGGCGGGACCTGGCGTGTCCTCGGGCTCGGAGGCCCTACGGGGCGTGTCCTCAAGAACAAAAAAGCTCGGAGGCCCCTACACGGGCGTGTCCTCGGGCTCGGAGGCCCGCACGGCATCCTCCTCGGGCTCGGAGGCCCCCCATGGCATCCTCCTCGGGCTCGGAGGCCCTATGGGGCATGTCCTCGGGCTTGGAGGCCCCCACAGCATCATCCTCCTCGGGTTCGGCGGCCATCTTGCATGGGGCCCGCGGGTTCGGCGGCCATCTTGCACACGGGGCCGCGGGTTCGGCGGCCATCTTGCACGGTTGGGCCACGGGTTCGGCGGCCATCTTGGTCTGGGCCGCGGGTTCGGCGGCCATCTTGGACGGGGCCGCGGGTTCGGCGGCCATCTTGGCATGGGGCCGCGGGTTCGGCGGCCATCTTGGATGGGGCCGCGGGTTCGGCAATCCTCGGACAATCCTCCTTCGAGCCGGCGTAGCGCGCAGGGGGAGCGACGACGGCATTCGCAGACGTCGAGGGGGGCGTGTCCCACATGCCGAAAACACTTTGCCGGGGCATCGGCATTGCTTCTAACCCTGGCATGGAGACAAAAAGGAAATAGGAAAAGGGAAAACCCTGGGTCGCGGCGGAGCAGCTACTTCCGGGTTTGACTTACTCCGATGTCCGTACCGCGTATTCCGTATTCCGTATTCGGCTGTTGCGGGCGCGGCTTCCGTACCGCGGCGGAAGCGCGACTTCCGGGTTGCAGCTGTGTTGGTCCGGGCTTCTGTAACGGTCGTGGTGCGCTGCACAAGAGACACGGAGATCCGGAATACAAAACAAAGGATTTATTTAAATAAGAACAGAAGAGACGCCGCTCAAAAGGAGCGGCCAGACAGGCTAGGGAGCCTTGCGCGCTGCGCGCCGTGGATAACCTGGAGTACCGGAGAGCAGGAGCGGGTGCGGACTTGGAAGTCCGGGAATCTGGAACAGACAGGAATCGGGAACTGACTGGAAATGGGAACAGACAAAAGGTTAGCCATATATCTATAACGGGTCCGCGACACTACGTATACGCTACGAGCCCGGACGGGGAATGTCGGGAAGGACCGGGCTTATATCGGGAGATGGAGAGGGAGCTAGGATCAGGAACACCTGAGGCTGATTTGTGTGTGTGTGTGTGTGTGTGTGTGTGTGTGTGTGTGTGTGTGTGTGTGTGTGTGTGTGTGTGTGTGGAAAAGCGCAGGGAGGAGAGAGAGAGCACCGTGACATGGGTGTGGTGTATCTCCGCCTTCTAGTCATGTGGTGTGTTTTTATATAATAATATAATATATAATATAATATTATAATATATAATAATTATATGTTTAACACCTGAATATGTCTTTATTCAAATACAATAGGAGCAGGTGATACTGCAAGTTTCTCGGTGAAATACCAGATATAAACCAATATCACTGACATTTCTATTGACAATAGATCTAGGGCCAGGGTTCAATTCTCGCCTCTTCCATGTGTGTGTGTGTGTGTGTGTGTGTGTGTGTGTGTGTGTGTGTGGTGTGTTTGCATGTTCTCCCCATGCCTCAGGGCTTTTTTCTCAGTAATAAAATAATATACAACATACTAACGTTTCTCGCTCTTGTCGTCACCTTCTCTACAACATCAGAAGGATTCGACCGTTTTTATCCACTCAGGCTGCTCAGGTCCTGGTTCAGTCTCTTCGTCATCTCGAGACTGGACTACTGTAACTCTCTGCTGGCAGGTTCTACCTCAGAACGCTATTCGTCCACTGCAAATGATTCAAAATGCAGCTGCGCGACTCGTGTTCAACCTGCCTAAATTCTCTCGCCTCTCACACCACCCCACTGCTGCGCTCGCTCCACTGGCTTCCTGTAGCTGCACGCATCAGATTCAAAACACTGACGCTCGCCTACAAAGCCAAAAATGGATCTGCACCATCTTACCTCCGCAACCTCATCACCTCCCGTACTGCACCTCGCTGCCTGAGAGCGTCCAGCACTGCCCGCCTGGTTCCACCTTCTCTCAGGGTAAAAGGTAAGACCAGCTCAAGGCTCTTCTCTGTTCTGGCACCGATGTGGTGGAACGAACTTCCACTGGAGGTTCGAACAACGGAGACACTGTCTACCATTCAAACGCCGACTGAAGACCTACCTCTTCCAACAACACCTATCCTAACATTCCTTTTATTCTCTTTTATCTCCCTCTGTCCAGAAATACATTATATTAAAAAAAGGCAACTGTCTATTCTTGTGTACTTGAGTTTGTATTAACCTTTCTTGAATAAATCTTATCCTTAGATCGAGACCTAAAGCACTTCCTGTACGTCGCCCTGGATAAGGGCGTCTGCTAAATATCGCAAATGTAATGTAAATGTAAACACACACCACACACACACACACACACACACACACAACACACACACACACACACACCTCACCCCGATAATCTACACCGAATTTCATTAAACACCAAGAATGGAGTCTTATCTACCTCTGTCTCCACACAGTTAAATAAAAAATGCATTCACAAGTTTTACTGAGTCTGAGTTTATATTGTTTAAATTAAACAAATTTGAGCGATTATTTATTAAACGAGTAGAATCTCATGTATCATTAGACAAGATTCATTTCTCTTATATGAACACTTTGTAGGTAAATTTTAAGAAGACGATTTGTTTTTGTTTGGTCAGACTAAATTATTCCATTATATTTGGTGGTTGTAGAAACATCAATTTAAAGAAACATCAAATTTGGTGAAAGAACTCCGAAAGGTTTTCCAGTTTCCTCCTCCGGTCCTCCCGGTCCAAAAAAAACATGCACGGTAGGTTGATTGGCACCTTGAAAAAGAGTGTGTGATGGGATTGGCACCCCATATAAGGTGTGTCCTGAGCTGATACCCCAAGATGTCTGAGATAGGCACAAGCTCCCCGTGACACGAGGGAAGATCAGATAAAGTGGTAGAAGATGAATGAATGCACACACACACACACACACACACACACACACACACACACACACACAGAAAGGTGAAAAGGTATTTAATGTCACAGTGGATGTTATTGTGTGCTACTGTCGTCCAAAAGCGATTTTTCAGTGCTGATAGTAATCGAGTGGTATGTGGTTATGTGTACACACCCGAGACTTATAACCTGCCTGTACATGATCCACAGCAGAGAGAAATCTACATGTTTACAGTTTTGCTCCTTTTCTGATTCGTGGTTTAGTATTTTGCCCCTGACGTTGTAGGATTGAATGTTAGAAATACATATTAAATAAATTTATCTCATACATACACACACACACACACACACACACACACATACATATATATATATATAGCATACATAAGACATACATACATACATACATACATACATACACACACATACATACATACATACATACATACATACATATATATACACACATACATACATACATACATACATACATACATACGTACATACATACATACATACACACACATACATACATAAATACACATAAATACACATAAATAAATACACATACATACATACACACATACATAGTACTGCATGCAGTGAAATGCTTCTTACAAGCGTCCAAAACATGTAAACATAAAAGACAAAAGAAATGAAAGGAATGAAAAATAGAATAAAATACAAATAAAAAGTGTTAAGTGACCAGTGTAGAGTGTTTAGAGTGTCTCTTGTGCAGGAGAGAGAAGAGAAAGGTGAAAGTCCTGGAATTATGGTGAAAAAAGATGAAGATTTTTCCAGGGCGAGATTCATGTGAAGTCTCCCAGCACAGCACATGACCAGTTATATACACTTATATCCATTAGTGTTTATTTTCTTGCACTAGCATTGATTGTGCACACAATGATTTATATATATTGTGGACTGGAATATTCAGTGGACTGGAATATATATACTGAATATATATATATATATATATATATATATATATATATATATATGGAATATGGAGTATATATATGGAAAATATATATACTTATATATACTGAAACATTCAGTGCTCCAGTCCACATTGTGTGCACAATCAATACTAGTGCAAGAAAATATACACTAATGGATTCAGGATGCCACAGAACTTCACTGAGCTTCTCTTAAATGACCTCAGAACAGTTACACAGATACAGTGGGTCAAATTCTACCCGATAAACATTTAATTTTTTTTCTTAGCTGGGTTTATTACACAGCACTGGATCAGGGCTGGAACTGTGCTTCAGACGTTCCTCACCGCATCACTGAAACGTCTTCATTTCTAGTCCAGATTTAAGGAGAGGTGTTTGGGGGTCTCTCGGTGGTTTATCGTGCTCGGAAGGTGTTTACCAGTGTTCAACAGTAAAGATGTAGAAAAGGCTTTTACTTGTAATGTACAAAGACATTGTTCTTTAGACTTATTATAAATGTCATATAAAGTGATAAAATAGCTTCATTTGTATTTGATAATGTGGTCACTGCAGGACGCATGTTATAGATGTTATGATGAGGCTACAATCCACTTTGGACGTGTGTGGTGTAGAAGTTACTCTGCCACCTACTGGTCATTTATGATCAAGCACCAAACATGTACAATATGAACATAGAAATCTATTCACTCTATTCACTTTTGCATGTGGACATTTATTTCTTTCTCTCTTTGGACATCTTTTAAATGGTGGTTATGATGTGGGTGGAGCTGGAAACATGTGTGACATCAGTATGAGGGGGATTGTGGGAAATGAAGTCTTAGTGGTAGTTTAGTGCAGGGACGTGCACAGACATTTTGTTTACATAAGGTAAGGACGGCCATGTTTCAACACACAATGCCTGATAGGAAATGTAGTTTCTAACAGTAATGTATTAATAAGTAATTAAAGAAATAAACAGAATGTAAACGTCTCTTTAGATGCCTTTTGTGTGACGGATATACTTAAAAAAATATGATTTAGATTTTGACCTGAATTAAACTACAATTTAAAAAAATACAGTCTTAAATAAATGTGAATATTCTGTTGTGTGTGTGTGTGTGTGTGTGTGTGAGAGAGAGAGATATAATAGATTTCTTTAGCATTTCTATTGTATAGAATTATTGTGTTGCTGTACATATGAATAAATCTAAATTAGCACGATACAGGAAGTTCAGGAGAAGATACGCACATTTCACATGTTCACTGGTCAACAACAACAACAACAACAACAGCAACAAAAAAGGACACAGTAACTCGATTTGTAAACAATATTTTTGTTTAATAAATGACTCTGAATTAACTTACACCCTGTATGTGCACCGTGCATGTTTTTGGACCGGGGGAGGAAACTACATTTACATTTGCGGGGCAGACGCCCTTATCCAGCCCTTGACGTCCAGGGGAAACCTGGAGAACCCGGAGAAAAACCCCCCAGATACGGGGAGAACATGCACTCCACACACACATGGTGGAGACGGGAATCGAACACGGACCCTGTCTGTATGAGGTGAACGTGATAACCACTAAATCTCGAGTCACTTTTATATCTGAAATGTAAGTATGAGGAGAATCTGTCTTACACCGCAAGTCTTATAAATCTCTTTCTTATACATTTCCTTCAATCACTCTAAACAATCATCCATTCAAAATAAAAATAACAACACAACACACACCTTCATTACACTTCAGTACACCCAATACAGGCTCAGCCGATTTGTTCAGTTACTACAATCTACCCACTACATGTGAGTCGGAGTATATAAATATGCAATAATAAACAAGTAGAATAAAAAGGAACCCGTTATATAATAACTGTGAATCAATTGACTTCATAAACGTTCTAACCTGTAATAATACCAAAAGAAGTCATAAGAAGTCAAGAAACAAAGCAAAAACAAACAAACACAAAGTTCCCTTTTCAGCTTCTGTTTCTGGTTCAGGTATTATTGCAGTTTAGCAGCAAACATTATTAATAAAACACTTTAACGGATTATATTACAAAATATTATTGCATACGGATATAACAAGATAAAAAAAAGGAAAGGATATTAATACAATTATTAATATATTAATAATATTAATAACATTAATAATGGTATTAGTCAGATATCAGCAGTGTTGGGAAAGTTACTTTGGAAATTTCAAAAAAAGAGGTCTATATTGTCTCATCTGAGCTGCTTTACAGTCTTGAACATTTTCAAAAGTAACAGTAATTTAATGACATTTTTTGCAGTAACTGTAACGGAGTACTGTTACTTTTATTTTGTAATTAAATTACGTAACGCATGTTACATGTAACTCGTCACTCCCCAACACAATACTAATGCAGTCATTCTGAATTTAAAAAATCTCCTAGTAAAATACTGATCTGTATTCAGTGGTAAACTTTTCGTTTACATTACAAAAGATTTACAATGTAAAACAAATCTCCTTCATATAAACATTGTTTTAAAAAAATGTATAAAAAAAAAAATCACACTTTCTTTCACACACAGGAGTCGTCAACCTGCAAGGTGTACTCAGAGCTTTGTGTTTTTGTGTTCATAATCTCTCTCTCATCATCTCTCATCATCATCATCATCACTGCTCCTAGAAATACAAATACAGAGAAACACAAACAATTTAATTTAATCTAAACATTTAAAAATTATGAAATTGTACACATTATAGAAACATCACATGGTTTTATATATATATATATATATATAAAAATCTAGCAGTTTGAAACTGATGAAACTGCTCTTTATACATTTATATTTACAGCATGTGCCTTTATCCAGTCATTTATAATATATATCGATATATATATATATGTTTATATAGTATTATATATATATATATATATATATATATATATATATATATATATATATATATATATATATATATATATATATATATATATAGTATTATAATAATCTCAGCTCTGTGAGGGCTTTTGGATGGATTTTGTGGGCATGGCTTTGGGGACTGTAGATCATTCAGTCACAAGTACTGAAGGCAAACATACAGGTGTGATGGTCAGGTGTCCATATACTTTTGCCTACACAGTGAATATATGTTGTATTATATTTCATTATGTGTGTGGTAAGTGCATGTTATTTATTCCAGTGAGTGTTGGTTAAAGTTTTGAGTTAATAGAAGTTGTTGTTCAGACGTTTATAATTTCATTATTATATTATATTATATTATATATATTGTTATATCTTATCCAGGTTTTCTCATTCTGTCTGTAACACTGTACACTACAAAAACATCACTTATTGTGTAGTGGATACAAACAATACTTCTCCCAAAAGAAATGCAACATAAACAAACAAATAATCATCCATTTTACACCATTGTTGTTTTTGTTGGACTAAAAGTGCTCTATGGGACGTCTCAGTACACATTTACCTTTTAAACGACACCAGGTTTTACAGCACTGAATGTGTTTGTGACTTGATATAAAAATGATACTGCAGGGCTGCACGATATATAAAAATAAGTGTCGTTATCGCGATAACAGTATACGCGATATTCATATCGCCGAGAGCCGGGATAAATAAACATTTATTTTCAACATTGATTTTTCTCTTGCTGAACGCGTTAACTCGTAAACTCGAACCGTTACCATAGAAACATTTCCATACGACTGATGAAACCACCCCCTCCTTGAACCGCCAGCTTAACGTGGTGGAGGGTTGTTTGAGTAACCGGATGATCCTAGGAGCTATGTTGTCGGGGGCTAGATGCCCCTGGTAGGGTCTCCCAAGGCAAACAGGTCCTAGGGGACGGCTCAGACGAAGAGCGGTTCAAGTTCCCTATGAAAAAAATAAAATCAAGGACCGTAACGTCGCCCGGTATGGCGCAGCCGGGGCCCCTCCCTGGAGCCAGGCCCGGGGCTGGGGCTCGAAAGCGAGCGCCTGGTGGTGGTGGTCGGGCTCCACCCCATGGGGCCCGGCCGGGCTCAGCCCGAATGAGTGACGTGGGGACACCTTCCCGTGGGCCCACCACCTGCCGGAAGGCTCATAAGGGACCGGTGCAATGTGGTTCGGGCAGTGGTCGAAGGCGGAGGCCTCGACAACCCAACCTCTGGACACAGAGACTAGCTCTAGGGACATGGAATGTCACCTCGCTGGTTGGGAAAGAGCCCGAGCTTGTGCGGGAGGTTGAGAGATACCGGCTAGAGATAGTCGGGCTCACCTCCACTTACAGTCTGGGCTCTGGAACCATACTCCTCGAGAGAGGCTGGACTCTCCATTATTCTGGAGTTGCCTGCGGAGAGAGACGACGGGCTGGTGTGGGCCTGCTCATTACCCCCCATCTTAGCCGTCATGTGTTGGAGTTTACCCCGGTGAACGAGAGGGTCGTTTCCCTGCGCCTCTGGGTTGGGGAAAAGTCTCTCACGGTTGTTTGTTGCCTATGGGCCTATGTGAATGGCAGTGTAGAGTACCCGGCCTTCTTGGCGTCTCTGGGAGGGGCGCTGATAAACGCCCCGACTGGAGACTCCGTTGCTCTACTGGGGGACTTCAATGCCCACGTGGGCAATGACAGTGATACCTGGAGGGGCGTGATTGGGAGGAACGGCCCCCCTGATCTGAACCCGAGTGGTGCTCAGTTATTGGACTTCTGTGCTAGTCATAGTTTGTCCATAACGAACACCATATTCAAACACAAGGGTGTCCATCAGTACACATGGTACCAGGACACCCTAGGACGGAGATCGATGATAGACCTTGTGGTTGTTTCATCTGACCTCCGTCCGTGTGTTTTGGACACTCGGGTGAAGAGAGGGGCGGAGCTGTCAACTGATCACCACCTGGTGGTGAGCTGGATTCGATGGCGGGGAAGGAAGCTGGACAGACTCGGCAGACCCAAACGTATTGTGAGGGTGTGCCTGGGAACGCCTAGCAGAACCCCCTGTCAGAGATATCTTTAACTCCCACCTCCGGCAGAAGCTTCAACCAGATCCCGAGGGAGGTTGGAGACATTGAGTCTGAGTGGACCATGTTCTCCACCTCCATTGTCGATGCAGCCATTCTGAGCTGCGGCCGCAAGGATCTCAGGTGCCTGTCGTGGCGGTAATCCCAGAACCCGGTGGTGGTCTCCGGAAGTAAGGGATGCCGTCAAGCTGAAGAAGGAGTCCTTCCGAGCCTGGTTGGCTCTTCGGGACCCCTGAGGCAGCTGATGGGTACCGTCAGGCCAAGCGGGCTGCGGCCCGGGTGGTTGTTGAGGCAAAATCTCGGGTATGGGAGGAGTTCGGAGAGGCCATGGAGAGGGACTATCGGTCGGCCTCAAAGAAGTTCTGGCAAACCGTCCGACATATCAGAAGGGGGAAGCAGTGCCCTGCCAAAACTGTCTACAGTGGAGGTGGGGATCTGTTGACTTCAACTGGGGGGGACATCATCAGATGGTGGAAGGAATACTTTGAGGATCTCCTCAACCCTCCTCAACTCCTCAACAAGTCATGCCTTCCGATGAGGAAGCAGAGGCCATGGGCTCAGAGGTGGCGTCATCTATCACCCAAGCTGAGGTCACCGGGGTAGTTGAGAAGCTTCTCGGTGGCAGAGCAGCGGGGGTGGATGAGATCCGCCCTGAGTACCTGAAGTCTCTGGATGTTGTGGGGCTGTCTTGGCTGACACGCCTCTGCAACATCGCGTGGCAGCTGGGGACGGTGCCTCTGGATTGGCAGACCGGGGTGGTGGTTCCTCTTTTTAAGAAAGGGGACCTGGAGGGTGTGCTCCAACTATAGGGGGATCACACTCCTCAGCCTTCCTGGGAAAGTCTATGCCAGGGTTCTGGAGGAGGAGAATTCGGCCTTTGGTCGAACCCCGGATTCAGGAGGAACAATGCGTTTTTCGACCTGGCCGTGGAACACTGGACCATCTCTATACCCTCTACAGGGTGATGGAGGGATCATGGGAGTTTGCCCAACCGGTCCACATGTGCTTTGTGGATTTGGAGAAGGCATTCGACCGTGTCCCTCGCTGCACTCTGTGGGGGGTGCTCCGGGAGTATGGGGTCCGAAGCCCTCTGTTGAGGGCTGCTCGGTCTCTGTATGCACGGAGAAGGAGTTTGGTTCGCATTGCCGGCAGTAAGTCAGACCTGTTTCCGGTGCATGTTGGACTCCGGCAAGGCTGCCCTTTGTCACTGGTTCTGCTTATTATTTTTATGGACAGAATTTCTAGGAGCAGCCAGGGGCTGGAGGGAGTCTGGTTTGGGGACCACAGGATCTCGTCTCTGCTTTTTGCCAGATGATGTTGTCCTGTTGGCTCCATCAGGCCAAGACCTTCAGCATGCACTGGGAAGGTTTGCAGCCGAGTGTGAAGCAGCTGGGATGAAGATTAGTACCTCCAAGTCCGAGGCCATGGTCCTTAGCTGCAAAAAGGTGGTTAGCCCACTTCAGGTTGGCGGAGAGCTCCTTCCCCAAGTGGAGGAGTTCAAGTATCTTGGGGTCTCGTTCACGAGTGAGGGGAGGATGGAACGGGAGATGGACAGGCGGATCGGTGCAGCCTCTGCAGTAATGCGGTTGATGTACCGGTCCGTCATAGTGAAGAGGGAGCTGAGCCAAAAGGCAAAGCTCTAAATTTACTGGTCGATCTACGTTCCTACTCTCACCTATGGCCATGAGCTGTGGGTCATGACCGAAAGGACAAGATCCCGGATACAGGCGGCCGAAATGAGCTTCCTTCGCAGGGTGGTCTGGGCGCTCCCTTAGAGATAGGGTGAGAAGCTCAAGAGAGAGTTCAGTCCCGTCAGTCCCCTCACTCGGGAGGAGCTCGGAGTAGATCCGCTGCTCCTCCACATCGAGAGGAGGCCAGCTGGCGTGGCTCGGGCATCTTTTTCGGATGCCTCCTGGGCGCCTTCCAGGGGAGGTGTTTCGGGCATGTCCCTCCGGGAAAAGGCCTCGGGGAAGACCCAGAACACACGTTGGAGGGACTATGTCTCTCGACTGTCCTGGGAACGCCCCGGTGTCCCCCCGGGGGAACTAGAGGAAGTGGCTGGAGAGAGGGAAGTCTGGGCATCTCTGCTTAGACTGCTGCCCCCGCGACCCGGTCCCGGATAAGTGGAGGAAGATGGATGGATGGATGGATGATGAAACCACGCCCCCCTTAGAAACGAGCTCTTCGGATTCGCCGCCATGTTGTATTCGGTATTTCGCATATATGGAGGCGAGAACTACGGAAGCTCGCGTGTGTCAAACCAAGGTGACGTTTTCCCTATTTTCAACAACCGTAAATTAATCTATAATTTTAATAATAATAATGGAAATAATATAATCTATAATAATCTTATATCTATATATATAATCTTCCAGCTCTACTATTACCTGTTAATAATAATATACATTATAATATATAATATATAAAATATATATTATAATAATAATATACATTACTCCCTTTTTTATTACGGATGTTTTAATGTGTACTATTTACACAAGTGTTGCAAATACATTCCATTCCAATCTCTCCATTACAAAACAGATTTTTTATCATAAAACTTTAGAAGGATAAATCGTTTGTATTATTAAATTCAATTTCAAAATGATAAATTATTCAAATAAATTATTATTTTAACTTAAATTATTTTTGTTATTTTTATTTAATCTGTTTAAAAACGGCATGAAGTCGTCCATGTGCAAGGTAAAAAAAACATCATTTATGGATCATAAAGGTTCATTTACCTTGACTGGGCGGAACAGGTTTAAATCCTGAAACACAGATGATGGACAAAAAGTGTTTATTCAGATAAATAATGTTTATTTTATCAATTAATCTGTAAAATATTCATTAAATCCTCTTCCAAGAATTAAAGTGAAAATCTGAAACTCTTTTGCCCGATTCGTCCATTTACCACATTTCCTTCATCTTCCAGACCAGAATTCCAGCAACAACAACAACAAGAGCCACGATTACAACAACAATGATCCAAATCCATCACTCCTATCCTGATCCTCCATCCTCCATCTGCTCCTCCACCTTCTTGTCGATCTGCTCCTCCACCTGTGAAATCAGTACAGAGTGTTTATGATGTGCTGCATGAATAAATCAGTGTTGACTCTGTAAATGTGGAGTGTATCAGGACCTTTTGGTACTTCTAGCACCATCTCCTTCTCCAAGCTGCTGTGCTGAATCACACAGGTGTAGGTGTGTTTCTGCAGATCCTCAGCTGACACTTTCAGAACGCTCCTCTTCTGGAAGCTTCCATCCTGGTTGGGTAACGTCTCTCTGATCTCCATGTCCTCATACACGTCTTCTCCGTCCTTCAGCCAGGAGATATTCAGTGCTTTAGGGAAGAAACCTGTAGCATGACACACCACATCTGGAGAAGACGAGTGTTTCTGGAATACAGATGCTGTAGGAGGAACTGCAGAGACACACATTAAATCACACTGTAAATAAAAAAAGTATTTATCACCATTTTTACAAAGACTACCAGCTGTGATTGCAGGAAGTCACCATTGTTGCTACAGCAGGAACCCAAAACTCAAACAGCGCCAACTAGTGTTTTAGAATAGCCACTGCAGAGCGACGCAGAAGTATAAACGCTCACGGCGGCGTCGGCTACGTGCGTACGCTACAGCGTTCACTCCACGCAGAAGTACAAACCAGCAGCATTCAGATCATGCTACGTTCACACGCTATTGGTATTTTTTATAAACAGTTATTGGTATTTTTGTTACTTCAGCACTTTAACTGATTGTCGTGTTTGTTTGTTTTTTGTTGAGAGAAGTCATGATCTCGATTCCCACAGAGAAAATTCCTGATTCACATTTTAGCAAAGATCATGCAGTTAATATCTAATAAAGATAAAGGATCAGGATCATGTGTTAAACAGTTTCTTGGTAAGTGTTCATGGTTTCGTGTGTGTGTGTGTGTGTGTGTGTGTGTGTGTGTGTGTGTGTGTGTGTGTGTGTGTGTGTTACAGTATCACAGCAGTCACATAGTTTACCTTTTCTATCCAGAGTCTCTCTGTTGTAATTCACCAACTCGTTTAACAAATCCGTACAGTTGTGTTCCAGGATGTTCAGGAACCAAGAACCAGTAGACTCCCACTTGTGTTTGAGGATCAGAGCTTGAGGTTTAAATAAGTTCCAGGTTCGAGTGTTCAGATCCAGACTGAAGAAATCTTCTCCATCATAAGCGTACTGATCATATCCACTATTAGTGCCATCATCATTAATCTCACACCCGTACATCCTCTGTAGAGTATGTACTCCTCACACACACACACACACACACACACACACACACACACACACAAACACACACACACACACGTGTGTGGTTTTGTAAAAGTCACTTTAAGTTCATGTATAAAATATATAATAATCTTCTGATGACAGACAATATAATCATTAATACCTAATAATAATACGATTACAAATAGAAATGTTATATTTGTACCTGTGATGTTATTAAACCGATTCTTTATTGTTTTGAAGATGTCGTTAAAGTCATGCTGATGTCCCTGCATGTCCTGTTCCTCATTCATCCAGTCATCTTCCTTATTACTCTTCTTTATCCACTGTTCTGGGATCAACTTCATGTTACTGCTATTGTAGGACATAAACTGCTTTCCATCCAGCAAACCTACAGCAGTGAATTCTGGGAAACCAGTATAATTGGGAGTGAGTCCAGTGTAGAGGTACACCAGAGAGTGTTTATCTGTAAATACAAACAAAAGAGAAAGAAATGTAAATATGTTTTACTGAAATGATAATAAAAGAGATTACAATCCTGAGATTGTAATATCACACTCAATAAAAGCACGAGGGTTACATTTATATCATTTGTAAATAAATACATGAGTGTTATTTCTTAGTTACACTACAAATATTCTACCTAAATATGACTCCAGTCAAATATTTGCATGTACATTTTTACTTGAGTAAAAATATAAAATGCTCTCATAGCATTTAGTGCAATGTAGCGGATTAACGAGTAAAATATTACATGTTAAAATGTACCGAAGTAAATGTAAACATACGTGAATTTAAAACGGCCAAAATGTACCATGAAGAAATCAGAACTAATGTATTTAATACACTGACAAAGTCAATGCAAAACATAACAACAAACTAATATAAATATATGATATCAATATTTCACATTCTGAAATCATTTCAATTATATTATCATTTAATTTATACATCATTTAAATGGAGTTTTATCTTCAAATCAAGACAAAATCTGCATGAAAACAATCACATCAATGTAGAATCTTACCTGCAAACACCACAAGAGCACACAGTGTAAATAACAATAACATCTGCATCATGTTTACTCCGATCCTGCTGCAGAAGACGACGACAAAGACGAACATCATCGAGAAAACCTACAATAAACACACAACAGGAAGTGTCCATTATAAATCCACACCATCCTCAGTGCTGATTGTTGTTCTGCTATTTTGTATAGTATACACACATAAATCACATTTTCTAAATATTTATTTCAAAAGATTAAAAACCAAACAAACAAAATGTAAACACACAAATCTACATTTCCATTCGTCTACATTCATTTCCAATTTTCCAAGGTGCCAAACAACCTATTGTGCGTGTTTAGGACCAGGGGGAAACGCCTAACCACTAAGTGCTAAGCCACTACATGTTAACCATTAAGCCACCGTGGCCCTATTTAGAAAATTACAAATAAAAAAAAACATCCAGGCAGAAACAAATACAAATATTTTTGGAAGATAAACAAACCACTCGGAACAGATATACGGAGAAATGCAAAGGATGTTTTTTACGCAAGCCGATTAAATAAACAAAGTACTTAAAATGTGAAATAACATGCAGGTGATTAATGAAAAATAAGTGAAAAAAGTGTACGTTACGGAGCCCGTGGAGCACAGAGCCGGCGTTCGGATCGCGTGGAGCACAGAGCCGGCCTTACGGATCGCGTGGGGCACAGAGCCGGCCTTACGGATCGCGTTGGGCACAGAGCCGGCTTACGGTCGCGTGGAGCACAGAGCCGGCCTTACGGATCGCGTTGGAGCACAGAGCCGGCCTTACGGATCGCGTTGGGTTACGAGAGGGCACACAGTTGTTGGGCACGGCCGGCCTTACGGATCGCGTTCGCGCGTGGAGCACAGAGCCGGCCTTACGGATCGAGACGGATCGCGTTGGGCACAGAGCCGGCCTTACGGATCGAGTTGGGCACAGAGCCGGCCTTACGGATCGAGTTGGGCACAGAGCCGGCCTTACGGATCGAGTTGGGCACAGAGCCGGCCTTACGGATCGCGTTGGGCACAGAGCCGGCCTTACGGATCGCGTTGGGCACAGAGCCGGCCTTACGCACAGATCGCGTTGGGCACAGAGCCGGCCTTACGGATCGCGTTGGGCACAGAGCCGGCCTTACGGAGCGCGTTGGGCACAGAGCCGGCCTTACGGATCGAGTTGGGCACAGAGCCGGCCTTACGGATCGAGTTGGGCACAGAGCCGGCCTTACGGATCGCGTTGGGCACAGAGCCGGCGTTACGGATCGAGTTGGGCGCGTTCGGACAGGACCACAGAGCCGGCCTTAGCCGGCCTTACGGAGCGCGTTGGGCACAGAGCCGGCCTTACGGACGGAGCGCGTTGGGCACAGAGCCGGCTTTCGGAGCGCGTGGAGCACAGAGCCGGCGTTCGGAGCGCGTGGAGAAGCGAGAGTCCGGAAGCAGGCAAGGTCGGGAGAGCGAAGGACAGAAACAGGTCGGTAGCAAAGCGATAGCTGGTAGATAGCAAATAGCTGGAGTGTGTTCAGGGAAAGCCTTTTCCAGGTGCCATTTCCGTGTAGTGGGTTGCAGGTGGGAGGTTCCTCCGTGGTGTCGGAAGTGCAAACAGAGGCTAATGTGACAGAGTGAATATATGGAGTAAATATTTGGAGGCACCGCTGAGATTTGACTCTTCAGAAAGTGGTCGTCACAGTTCCTTACCTGGCAGACAGCTTCTGATGCAGTACATTCCCCTCTAAAAACTACCTAGGACGACAGTGAAGTGGAAAGAGCTCCTGCACTAAAGACAAGAAAGAGTCGACAGAACCGTAGACCTGAGGCCACAGAGATCATCAGGTGAAACAGACAGTTCCGTCAGTCTCAAGTAAGCCACTTTTTAGTGAAAGGTTCCACTTTCACATCACAATGGAAACAACAGTGCTTGAGGAAATGCAAGTTGAAGTGATCGCCATGCTAAACTCCCTACCTAGCTTCTTAGTGTTTGTGAATTCCATCATGTGGCAGAGCCAGAGATGCTGTCACCTAAATCTCGCATGTCCCTGATCTCTCATGTCCTTCAACATCTCGAAAGCATTGCTGAGCTAGAAGATGGTGGCATGTCTGAGCTGTTAAGTTTAAAAGATCAAATTATAGAGTTGAATCCAGCCCTTGTAAGTGAGAAAACTGGCCAGAGTGAAATTGCTGAAAAAGATAAATTACAAAAAGAGTTCGATGAGCTAAAAAGAGCAATGAAACAAAAACTAAGTGAAATTCAACAAGTGAGCACACAACAAAGCAGTGTCCAGCCTCAACCACCATCTGCTGCCCAAGAGGGAAAGACACCCACCAAAAGTACTCACTAATGATACGTTGGGTGTACCTATTTATAATGTTGGACAATTAAATGGAATCTTGCAGATGTCTCAGCAGCAGAACTTGCTTTATGTCCCTGCTCATGGACTGTCGACTTGGTCACCACCCGTTCAGCAATACTGCTATCACTCCCTCTTTTTGTATGGAGTGCACTAATTAGGGGCCATGGACTGGTAAACTTGCATTGAGCTTTTGGACACTTTTTGAACTTTGATATGCTGAAAAGCAGAAAAGTGAATTTTTTTGTTGTTTTTGTATTTTTTTCCTAAAGAATACCTCCTTTAACAGTCTTTGAACTTTAATACTGAGAACTTCTGAACTGTTTACCTCATGGGCTGTAGTCCTTAGAGGCACTTGGACTTTTAAAATATAAAGAAAATATGGACTCTTGTTTCATGCCTCTTCACAATTTTGCATTGTGTGGCAGTTTCATAAACGGTTGCTTTGTTGAAATGTTGAAATGCTGAATCTTTATCTCTGACCCTGGCACTACAAAATTAGTTTGAAACAACACAACAAAAAGAGACTAAATAAACAAAATGGAATGTCGAGACGACATTTGAGCACAGATTCCTCCCCGACATTTGAGCACAGATCACTCCCTGATTTTTGTAGGGGAGTGTGTGAAAGAGTGAATATATATTTGGCAAAATCTTATGTAAATAGTTAAATAGTAAACTTCATAAATTGCTGATCAATTGGTTTGGTACTATGGAGTGTGTGATCAGTGCAGTGTTTCACCATTACACATTACAAAGTTATCAGTGGAGAAACACCATCTGCATCTGATGTGACTGTTGATTCTTCTCCCTTCTTTGAGGTACCCATTGTACTTATCTGTTAACGTAGTATAAGTTTAAAAGAATGTTGCAAAACTTTGCGGATGCTGTTTATTATCAATTGCGTTCAGATGAGCATGTTTAAAGCCCGATCGGCGATGTGCTTTATTTCGAGTATCATTTGCATGTTTGCACGAGGCACACAGAATGGCAGAAGGCTGAATGCTCATTAATTAACACGACGTATTTGATGTAGCTGCTTATAATCAATGTGTTGATTTTGTATATTTGGTTCTATTCATTTGATTTGATTTTTAAAAATGTGAATCATATTATAAAATAGAGCATTTAAATATTCAGAATTGTTTGTGTGTGTCTGGATCGATGTATCTGGTTAATAGAAAAGAATACATTCATTCATTCATCTTCTACCGCTTTATCCGATCTTCCCTCAGGTCACGGGGAGCCTGTGCCGATCTCAGGCGTCTATGGGCATTAAGGCAGGATACACCCTGGATGGAATGCCAACCCATCGCAGGGCTAGAAAAGAATAATTGTTTTCATATCTATATACTGTATAAAATGCCTACATCTTTAAATATTTTATAATGTGATTTGTTATCAGAAGATTGAGAATTATTGAATGTTTGTTTAATGAAGAAAATGCCAGTGATGCTGTTTTGACAAGTTTATTGTAATATAAAAAGATTATATAAAAAAAGTTTTCAATGGAGAAACACCATCTGCATCTGATGTGACTGTTGATTCTTCCCCCTTCTGTCAGGGGTATAACACTGACACCTATAACTCCTGCGCAGGTATCCACTTATAGGAGCGGCATCGGTAGCAACCTGCCTGTACAGGATCCAGAGCAGAGAAACACCTACATTTTGATTAAGTTATGCTGCTTTTCTGATTAGTGGCTTCATATTTGTGTTTTTTTTTCATATTTCTTTTTTCATATTTGTATTTATGAGTGTTTATTCTATATGGAAAAGCAAGAAAAACAGACCATTACATTTAGCATCCATCCACTCTATTACAGGCTGTGTTTTTATTCTTATATATTTTTAAAGTAAGGAGTGTAACACGTTTTTGATTTAAAATGCATAAAAGTTACACAGAAATTTGTTTATTGCATCAAACCTCTATTTAAACAAAATTACACTATAAAATATACACTATTACATTATATATTATATATATATATTATATATTATATAGATGGACAGTATAATACAACTGTGGTGGTTTGTTGTTGTGAAAACAAACTTGTTAACTGTAAAAAACTGTTCTATTCTATTTATTATCTTCTACCCAACATATTAAGTGTCCTCTTTATGAATTCTTGCACAAGGTCATTGTTGGTAATAAATAAATAAATAAATAAATTCACATGTGATATCACCCTGCATTCCAGTAGTCATATTGAGGACAACATGTGTTGGGAGAGAATCTGCTTGTAAGTGGACTGTTGTCTGACGATGCTCTGCTGAAATGATAACGTTTGTGTTGTAAATTATAAACACACCATTAGATCACTACCAGACAACTGTCCACTTACAACCAGATCATAACACACACACACACACACACACACACACACACACACACACACACACAATTAATGACATATGCTATACTTACCAGTGAATACACAGACATGAGTATTAAGGGTTGTTTGTAATATTAGATTTGAATATATTCTGATGTTATTTATTTTATTAAAGTTTTCATTTATTCACAATTCTGTTGTGCATGTGAGAATTTCTTAAGGACAAAAAGAGAAAACACTCAGTACAGCGGTGCGTCCATGTGCTCTTTTATTGATGTCTTAATTTCCCCTTTACAGGATTACAGCACCAAGAGTAAACAGGTTCAGATGTAGCGGGATGTAGAGGAACATTGGCGTTGTCGTCATCACGGCTCTCTTCATCATCGTTGTTGGAAATATCTGAGACTGAATGCACAAAAACACAACATGTCCATGTGAGGAATATAATGAAAGGTATATAGAGCAATGTCACTATAAATGACTGCATTGTTTGTAGGTTCATTCATTCATTCATCTTCTACCGCTTTATCCGATCTTCCCTCGGGTCACGGGGAGTCTGTGCCTATCTCAGGCGTCTATGGGCATTAAGGCAGGATACACCCTGGATGGAATGGCAACCCATCGCAGGGCACACACACACACACACACACACACACACACACACACATTCATACACTAGGGACAATTTTTCCAAGGTGCCAATCAACCTACCGTGCATGTTTTTGGACCGGGGAGGAAACCGGAGAACCCGGAGAAAAACCCCCTGATAGGCACGGGGAGAACATGCACAAACTCCACACACACATGGCCGAGACGGGAATCGAACCCGGACCCTTGCGGTGTGAGGCGAACGTGCTAACCACTAAACCACCGTGCCCCTTGTTTGTAGGTTTAGGAAGAAATTTCTTATTGACTTTGTTTACTAGGTTTTCTCATTCTGACTGTAACACTGTACACTACAAAACCATCACATATTGTGTAGTGGATACACACAAAACAAACGCAACATAAACAAAGGAATAATCATCCATGTTACACCATTGTTGTTTTTGTTGTACTAAAAGTGCTCTATGGGACGTCTCAGTACACATTTACCTTTTAAACTACACCAGGTTTTACAGCACTGAATATGTTTGTGACTTGATATTAAAATGATAATGCTTCTCCCTTTTTATTATGGATGTTTTGATGTTTACTATTTACACAATTGTTGCAAATGCATTCCCTTCCAATCTATCTACAAAACAGTGATTTATTATTGATGCTGGAAACGTCAACCTTTAGATAAATAGTTTTCATGACAGATTTTTGTTACTATTTTCATTTAATATGAAAAACAAAGAGTTTTTCAGGATGAAGTCGTCCATGTGCAAGGTAAAAAAACATCATTTATGGATCATAAAGTTTCATTTACCTTGACTGGTTTTATCAGGTTTAAATCCTGAAACACAGATGATGGACAAAAAGTGTTTATTCAGATAAATAATGTTTATTTTATCAATTAATCTGTAAAATATTCATTAAATCTTCTTCCAAGAATTAAAGTGAAAATCTGAAACTCTTTTGTCCATTTACCAGATTTCTTCTTCTTCCAGACCAAAATTCCAGCAACAACAACAACAACAAGAAGAGCCACGACGACACCAATGATGATTCCAATCTGTCCTCCATCTGATCCTCCCCCTGTGAAATCAGTACAGAGTGTTTATGATGTGCTGCATGAATAAATCAGTGTTGACTCTGTAAATGTGGAGTGTATCAGGACCTTTTGGTACTTCTAGCACCATCTCCTTCTCCAAGCTGCTGTGCTGAATCACACAGGTGTAGGTGTGTTTCTGCAGATCCTCAGCTGACACTTTCAGAACGCTCCTCTTCTGGAAGCTTCCATCCTGGTTGGGTAACGTCTCTCTGATCTCCACGTCCTCATACACGTCTTCTCCGTCCTTCTGCCAGGAGATCATCAGTGCTTTAGGGAAGAAACCTGTAGCATGACACACCACATCTGGAGGAGACGAATGTTTCTGGAACAGTGACGTCTCAGGAGGAACTGCAGAGACACAGAAATATTAAATCCCAACACTGGTTACGTTCTCGTGTGAGTGTAAGGTGATGCAGGTGCAATGGATCGTGTAAGGAGTAGAAGTAAAACGTATTTGTAATAAAGTATTTGTACTTTTGGTGCAGCCTTTATTCTGTACAAATGATTTATACTCTGGCTGTAGTGGAATCTGTCCCACAGAGTTTATGGTGAGCATAAATGACAGATAAAAAAAACAGGTTCATGTGTTAAACTGTTTCTGCGCTGTGTGTGTGTGTGTGTGTGTGTGTGTGTGTTTGTGTGTGTGTGTAGTGTGTGTAGTGTGTGTGTTACAGTATCAGAGCAGATCACATAGTCTACCTTTTCTCTCCAGAGTATCTCTGCTGTCATTCACAAATACGTTTAACAAATCCGTACACTCGTGTTCCAGGAAGTTCTTCCAGTATTTAGTATAAAATACATTAGACCTCCAGATACGTTTGATGATCAGAGCTTCTGGTTTAACTGCAGTCCAGGTTCCAGTGTTCAGATCCAGACTGATGAAATCTTCTCCATCATAAGCGTACTGATCATATCCGCTAGGGTTGCCGTTATCAAACTTACACCCATAAATCCTCTGTAGTATGTGACCTACACACACACACACACACACACACACACACACACACACAGTAAAATATTACTTATTCTACTCTGGAAGTATATATGATAATGATAATGATTTAATATAATGATAATCTCTAATGATAATCGATACTCATAATATAATCTTATATACTATCTACTATACAAATGATAACAAAACCACTTGCATAACATTCTAGTATAGATAACCACTAACATTTAAACATTATACTTTTCCTGGAGCAGTAAAACACTTGACATTTAAAGAAATTCAACACAAATGTATTGTTTTCTGCAGACCACTAGGTGGCAGTAATGTGCGCTCTATTACATTTGAATGTCAACAATTGTTGTCCCTGGTACGATGCGGGAATGTTGCCTGAGAATGGCTGCTGTTTTTTATGAACATTTCTTTCATATATTCTTTATTTGCGTGCTTTATTATCTCCTAAATAGAAATGTGTTTATCCTTACCTGAACTGTGATTTAACTGATTCTTTATTTTTGTGAACATGTTGTTAAAGTTATCATGATTTCCCTGCATTTCCTGTTCCTCATTCATCCAGTAATCCTCCTTCTTACTCTTCTTTATCCACTGTTCTGGGATCAGCTTCATGTTACTGCTACTGTAGGATATAAACTGTTTTGCATCCAGAAAACCTACAGCAGTGAATTCTGGGAATCCAATATATTTGGGACGGAAAGCAGTGTATTGGTACTCCAGAGAGTGTGCATCTGTAAATATAATAAACATCATTTTAATTATTTTTGTTGAACTACAAACTATTGTGCTAAATCTAGAACTTTTTCCTTTTTCATTGTCTTGGCATGAAAAAAAACCCAGACAAAAAAACCCCATAACTGAGTTTAAGGTTGTTTGTATGTTAAGTTTGTAATCGATCATACTAGAGTTTATTTTTAAGATTTGTTTTCGATGGAGACTTAAAGCACTTTTTGTACGTGGCTCTGGATAAGTGTGTCTGATAAATGCTGTAAATATAAACGTAGTGCAAGACTCCAGAAAAACACACTACTGAGATTCTAATATCACATTTTTATTAAAGGCACGAGGGTTTAGATTTATTTCATTTATAATTAAATACGACACAAAGAAGATGATCTGAGAGCAGTGAAAATGCCATTTAAGGAAAAGTACAAAGATGTATTTATTGTTATTTTGCATTTTCCCTTACGTTATATTGAGATTATTGCACATTCTCACTTTCCTTTGTTTTAGTAAAAGTAATTCCTCGGTCGATTCTTTAATTTAATCATTCTAAATGTAAATGTAAAATTTGAACTTAATAAAATTTTGGAAAGAAAATAAAAAATATTTTAGTAAAATTTGTGTAATTTATTTATTCCTGGTATTGATACTCGCATTATTAACACTATCAGGTTGTTGTTGTTGTTGTTACTGTGGTGTCTGTTTATTCATTATTGTATTGGTGACTGGAGAAAACTGTACAGGATCTGCTATAACTGCTGTACTGTTACACAAGAATAGAAGAATAGATATCTGTGGATGCTGTCGCTGGATTCGGATTTGATCATAATTTTTCTTCATCTTCCGAATCAGAACAAAACACAAAAATACATGGAAATAACCTCATATATTTACAAAGCTCAATCTTACCTGCAAACACCACAAGACAACACAATGTAAATAACAATAATATATCCATTATATCTCCTTATCTCCTGCTACAGAGGAAGTCAGAACAGATAAACACGGTATAAACGTAACTAATAAAGTGACGAGACTGCTGTGATGTAAAGTGTAGAACAACCTGTTTATGCTGTTGTGGAGAGAGGGAGAGAGGGAGAGAGGGAGAGAGGGAGAGAGGGAGGGGGGGATGGGCGGATGACAACACTACTCGTTTCATTATCTCTACAATTATACACACGGAATATTTACATTTACATTCCATCTTTCAAATATCTCATTAATTATATACGTTTGTAAGATGCAGTATCGCTTATTTTTATTATGATCTGATAGCATGTCTTTTTTAACACTGTTATTGAAATCACTCTGTTTATTATTTGAAAGCCATCATTATTTATATGAAATAAACAAAAATGCACTTTACCGATTCGTCTGGCAATTAATGCACACAATCTAATTATTAGCCAAATAGAATCTTCCACACATTCAGATCTTTCAGACGTCAATTCTTTCTTTATTTCCCTTTATTGGTTTCAGTCATCTTTCATTTTAGACTCAAAATATAAATAGTTTATATTTTCTGAATGGTGGAGAGAATCATGAAAAACAATCTAGATTATTTACAAATAAACTATTTTATATCCTTTTCCTTATTACGTTAATTCCTTTTTTTATTAAATATAAAACCACTGAAAAGTTTATTGATAATGTATTTACAGCCAAACTAATAGTTATTATTCTCACAATGTTCAACCTGCAATAGTAAGGTATACACACACACACACACACACACACACACGCACGCATGCAAATCAATAATGTCTCTTGTTATTTTGTCTCTTGTTAAAATACCTACTTTATTTTCAAAGACACTTCTCATAAATTGTAAATAAATAAATACCTTTAACTTTAGACATGTAAAAAATCTATGTGTATGTGTGTGTGTGGTGTGTGTGTGTGTGTGTGTGTGTGTGTGTGTGTGTGTGTGTGTGTATGTGTGTACTTCTTGACTTGACTTATTTAAATCTAATAGGCTCAGTCTGAACTCTGTCGATATTTTACTCTGTTTCTAGTAGGATTTGATGATGTTTCTTATTGAATGTGGAGGAATTTTAGCAGTAAAACTCGTCATAAAGCAACAACAGAAAGCGAGATATGTTGATCCTTTTTGATTACGGCACTGGTGAGAAAAGAAGTACTTTACTAAGATCCAGTCTTATAAGGGAACACTAGACAAATGTTTCTTGGTTCTTCTTCTTCTTATTATTATTAACCACGTATTAAAAAGTACAGAAGTAGAAAAGGCTTTTTCCTGTAATGTACAAGGACATTTTGTTCTTTAGACTTTTGCATGTCACATATGTTGAATCTAATTCACATCGTAGTTTTTGTGAGGACAGTGTGTACAGGAAAGTGTAAGTGGAATCCAGTGTGTAAGGGAGTGGTGTATTTGTTTACTTTAATCAGATACAAATTCAGATTTGTCCATTGGCCAGATTTCTATTCAGTTTTTTTCCTGACACCAAGGCAAGGCATAGTGATGTAAAAACAGGAATATAAATGATATTAATAAAATGCAGTGTAACCGGTTCAGATGTAACACACAGTACTCAGAAAATGCACAACTGAACAGATGATTTTTCTGGAAGCCGATTCCGCACACACACACACACACACACACACACACACACACACACACACACACACACACACACACACCCACACACACCACACACGTACCCACGCCGGCCCAAATCACAGCCACCTGCAGCGATAGGTCTATATATATAATATCTATATATATATATATATATATATATATATATATATATATATATATATATATATATATCTATATATATATATATATATGGGAAATATAATTAATTACAGGTAAAAAAAATCAAAATGTAATGAAAAGTGATTATATTCGACATATTAAAGTAACATCGAATGTTTACATATAAATTTAGCATTTTTATAGAACTGGTTTTAATACATTTACATTTATGACATTTGTTAAATGCTTATCCAGAGCATTCATAGAATTCATAACAGTTATTAATCATGAACTATTTCCATTTTTCCTGTAGAAAAACACACAAACACACAAATTGCCTGAATTTCAAATCCACAGGAAAACAATAATAATGTTACGTTAACACATTAATTGATCCTATAATCTATTACTTTCTTATTCACTGTTATTAACAGACATCAGTGCTTCATTTACTGCAATACCTGTATCTCATCACACTGTGTGTTTATCATCTTACACACTTGTGTTATTGGTTTTGTTACACTATATGAACAAAAGTATGTGGACACGTGACAATCACACACACTTGTAATTGTTGAAAATGACTTTTCAGACGTATTATAAATGTGTGGTTATAATAATAATAATAATCTCAGCTCTGTGAGGGCTTTTCGGGTGGATTTTGTGGGAGTCAACATCAAACTCTCCTCAGCTGAGCATTGAAATGATGGACATTTGTTTATTTCCAAATGGATTTAAGTTTAGCCGCTTTATTCGCTGTACAAAATAAAAATGGAAAAATGTTTTGTACAGTTTATAGTGGACTGTGACGGCAGCCAGGTGTGTACAGCGCTCCTATTGGTTAAAAATAAAAATAAAAAAACGTCTGGCACCAATTGGAATTCGATAGACAGAAACGTCATCAGTTTCTAAGCGGAATGGGTTGATTCAGGTTGGATGTTTCCTGTGTTATTCAGAGCGATTATAATTTGGAGTTGACTGAAGTTTCAGAATAGAAATTTTATCTATCTGATTTATAGACGAGTCACATTAAGTGAAATATGTTTAATATAGATAGAAATATCGAATCCTGTGATTTCAGAAGAATATGTCAAATATACAGAACATTATAAACACTTGAAAAACACTTGAAAAAAAACTTTATCAAACACTTTTGATAATAAAAAATAGGTTTTACTCTGCATGTATCTAATGACAGTGAGAATAGAACAGTTATTAATCACACAAATCATAACAGGCATGTTTGTATTCATGATTCATGTATAAGCAGACATGACTGTGGGACTGACTTTGACCCGATAATAATTTCCTCCTTATTTTTCTGCTTTGAAAATATTTTAACTGAATGATTGCTTTTGTGTGTAGCTGTATTCTCTATTAAACACATTCTTTTATTTTTAAGAGACTGTGCTCATTATCATAATGAGAATATTGCTGGAAAGTATTACACAAAAGCATGAAGCACAGCATGAACTCTGCAGCCATCTTTATTATTAATTTTATTTTTATAATTACACAAATCTATAGTGTGATTAGTGTGCAGGTTCCTGTCAGCAGATCAGCAGGAAACTCACAGGATGGGGAAAATCTCGGAGCGCCCCCTAGTGTACAGCATGCAGTCATATAATTCATACAAAAGGAGTGAGAGATAGCCACATATTTTTACTTTTTTTGTATATAATAAACAGGCAAGTCCAGTTTTCATTCATTCAATCTGATAATTAACTCATGCATGCATACAAAATACACCATAAATACATCAAATGTACATCAATAATAGTTTATTTCAAAGTCATAAAAATCTGATAAAACATACAAATATTCATACAAAAATGTGTGAAAAACATTATACACCTCCTGATGAGGCGTCAGGACAGATTCAACAGCAGGACTGTCATCAAGGTGATACACACACACACACACACACACACATATATAATACATATACATACTTATATATACAATTTGTTTGTATTGGGAAAATACCGCACCGCTAGCTAGTCACATTATTAGTATCTAGATACTACACAGAGAGCTTTATAAAAGTAACATGGCACGTAAGCACTGACTTCCTGAGCCACGTTTTTTATGCCTCAATCTTTCTCCATCTACATTGTAATGAACATAATCATTAGTTGGTTGGAGAAAATGGTTGGAGAAAATGTGAACGTTAAGTGCTGGAAAAGATACACGCATCTATACACGCAAACAAACCTACGTGTTGCGCAATGTATGAGCGCGCCCCTCCTTACCTGTCCAAGCCCCGCTCACACAACACAACACAACACAACACAGCAAAATTCAACAAACCCAAAACAGTCACACAGAACACCGGACGAACAGTCAAGACAGTGAATCAAACAGAAATAAGCAAAGGAAGCAAGCAAGAGAAAGAATTAATAGCAGGAATCAAAAGGAGAATTAAGAGGAAGAATTAAGAGAGCTGCCGCGTCTGCCTGTCCGCTTTTATGGTAGTCAGTACTTCCGGACTTCACTCCTCGGATCCATCAGCGGTTTGGACCTCGTCGTCAGCCACTAGTGTCGCGCCCGGCAGCATCTTCTGCAACAAAAAGCCTGCTCAAAATATCTTATATGTGCCGTAACAAGAAGCAGTTCAGAAGTTTAGAAACTTTAGAAAAGTTTAGAGGCATGATGGGTGCAGTTCATGTAGTCAGAGTGCCATTGTTGATTGATCCAAGAAACATCCAAGAAACATCATTGCAGTTCGGTGCAGTTTGTCCTGGTGTACTGCTGCTTTTCTGGTTGGCAGGACTATCATTAAATGGCTGCCTCTCCTTCTTCATCTCCTCCCCCTGTTTCCTAGAAACACAGACAATGAGGATGGAGCTGTGAGGTGAGATTTCATGTAGAAGACTATTTTCTCTCCAGATACAGATTTTATTCCACATTACACTTTAAACATCATCATGTCTTACTGTGTCTCTTCAGCAGGACGACACTTTCCTGAAACACAGACGATACCGTTATTATAACATCTGTAGACTGTGTTTGATTTACAGCACAATGATGTCAATTGACATGACAATGTTATTTTATCATATTGTAGAGTTTATCAATTAAACTATAAAATCAAAATCAATATATTTTTGAATACACTTAATATCTGCCTCCTTCCTTCACTCACCACGTTTAATCAACCAGACTATAATTCCAACAACAACAACAGCAAAGAGAAGCCAATGAGACACCAACAATGGTCCCAATCAGTCCTCGAAACATTAAATTTACATCTGGTTCTCCACCTGCTTGTTGATCTACTCCTCCACCTGTGAAATCAGTACAGAGTGTTTATGATGTTTATGATGTGCTGCATGAATAAATCAGTGTTGACTCTGTAAATGTGGAGTGTATCAGGACCTTTTTGGTACTTCTAGCACCATCTCCTTCTCCAAGCTGCTGTGCTGAATCACACAGGTGTAGGTTGTGTTTCTGCAGATCCTCAGCTGACACTTTCAGAACGCTCCTCTTCTGGAAGCTTCCATCCTGGTTTGGTAGTGCTTTGATCTGAGATCCTTATGTACACGTCTTCTCCGTCCTTCTGCCAGGAGATATTCAGTGCTTTAGGGAAGAAACCTGTAGCATGACACACCACATCTGGAGGAGACGAGTGTTTCTGGAACACAGATGCTGTAGGAGGAACGACAGAGACACACATTAAATCACACTGTAAAACAAATGTATTTATAAGTGAGAAAGGAAACTTGTTATTAATTACAGGAAGTGATCTGGTCTTTCCTCTAAACAATGATTAGAAATGTATCTAACAATAAGGTTGATTCACTTCCAGGTCTGTTTTTGACTTTGGTGTGGAGACTACGGCGTATTCTACACATCGATGCCTAACCTACACCGTACGCTTCCTCCGTACCGCCATTTTTAAAGTCCAAAAAGTGAAGAAACAAAGCGTGGACACGTGGAACAAGCAGCTGAAAGGATCATGGAAGAGAAAATATAAACACCTCTATGATTCTTTCAATCACCATTTTTACAAAGACTGCCAGCTGTGAATTCCTGTGATTGCAGGAAGTCACCATTGATGCTACAGCAGGATCAAACCCAAAACTCAAACAGCGCAACAAACCGCCAACTAGTGTTTTAGAATAGCCACTGCAGAGCGACGCAGAAGTATATAAACGCTCATAAACGGCGGCGTCGGCTACGTGCGTACGCTACAGCGTTCACTCCACGCAGAAGTACAAACCAGCAGCATTCAGATCATGCTACGTTCACACGCTATTGGTATTTTTTATAAACAGTTATTGGTATTTTTGTTACTTCAGCACTTTAACTGATTGTCGTGTTTGTTTGTTTTTTGTTGAGAGAATCATGATCTCGATTCCCACAGAGAAAATTCCTCATTCACATTTTAGCAAAGATCATGCAGTTAATATCTAATAAATATAAAGGATCAGGATCATGTGTTAAACAGTTTCTTAGTAAGTGTTTATGGTTTCTATGTGTGTGTGTGTGTGTGTGTAGTGAAGGAGTGTGTTATTAGTGTGTTACAGTATCAGAGAAGATCACACAGTTTACCTTTTCTCTCCAGAGTCTCTCTGCTGTAATTCACAAACACGTTTAACAAATCCATACACTCGTGTTCCAGGAAGTTCTTCCAGTATTTAGTATAATCAGTAGAACTTCCCACTTCTGTTTGATGATCTCAGCTTGAGGTTTAAGATAAGTTCCAGGTTCCAGTGTTCAGATCCAGACTGATGAAATCTTCTCCATCATAACCGTACTGATCATATCCACTATTGGTGTTATCATCATTAATCTCACACCCGTACCTCCTCTGTAGTGTTTGTACTCCTACACACACACACACACACACACACACACACACACACACACACACACACACACACACACACACGTGTGTATGTGGGTTTGTAAAAGTCTGTCACTTTAAGTTCATGTATAAAATGTATAATAATCTTCTGATGACAGACAATATAATCATTAATACCAATAATAATAATATTACAAATAGAAATGTTATTTTTGTACCTGTGCTGTGATTAAACCGATTCTTTATTTTTGTGAAGATGTCCTTAAAGTCATAATGCTGTCCCTGCATGTTCTGTTCCTCATTCCTCCAGTACTCTTCCTTGACTTACTCTTCTTTATCCACTGTTCTGGGATCAGCTTCATGTTACTGCTATTGTAGGACATAAACTGCTTTCCATCCAGCAAACCTACAGCAGTGAATTCTGGGAAATCCAGTATAACTGGGTGTGAGTGCAGTGTATTGGTACTCCAGCGAGTGTGCATCTGTAAATATAATAAACAACATTTATAATTATTTTTGTTGAATGAATATGAATCATGAAGAATAAAAACACACTAGTGAGATATTAATGTCACACTTTCATTAGAGGACACTGCGGCGCATGCGTCAGGTTATCCAACTGTGCTCTGTGTAATTTACACTTGTTTCTTTTGTGTTTTGTTGGTGTGTCCTTTTCCTGTAATTCACTCCAAAATCTTTCGTCTATTTCTGTCTAAACAACCCACAAATATACATGGTTAGTCCACACTCCCCTAATAGCCAAGGTACAGTATAATTTACAGTATAATTAGTTTTCTTCCTCCGCATTGTGCGTGTAGAATAATTCAGGAGAAATTACTTGTTTAATTAAACAGAATTAAAACACAATACGCCACTGCGGAGGGACTTCCCTGATCCACAGGCCTACACATCATTACAAACAGGGACGAGTTTAATACACAACAATAATAATGATAATAATCATCAATAATACACAGTGCTCCATATTTACTTAAATCGACTAATCGAATCCTTTTATTTCATCACATTATTTTACCATGATGAATTTTTGTCATCGAATTACTCGTGGAATCGTGTTATTATATTATAATTTAATCATCCAAACACGCATCCAAACAACAATAAAAAAACAACAAATACCTGCAGATCCCTGAAGACTGGATAAAAGTAATAACGAAGTTGATCATTTTAGGAAACTTTATACTGTATATTAGAGATTTACAGGATCCGGATGGAGTTGTTTTTTCTCCGTACTAAACATCTGCTGTGTGTGTGTGTGTGTGTGTGTGTGAACAATAACATCAGAAGTTAATGCTCTTTAACCCGCTTGTGTTATTTTCTCTCCTTTTTCTCTCCGATGAACAATCATTCCGCACTCCTCTGTTCCGGGAAAGAGAAATCGAAAGGAAAATAATCCGTAAATGTGAATCGGTGTCTCCGGTTTCTCTGTAAAATGAGTGAGTGCAGGTTTGCTGAAGCGGATAGTGGTGTTACAAAATAATAATAATAATACATAAAAGACTAAATATACACGCTGTAATGTTTTCCTCATACAGAGCCTCTCCTATTTTTAAAAGCATGTACACGTCTTTATGTACACATTCGAAAGTAAAAAAAATATATATCCGCAATTCATTTATTCATCTACTCATCTCATACTACCGAAATGTGAATCGGTGTCTCCGGTTTCTCTGTAAAATGAGTGAGTGCAGGTTTCCTGAAGCGGATAGTGGTGTTACAAAATAATAATAATAATAATAATACATAAAAAGACTAAATATACACGCTGTAATGTTTCCCCCGTCATAATCACATCGTCGCTTTTAACACACTTTGCCACATCTCTTTGTATTGCAGACACGTCTTCCTTTTGTTTCTGTGTGATATACTGCGTTCATCTCATCTCCAATCAATTCTTTTCTTTTTGAATTCACTTCTACTGTTTTTGCCCTTTTTTTCCACCTAGTGGACTGTGAATATGTGTGTTGTATTATTGTGTGCTTTGTTTATGTTTAACAATTAATTTGTTGGACGGTTTTGTTCTTTTGGTGTAATCTTTATAAATTTATAAATGTAATCATTTATTCTGTTTTTCCTCTTTACATTTTTGAATGTGAGTTTTATAAAGTCATTAGAAAAGTTACACTCATTATTACATTTTGAATAGGGTAATTTCTAATCTGTATATAAGAAATGTGTCTGTCCTGTGTGTGTGTGTGATGTGTGTGTGTGTGTGTGTGTGTGTGTGTGTGTGTGTGTGTGTGTGTGTGTGTGTGTGTGTGTGTGTGTGTGTGTGTGTGTGTGTGTGTGTGTGTGTGTGCAAAAGGCTTTTAATTAGCATCAGAGCTCCGGTGTGTTATAACAAGGAGGGCTCTTATTTTGTAGGGGCGCTGTGCAAGCAAAAAGTAGCATATAGCATATAGCATTAGCGACCGTTAGCGAGTGAGCTACAACATTCACAGACGCGAAAGACGTACATTAAATATATTCATCGCGTAAAAGAGTGAGTTAAATTATTCCTTTATTTTCTGTTCTTATCATTATCGTTATTAACTTTTATTCGGTTAGCCGCTAGCTAATGCTACGCTATAATGCTAATACCAGTTGTAACTTAATAACACATCGCCGGAGTTCTGTAACTTTATATAGTTTAGTAGTTTGTTGTCTAATAACAGAAATAAATCACACTGAAGCAGTTATTGTTAAAGTTATGTTGTTATTTTTTTATAGTTCTGAGTGTTATGTGATGTATCCTTGTTTTATTGTATGAGTTTAGCAGAATATAGCACTGTGTAAGTGTTCACTATTCATAATAGTGATATCTATTATTAGAAGTGTTGTCTCTGTTACACACACACACACACACACACACACACACACACACACACACACACACACACACACACACACACAAGCAGACAAGCTTTCATCCAGGATCACCTTCAGATCTAATAATAAGAGTTAAAATACATTCCATCCATTTATAAGCACAGCTGTCTCAGGTTAAATATGGTGTGGATAGATCACATCATTCTCAGTATTCTCACAGGCATATGGGAAATCTCAAAATAAGGTCAAATTTCCTGCTGGTGGAGGAATGTTTGCTGGATGTTTATGAATCTCTAGTATTGTCACTGCATATAAACGCAGACTCCTCTCTGACCTCTCTGTTAAAATCATAAAGGGTTAAATTGACACTTCATCTCTGTGCTGTTGTGACACCTGTTTCACTGCGATCCTAACCAGCCCTTTAAGTTGTAGATGGCCCTTCACTACAGTGTGGAAGATGTGGAGCGATGTGTTCTAGAGATCTGACCTCAGCCCTTTTGGTTTAGTCTCGTCAATTCTGCTATGACCCTCTGCTCCGACAGCCTGGTTTAGACAGGGGTCTCATCCAGATGTTTATTTATCCACTACATGCCCAGTATTCCATAGACGACAAGCCCAAACTTGACATCATTTTAAACTGACAGAATCCCGCCACAGAACAAGCAAGAAACAATTTCATCAGGGGGATATCACTGATATTTTTATATTGTGTTAAATCCTAAACTTATTTTATTATACAAAACACTTCATCACATTCCTACACATGTAGTTCCATGATCAACACTTCAAAATGTGTCCAACAGAACAAACAGACGACACGAGAATGAATAAAGAGCCAGACTTTAAAATCCATTCAATTCAAATCCATTAAAATACATTCACAGTGAAAAACCTGCTTTTTTTACCCACCTTTGGTATCTAACACACATCATAAAAAAAGCATGATTATAAAATGTAGGGAAATACAGCATTAAAAACGAAACGAGAGTGACTTGGTGGAACTCAATCACACTTCAGTAAACATTGTGAGTGTGAAACACCTCGGTGTTTATAAAGCGCTAATGTAGACGTGTCATATATGAACAAGACGCTGGTATGATGCGCTGACTTTCTTTTCTTACAGTACATGTATACATAATAAGGGGGAGCACGCACAAACACATTTACACAAAAATTTGTGTAAGTGCAAAATGGTTCAAACCAATGTCCAGATAACAAAAATACTCCTCAGGACCCCTCAGAAAAACAAAGTTCATCTACAGTACAAACAGTTTTATACATCAGAACAGAAAATCACCTGGTCCTTATTAGAAGATAGAATTATTTAACATAGCATTACATAGCACTGATTTTATGAGGGAAATAAAGTAAAACGTAGACGCCATTGTAACGGAGTAAATGTTAAAAGTATGCATAAATGGGGACAGCGCTGTCTAGGTGGTGTATGACGTCATCTAGCTTGTGGAATAAGGAACGCCCTCAGCACAACTGATGAGAGAAATGAAGTTAAAAGTTATCAAAATACACAAATAATGGTTTTATTGTGGATAAATCCCGTTGTGAACGTGTTGGAAGTGTTCATATGCATTTGCCGTCGATTGTTTTATTCTGAGTCATTTTCACTTTGTCACAATCGTAATTAATTTGCATTTACATTTACATTTGCGGCATTTGGCAGACGCCCTTATCCAGAGCGACTTACAACTGAGCAATTGAGGGTTAAGGGCCTTGCTCAAGGGCCCACTAGTGGTAGTTTGGTGGTTGTGGGGTTTGAACCTGCGATCTTCTGGTCCAGAGGCCAACACCTTACCACTAAGCCACCACCTCCCTAATTTGCATGTTATTGTTTTGTGTAGAGTTTATTTATTCTCCATGCAACAATTCCTTATTCACACGCTGTATCTCCATTGTGCAGGTATGGTATAGAAAATGTTGTCTTAATGTGCTGAATGTTGAATTGTATTATTGGTGAAGAGTTACGTGTGTTAGCCACTAGAGGGCAGATGTTCCTTAAAATCTGAATTTAATTGAAAAGCTCTTTGGAGAGATTGTATTTGTTTAATAATAATAATAATAATTATAATATATATATATATATATATATATATATATAGATATATATATATATATATATATATATATAATTATAACTTTAACTCCAAACTAAAATATGTAATTTGATTGAAGTTCAAAATAATGTTCTTTTTAATCAGCAGAGAGTTCATTCCTTATTCACACGCACAGGCAAGAGCGTCACACAATGTGTACACCTTTAATAGAATGTAAAAGGGATAAAAGGTAGGTGCAGGAAATTAAATGCTGTTGCTTAATTAATCATCAATACATTTGGGCAAATCTAGTAAAGTCCACATTTTAGCTGCTTGCTGGCATTTTCCAACATCAAATCATTTGTTTCCTGTGGGTTTTTGCTACAGTTTGATACAAAAGTATTAGATTTGAATATATTTTTAATTTTATTTGATTTTCCCCCAACTATGGTATTAATTTAGTATCAACACTGAGGTATTGCATTCTGATTTAGTACCAAAATTATAGTATCGAGCCATCGAGCAGAAAAAGTTGCCCCTGATTTGGTCTCATTATTATATGGCATTACTTCAAAATATAGCCAGTTCCTTTGCAGTTTAAACTCATAAATATCATTACACTTGTGCAAAATATTGCAATTGAAAAAAAAAATTTTTTAAACATTAAACAACCGTATTTTATATCGAATAAAAAAGATATTGTAGGGGGCACTATGGTGGCTTAGTGGTTAGCATGTTCGCCTCACACCTCCAGGGTCCGGGTTCAATTCCCGTCTCGGCCATGTGTGTGTGGAGTTTGTGCATGTTCTCCCCGTGCTTCAAGGGGTTTTTCTCCGGTTTCTCCGGTTTCCTTCCGGTCCAAAAACATGCACGGTAGGTTGATTGGCATCTTGGAAAATTGTCCCTAGTGTGTGAATGTGTGTGTGAATGTGTGTGTGTGCCCTACGATGGGTTGGCATTCCATCCAGGGTGTATCCTGCATTAATGCCCATAGACGCCTGAGATAGACACAGACTCCCCGTGACCTGAGGGAAGATCGGATAAAGCGGTAGAAGATGAATGAATGAATGAATGAATGAATGATGATATTGTTGATCCACGGACATTTCAAAAAGCATACACCATGCAATTTCACCACGAACCACCAGGGGGCTCACAATCCAAAACAAGAGGGCAGCTGAAATGTGATTGAGTATTAAATCACCTTTCTGACTGATCTTATCCCCTGAAAGTGAAAGTTTATACATTTACACAGACAAATAAATCCTATTAAAAGCTTTTTTTTCTTTTATGAATTATCTTTCTAAATGATGCTAAAAATGTTTAAGCTAATGATTTTATTTATACTCACTTATTATATATTTATGAGCAGCATGTCCATCTCATAATAATGCATAAAAAGTGCCATTAATCATTTTATATAACGTCCAAATGAATAGCATGTTAATATAAATATAGAATTTACAAAGGATTCTTTTTAATTGTTTTTTAATGATTCTTGTTTTTTATTTATATATAATGATTGTTTGTTAGTTGATATTGAAAAGGGATGAGATAAATTGTGAGATGTCAATATTTCTATTATTTTAACATTACTTTTTGTCAATAATTACACAATGACTCAATCTGCTGAAAACAAAAACCATTAAAACCACTGAAGTCCATATTCTAACATTTCTTCCACAGATCATGTTACATGTATTTCTTGTTAAATACACAGTAAATAATTAGATTACGTACTCTCATTATTACGTTGGACAGAAGAATAAACAATGTCATCCACTTTTTCACGATGTATTTTTCTCCTCGTGCTTTTCTTCTCTGAGAACTTGAGTGCAGCGTAATTCAAAGTGTCCGAGTCCGGATCCTTCATAAGACACACAGAGTATCGAAAAATAATAAAGTTTGGAGAACATACATTTCAGAACAAGGACAGAGAGTTTTATTGTTCCTGCTAATGAAGCAGATAAAGTAAAAATACCTGGAGATCAAAACTGCTCAGATTCAAAACATGCAGACCCACGTAATCATAGTTATTCTATAATATTATTTATACTGCAATAATATACATCATGTTTCATCCAAACAGCAACAACTCAAAGCACTGATAAATGAATGAAGAATTAATAAATGATGTTTTTTCCTTAACTTTGGAACTAATAAACTTTGTATTTTATTGCATCGATTATGTACATTATATTTTCACTCAGTCAAAAAATATAAATATATTAATCAATGTATGTTTTTCTTATGTTTCTAGTTATTGTCTTTTTAATTGTTAAAAACATTTATTATTTAAAGTATACAATAAAAAAATAAAATAGCATAATAGTAAAATACAATGTGGATATGCATAAAGAATATCATTTTGTAAAAAACACATTTTTGAATGGAATATTTACATGCAGCCCTGCAGTTATGAATACATTACAATACAGATTAAAGGGTAATGAAAAAATGTAAGAATAATGTTTTAAATATATATCTTTTAGTTGATGTCTTTATATACAAAATATAATTTCTGTTCAAAATCTGAATCAGTGATAAAATATAGAGTTTATTATTTGTATTGTGAGATTTACCTGATGATCTTCTGTTTCAGCGCCTAAAGCAACAAAACAGAGACATTAAGATTTAATTATTCAAATTTAATTATTATTATTATTATTATTATTATTATTAATAATAATAATAATAATTATTATTATTATTATTGTTTTTTATTTTTATTGTTTTTTTTTTATTATTATTATTATTATTATAGTAATATTTCACCTCCACTGGGTTTTGTGTGCTTCAGATGTATAAAGATCAGGACGGCGAGAATCACGAGCACTGAACCGAACACTGCATTCAGCACAAACATCAGAGTTACACAGAAACAACCTGAGAGATAAAAATATATAAACATAATTATCTATATATCTAAACATGCATTATATTATCATTTACAGATATTCTTTTGTATGAAAAACAACAAACCTGTATCGTTGTTCTCAGTAACTTGAGTTTTGTTTACTCCTGAAAAATGAAAGATGATTTTATTAACCTGAGATTCTCATTGAACTTTTACTGCAATTATTCACTTTATATAAATAAATGTACCTTTGACGTGTAAATAAGTGGAGTTTCTGAAGATCACTTCACCTGCTTTCACGGTGCTGCAGTAATACAGTCCTGTATCAGAGATGTTTAGTGCAGTGATGGTGAGAGACGTCTTCTCACCCTGAACAGAAATCATCATGCGCTCCGGATTATTATAGAAATAACAGTTTTGTGTTGGAGCTGATGCTCGAAACTTTTTACACCCGACAAGAAGTGGAACCGAATCATTCGTGTGTTTGAACCAGAAGATGGAACCTATAACAGTTTGTTCATGTTTACACCAAATAGTCACATTTTCTCCAGTTTCTGCTTCCAACGATAAAGTGCACTCAGAGAATAAACCTGCAAAACACACACACACACACACACACACACTTATTACACATCACTTAAATACACAGAATAGGAAGAAACATTTTCTGCATAATTACTAATTATTTTATTATTAATAATAATGACATTTTATGTATATTATAAATACAGTTCTACACTTTGTATAAATCACATTATGAAGACTCACCCACGGCACAGAGAAACACAAAGACCACTTCAGTCCCGATCATCACTGAACATTAAACACACAGACAAAGAGGAAATGTTCTGTGGGGGCAAGTAGTAAAGTAAAGGGATTGTGTGTGTGTGTGTGTGTGTGTGTGTGTGTGTGTGTGTGATTTAATTCTTTATTTGTTTCTAGTCTAAGTAAATAATGTGAGAAGTGTGCATGTAGCTTTTGCAGGTCAGAATGGTAAATGCAGATGAGATTGTCTGATGTCATGCTTGTGAGGTGTGTAGAGATATGCAGGAACAGACGTGGCAGACGTAGGCAAGATTACGTAGCTAATAAAGAGGCAGAAGGCAATAAGAAGTCTGTAATGTAATGTAGGGAGTGAGTGATGTAAAGATGACGGAGAACAGAGACATTCCTGATCGCCTGATCATCTTTTCTCTCATTAGGTAACAAAATGTGAATTTCCTCTTGTAGAAATGTCTTTATTAATGCTTTCAGAAGGAACTCCTTATTTTTGTAATTACCACGAGATGAATGCCGAGCGCATGTCTGTCTGAGGTGTCTTTTTTTTACATTAAAAACAAATAAATAAAAGAGGCAAAATGAAAACCTTCAACACCTTTATTTATTTATTTATATTTTAACCTTAATTTAACTGGGGCACGGTGGTTAGCACGTTCGCCTCACACCGCCAGGGTCCGGGTTCGATTCCCGTCTCGGCCTATGTGTGTGTGGAGTTTGTGCATGTTCTCCCCGTGCCTCATGGGGTTTTTCTCCGGGTTCTCCGGTTTCCTCTCCTGGTTCAAAAAACATGCACGGTAGGTTGATTGGCACCTTGGAAAATTGACCCTAGTGTAGGTATGTGTGTGTGTGTGTGTGTGTGTGTCTGTTTGTGTGTGATGGGATGGCATTTCATCCAGGGTGTATCCTGCCTTAATGCCCATAGACGCCTGAGATAGACACAGACTCCTTCATTAATTGCTGGTCTGTTAGGAAACCATTTTTTTTTTACAATTTACTTGCATATTTCCTAAATTTCTTTCCCTGTTTTTTTGGGTGGGATTTTTTTCTTCGCTCGGGTCATGGGGAGCCTGTACCTATCTCTGGTGTTTTTGGACATCAAGGCAGGACAAACCCTGTATGGAATACTAACCCATTGCAGGGGGCACACACACACACATAAGGGACACACAAGTGCCAATCAACCCAGTCACAGGGAGAACATGCAAACTCCACACACACATGGCAGAGGCGAGAATCCCGTGGTTTAAGGTTTTCCCAGAAATTTTGGTGTCCCAGTGGTTAACTGTGGTCCAGTGGTGTTGGACTTCACAGACTTCACATGCCCACAGACGCCTGAGATAGACACAGACTCCCCGTGACCCGAGGGAAGATCTTTTGTTTCTGTGACATGTATAACTAAATTTGCAATTAAAAACCTGGATTAAAAAAAAAAAAACATTTAGTAGTTATGATCAGAACTGAGGTTGATGAACAGATGTACTTTATGTTCTTGAAAGTTCTCCAACAATAGTTCTGCTACAATTTCCTAACAATGGATGAGGGTTAAATACATATCAGAATCCAGACTTCTTTACTTTAATTAACTTGATTAAAACAGTGTGGTCACTGCTAACATGTTTCCATTCTCATAAAACTTGAGCTAAGTGAGATATGTGTAGCTTTTCCACCTCTGCAGCTCTGCGGTTAGAAACTGTTGAAACCATGATAAAAACAGATGCATGTGGTGAGGCAGAGACGTGTGGTTTTAACAGAAGTGTGAGTACCATGACAGCTAAAAAAGTTGACCAACACATCTTTAAAAAAAATTTATATAAATAGACAGACACACATACACACACACACACACACACATATATATATATATAAATATTGGGACATTGAAACAATTCTAATGTTTTTGGCTCTATACACCACCAAGATGAACAAAATGTGCTTTACCTGCAGACTGTCAGCTTTAATTTGAGTGTATTTACATCCAAATCAGGGGAACGGTGTAGGAATTACATCAGAGAGACCAAAAGTAATGGTCCAATTGGCTTCTCAGCTGTTCCATGGCCAGGCGTGTGTTACTCCCTCATTATCCCAATTACAGTGAGCAGATAAAAGGTTCATTTCAAGCGGTCTGTTTGCATTTGGAATCTGTTGCCGTCAACTCTCAAGATTAGATCCAAAGAGCCGTCACTGTCAGTGAAGCGAGCCATCATTAGGCTGAATAAACAAATCAAACGCATCAGAGAGACCGCAAAAACATTAGGCGTGACAAAACAACTGTTTGGAACGTCGTTAAAGAGAAGGAACGCACCGGTGAGCTCAGCAACACCAAAAGACCCGGAAGACCACAGAACACAACTGTGGTGGATGACAGAAGAAATCTTTTCCTGGTGAAGAAAACACCCTTCACAACAATTGTTCAGATCAAGAACACTCTCCAGGAGGTAGGTGTATGTGTGTCATGGTCAACAATTAAGAGAAGACTTCACCAGAGTGAATACATAGAATACATTCACCACACCATTAGTGAGCCTCAAAAAGCATTCACAGTTCTGGAACAATATCCTCTGGACAGATGAGACCAAGATCAACGTGTAACAGAGTGATGGGAAGTGAAGAGTATGGAGAAGGAAAGGATCTGCTCATGATCCTAAGCATACCACATCATCTGTGAAGCATGGTGGTTGCAGTGTCATGGCGTGGGCATGTATGGCTGCCAATGGAACTGCTTTCTCTTGTATTTATTGATGATGTGACTGGCTGACAAAAGCAGCAGGATGAATGTTTCTGACAATCTGAAGTGTTTCGGACAATATTATCTGCTCATATTCAGCCAAATATTTCTGAACTCATTGGACGGCGCTTCACAGTTCAGATGGACCCAAAGCATGCTGCAAAAGCAAGCAAAGCAAGAGTTTTTGAAGGGAAAGAAGTGACTGTCATGCAAAGGCCAAGTCACTCACCTGACCTGAATCTGTTTGAGCATTTCACTCACTGAAGACAAAACTGAAGGGAAAATACCCCAAAAACAAGCAGGAACTGAAGACAGTTGCAGTAAAGGCCTGGCAGAGCATCACCAGGGATGAAATCCAGCGTCTAGTGATGTCTATGCGTTCCAGACTTCAGGCTGTAATGAACTGCAACGGATTTGCCACCAAGTATTAAAAAGTGTAAGATTGATTATTATTCTGTCCCATTACTTTCGGTCCCTTATATTTGTACGTCGCTCTGGATAAGGGCGTCTGCTAAATACTATAAATGTAAATGTAAACATATGCAAACTGTTGTATTGTCACGGTCACGCCTCCCCCCAGCTCTGAGCTTCCGTGCTCGCAGTCGCCCAGCTACTGATGAGCTTCAGCTGCTGCTAGTTGGAGTCATCAGCAGCCTGGCCTTTATAAGCCCGGCGTGTCTTCCACTCTGCGTCTGGGCTCGTAATGCTACGGCTGAGACACGGAGATTCCAAATGATTCTGGCGATAACACTGACCTTCTGTCTCTCTGTGATCCCAATCAGGTTCCTTTCCAGATCTCCAGAGGTTCCCGGACTTCCAAGCCCGGCGGTCGTGATTAATCAGGCTCCTCTCCAATCCTCCAGAGTTTCCCGGACTTCCACGCCCGGGACTTCCTGAGCACTGCTATCTGCCACTCAGCCGTTCAGGGCTGTACCCCCGCTTAGGCTGCTCGCGTTGAGCAGCGTCTCATGAGTTCTCCTCTTTTCAAAATAAACCCGTTAAGTTCATTCCGGTGTCTGTGTGTCTGCTTGGTTACATGTATATAATTCCTACACCGTTCACCTGGTTTGGATGTAAATACCCTCAAATTAAAGCTGATGGTTTGCATTTAAAGCACATCTCATTTCATCTGAAATCCACTGTGGTCGTGTTTTGAGCCAAAAACGTTTTTATTTATTTATCAGTGGATATAAAAATCTATTATTACCATTAAAGGAAAATTGTTTTAATAATGTAGAGAACGATGTTTGAATTCATCAAAGATTTACAGCAGCTTTAAATAAGAACACCCCCTCGGACAGTCTTTCTTTCATCCTCCTACTATATATACTACACCTGTCACGACTCTGCCTGCCCCTGACTCGGATCTCCTACGCTCACAATCTCCAGAGTTCAAACAAGCTGCACCTGGAGCTTGTTGGAGCAATCACCGCGCCGCGCTATTTATATGGGCATTCTCTCAGCCTTCCCCGTCCGGTCTCGTATATGACAAAGTGGACACACGGACACACTGCGAACTCGCAACTAATTCCTGTGTTTCTCTCAACTCCTACCAGGTTCCGATTCCGGCTGTTCCCGTTCCCCGGAGCTCCACGACTCGCGGTCACGACCTCGCCCACCGATAGAGTCAGCCGCCGTTTCCTGCTCGAGGCTCTTCTGTGTTTCTCCCGATCGTCTGCTTGAACAGTGCAGGGCCGTGCCCATAACCTGGTCACTTCTTTGAGTGACTTCTTTGTGTTCTCCGTTTTCTAAATAAACTCCCTGCATTGTTTATATCCGTGTCTGTGTGCTTCCGTTACAACACCCAATATATACTCTTTTATAATGGTTACAATAGGAACATTAATGCCATAAAGATATCAAAATACTTTGGACACTTTAGGCGATTTAAAGCCAAATAACTTTTACTCCAGTGGAAGTTCAAAGGGAGCGCTTTTACTTTTTGGAATCATCTTTTAGCTGTGTTGGGCCGTCAGGGCCTGCAAGACCTTCTCTGCTGGCCTAAGAAATATCTGAATCACAAACTGATATTACTTATATTTTTGTCCATCAGTATTTATTCAATAATTCCAAATTCCTTTCAAATCCGCCATAAGCAAATGTCATTGCTTTTCCGATGCTTGTGCAGCTTCCAGACATGTATTTTCATATTAAAGCAGTAGAATACATGTCTGGAGCTGCAGTAGTTCTCCCCTGGTTTGTTTATTCAGTACAGGCATTTATTGTGTCTACAGTAATGGCAATGGCCCTTCATACCGAATTTATGCATATTAAGATGCTTTTTATAACCATCAATTTAGACGGGGGGCACGGTGGCTTAGTGGTTAGCACGTTCCAAATATATGATTTAGCATGACTAGCATAACCCTCCCCATTTATCCAGGCTTGGCAATTGCAATAAAAGTGCACAGGCTTGTTTCCCTGGGGGAACACGCATCTCTGTGCAGGAATAAAGTATAATGTTGACACTTTCGGAGTATACACAGTGAGTGTAACGACGGGAAAATGTAGCCAGTACAAACCAAACTCCCTCCAACAATTTGAGAGACCCCGTGTGCACATTCACCCAACCAACAACTCAATACACAGTATGCGCTTTATATCTGACAAGGGAAACTTCTTCCTAGGGGGCATAACGAAGAATAATTGAGAAATGTCCATGTGCTGTAATAATAAAAGTGCTTAAAAGTGGCAGATTGGTGTTAAAGTGTCAGTTTGGGCAAATGCACAAACAGTTGTGTCAAGAAAACATGAAACAGTCCAGTGTTAAGGTTTGTACGAGAGAGAAAGAAAGGAATTCCCAGTATTAGGTGTTTTCTGGTTTCCTGCTACAAATGGCCTGCAGACGGAAGCTCCTCCTCATTCTCTCTGTGTTTGCCTTCAAGAAACGAAAGTGCTTTCCTGAACTCAAGAGTGCGTTGTTGGGACAGCTGAGGTCCTTCACTATCTTCCTGGCCCTGGTCCAACACTGTAGATGTCCTGCAGCACAGGGAGCTCGGTGCGAATGGTCTGGAGGGCTCGCATGTCCTGCATTGTGCTGTTCCCCAACCAGGAAGTGACGTTACCCATCGGGACGCTCTCAATGGTGCAGGTGTAAAAAGTCCCTAGCAACTGAGATGGAAATTTAAAGTCCCTTAAGCGACTCAGGTGGTATTGATGTTGTAGGCCTCAGCTCCGGAGACCAGCCAGATTACTGTTTTATACTGTTTAATAAAGGAAACAGGGGGCACGGTGGCTTATCATGTTCGCCTCACACCTACAGGGTCGGGGTTCGAGTCCCGTCTCCGCCATGTGTGTGTGGAGTTTGTGCATGTTCTCCCCGTGCCTCAGGGTTTTTTTTCTACGGGTTCTCTGGTTTACGAAAAAACAGGAACGGTATGTTGATTGTCCCTAGTGTGTGTGTGTGTGTCCTGTGATGGGTTGGCATTTCATCCAGGGTGTATCCTGCCTTAAAGCCCATAGACATCTCAGATAGGCACAGACTCCCCGTGACCCGAGGGAAGATCGGATATAGCGGTAGAAGATGAATGAATTAATGAATGAATGAATAGTCAGAAATCGCGTGTCATCTGTGATGGACAAGTGAATCTGAATCTAAACCCACAGAAATGCAAGTTTAGCCTTAAAGAAGTTGGTTATGTGGGCCATCAGTTCACAGAAGATGTATTAAATCCAGACCCAGCCCTGATACAGACCATCACAGAGATGGTGGTCACCACCAAATGATAAAGCAGCGCTGCAATGTTTGGTGGGGCGTGGCTAACTGCAAATTCATCCCAGATTGCAGTGTACTGGCAGCACCACCAGCTCCAAGTGTGCCAGTGCCACTAAAACTCTTCTTTCCATTTAGGGATGAACTCACTATTGAGGATGGAATCATCACAAAGGGTTACAAGGGTTGTAAATCCTCATAGCCTGCAGAGTGAATATTGTGCACGAAGGTCATGCAGGAGCTGAAGCTACAAAGCACAGAGCACAGGATTTCTGACTCACCGTGACGTAACTTCATGTAGTCTTGCAGCATATGCAATGCATTAAAACCTCATCAACAAAAGGAGCCTGTGTGTGTGTGTGTTGTGTGTGTTGTGTGTGTGTGTGTGTGTGTGTGGTGTGTGTGTGTGTGTGTTGTGTGTGTGTGTGTGGTGTGGTGTGGGGAGTTTGCAGATTCCCCTCAGCAGCTCGACGAGTACTCAGACTGTGAATAAAGTCACGGAGCGCCCCCTGGTGTACAGCATGCAGTCATGCAGTTTAAAAATAGAAACACGAGAATGCGATTCTGTGCACATCACACACTTGTCTTTGTTTCATTTTATATACTACAATGAAGTGTATAAAAGAGGAAGTAGGAAACATTAGTTTTCATTCATTTTCAATATAATAATTAGTACATTCATAAAAGCATACAAAATATATCACGAGTAATATCGTTATACATTCTATATGAATATATAAATTCTATGAATATGAATATTCTAAATCTATTTGTACATCGTAAAAAATTGAATAAAACACTCATATATTCATACAAAAATGTTCAATGTGTGGACTGTCATTTTTCTTATTAAAAAGTATCAAAATCTAATTTCACATTCCAAAGCCGTCCTCAGGACTGCATGTCGAGTAAAACATTTGGAGTGTGGCAGTAACATTCAGATTCACACTGGAATCATATAAATATATACAAGGTCAGCTGAGACATACTCAATAGTTCATACAGTTTTCCTTTAGGAATGTAAACGATCAACTTGCACTAAAATCTCTCAGAGTTTTGATGTCAAACGCAGAGATCTGATTATTTATACACAAGTGTTTCTGGAAGATAATTACAGTTGCATTCCTTTTAGTCATGAATGATTATTGACGTTTGCTCACATCCCATAGTTTGCAGCTGGAGTGGTTATATATGTGATGATGTACATGTGATGCTGTGATGATGTACATGTGCTGCTGTGATGATGTACGTGTAATGCTGTGATGATGTACATGAGATGCTGTGATGATGTTCATGTGATGCTGTGATGATGTTCATGTGATGCTGTGATGATGTACATGATGATGCTGTGATGATGTTCATGTGATGCTGTGATGATGTACATGTGATGCTGTGATGATGTACATGAGATGCTGTGATGATGTACATGTGATGCTGTGATGATGTACATGTGATGCTGTGATGATGTACATGTGATGCTGTGATGATGTACATGAGATGCTGTGATGATGTACTGTGATGTGTACATGTGATGCTGTGATGATGTACATGAGATGCTGTGATGATGTACATGAGATGCTGTGATGATGTACATGAGATGCTGTGATGATGTACATGTGATGCTGTGATGATGTACATGTGATGATGAATCCTTTCTGTGGAATGAACTTTTTCCAAAACGTACCACAAAAAATGCTTCTGTATAAAGACACTCTCTATAAACGTCTATAATAATAATAACAGTGCTATTAGTGCAGTTCAGATCAGGTCAGTCTGAATATTTTCCCAAAGCAACTTTACAAAAACATATTTGTTTATCACTATTAAACAATTCATTGTTGGTAAATAAGTCCCTGACATGATATAAGGAAAATTCCTTGAGAAGCACCAGAGTCAAAAATGAACCACTTTCCCAGCACGGAATTACAGTTCCATCCCTGATGAGGTATTTAACTGGAATTTGACATGATGTCCGTAACCAAAGGGTTGAGGGCCTTGTTCAGGGGCCCAATACTCACAGCTTGGTGTGGCAGAAAATTTAATTCACACGATCTTCTGGTTAGAATCAAATAGCTTCATTTATCAATCTATCAAGTTCAGAAACTCCAGGCATGATGGAGGAGTTTCACACGTCACTGCAGTTCATGTAGTCAGAGTGTCGTTGCTTGTTTGATCATTGCAGTTCTGTTCACTTTGTTCCTGGTGTACTGCTGCTGTTCTGGTTCGGCAGGACTTCCATTTAATGGCTTCCATCTTCCACCCATCTCCACCCCCTGTTCCCCTAGAAACACAGACAATGAGGATGGAGCTGTGAGGTGAGATTTCATGTAGAAGACTATTTTCTCTCCAGATACAGATTTTATTCCACATTACACTTTAAACATCATCATGTCTTACTGTGTCTCTTGCAGCAGGACGACACTTTCCTGAAACACAGACGATACCGTTATTATAACATCTGTAGACTGTGTTTGATTTACAGCACAATGATGTCAATTGACATGACAATGTTATTTTATCATATTGTAGAGTTTATCAGTTAAACTATAAAATCAAAAACAATATATTTTTCAATAGACTTAATATCTGCCTCCTTCCTTCACTTACCACATTTACTCTTACAGAACATAATTCCAACAACAACAACAGCAACGAGAACAACGAGAGCCACGACTACACCAACGATGATCCCAATCCGTCCTCCATCTGATCCTCCACCTGTGAAATCAGTACAGAGTGTTTATGATGTTTATGATGTGCTGCATGAATAAATCAGTGTTGACTCTGTAAATGTGGAGTGTATCAGGACCTTTTGGTACTTCTAGCACCATCTCCTTCTCCAAGCTGCTGTGCTGAATCACACAGGTGTAGGTGTGTTTCTGCAGATCCTCAGCTGACACTTTCAGAACGCTCCTCTTCTGGAAAGCTTCCATCCTGGTTGGGTAACGTCTCTCTGATCTCCACGTCCTCATACACGTCTTCTCCGTCCTTCTGCCAGGAGATCATTCAGTGCTTTAGGGAAGAAACCTGTAGCATGACACACCACATCTGGAGGAGACGAGTGTTTCTGGAACACAGATGCTGTAGGAGGAACTGCAGAGACATAAACATTAAATCACACTGTAAGATTTATTTATTTCTAAATAAGAAGGAAAACTTTTTTCATTACTGGAGGTCATATTTTCTTTCTTCTAAACATTTCAAAATAAATTCATATGATCTATATAGTTTTGATATAAATAACATTTTAAGCTTAATAAAATGAAAGTCAGTAGGAGTAAGACACAGTACATGTATGTGTGAATGAGAGGGAAGGCAGTGGTGCGGTTGCAGGGAGAAGAGGTGGTGAAGGTGGAGGAGTTTAAGTAACTAGGGGTCAACAGTGCAAAGTAATGGAGAGTGTGTTAGAGAAGAGAAGAAAAGAGTGCAGGCAGGGTGGAGAGTGGGAGGAGGAAGTGAAGAAAAGAGTGCAGGAAGGGAGGAGTGGGTGGAGAAGTGAAGAAAAGAGTGCAGGAAGGGTGGAGGAGGGTGAAGAAAATAGTGTAGACAGGGTGGAGTGGGTGGAGGAAGAAGAAGAAAAGAGTGTAGGCAGGGTGGAGTGGGTGGAGGAGTGAAGAAAAGAGTGCAGGAAGGGTGGAGGAGTGAAGGGAAAAGAGTGCAGGACAGGGTGGTGGAGTGGAGGAAGTGGATGGAGGAGTGAAGAAAAGAGTGCAGGAACGGTGGATGAGTGAAGAAAAGAGAAAGAAAAGAGTGTGTGAAGGGTGGAGTTGAGTGGAGGAGTGTGGAGAGTGAAGAATAGAGTGTAGGAAGGGTGGAGTGGGTGGAGAGTGAGCACGGGTAAACGGGCGTGCAGGAAGGTTGGAGTGGGTGGAGAAGGTGAAGAAAAGGAGTGTAGGAAGGGTGGAGTGGGTGAAGGAGTGAAGAAAAGAGTGTAGACAGGGTGGAGGGGGTGGAGAAGAGAAGAAAAAGAGGTGAAGGCTGGTGGAGGAGAGAAGGGTGGAGTGGGTGGAGGAGTGAAGAAAAGAGTGCAGGAAGGGTGGAGGAGTGAAGAAGAGAGTGTAGGAAGGGTGGAGTGGGTGGAGGAGTGAAGAAAAGAGTGTTGGCAAGGTGGAGAACAGAAGAAAAGTGTGCAGGAAGAGTGGAGTGGGTGGAGAAGTGAAAAAAGAGTGGAGGCAGGGTGGAGTGGGTGGAGGTGTGAAGAAAAGAGTAGGCAGGGTGGAGCAGGTGAAGGAGTGAAGAAAAGATTGTAGGAAAGGTGGAGTGGGTGGAGGAGTGAAGAAAAAGAGTGCAGGAAGGGTGGAGTGGGTGGAGAAGTGAAGAAAAGAGGTGCAGGAAGGGTGGAGTGGGTGGAGAATGTGAAGAAAAGAGTGCAGGCAGGGTGGAAGTGGGTGGAGGAGTGAAGAAAAGAGTGCCGGAAGGTTAGAGTGGGTGGAGGAGTGAATAAAAGAGTGTAGGCAGGGTGGAGCGGGTGGAGAAGAGAAGAAAAGAGTGGAGGAAGGGTGTAGTGGGTGGAGGAGTGAAGAAAACAGAAACAGTGCAGGAAGGGTGGAGGAGTGAAGAAGAGGGTGTAGGCAGGGTGGAGCAGGTGGAGAAGAGAAGAAAAGAGTGCGGCGGGTGGATGAGTGAAGAAAAGAGTGCAGGAAGGGTGGAGGAGTGAAGAAAAGAGTGTAGGAAGGGTGGAGTGGATGGAGAAGAGAAGAACAGAATGCAGGAAGGGTGGAGTGAGTGGATGAGTGAAGAAAAGAGTGTAGGCAGGGTGCAGGAGGGTGGAGTGGGTGGAGAAGAGAAGAAAAGAGTGCAGGAAGGGTGGAGGAGTGAAGAAAAAAGTGTAGGCAGGGTGGAATGGGTGGATGAGTGAAGAAAAGAGTTGCGGAAACGTGGAGTGGGTGGAGAAGTGGAGAACAGAGTGCAGGCAGGGTGGAGATTATGCATTTTGAGGCACGGTGGTTTAGTGGTTATCACGTTCGCCTCACACCACCAGGATCCGGGTTCGATTCCCGTCTCGGCCATGTGTGTGTGGAGTTTGTGCATGTTCTCCCCGTGCCTCAGGGGTTTTTTTTTTTTTTCTCCGGGGTTCTCCGGTTTCCTCCCCCGGTCCAAAAACATGCACGGTAGGTTGATTGGCACCTTGGAAAAATTGTCCCTAGTGTATGAATGTGTGTGTGTGTGTGTGTGTGTGTGTCAATGTATGTGTGTACTGTGATGGGTTGGCATTCCATCCAGGGTGTATCCTGCCTTAATGCCCATAAGACGGCCTGAGATAGACACAGACTCCCCGTGACCCGAGAGAAGATCGGATAAAGCGGTAGATAAAGCGCTAGAAGAAGATGTATGAATGAATTATGAATGAATGAATGAATTCTTTCGATCTAATTATTTGAGCTACGCATGGAATCATTTCAGACCTACTCTGACTGTGATGGAATCTGTAGTTTATGCTAAATATAATTAATATGGAACATTAAGGGAGGTGGGAGCTCAGAGATTAAAGCGTTGGCCTCAGGACCGGAAAATCACAGGTTCAAATCCCACCATCAACAACAAGATAACACTAGTGGGCCCCTGAGCAAGGCCCTTAACCCTCAATTTCTCAGATGTATGTTGCTATGGATAAGAGCATCTGCCAAATGCTGTAAATGCAAAGATAAAGGATCTGGTTCATGTGTTAAAATGTGTGTGTGTGTGTGTGTGTGTGTGTATGTGTGTAGTGAAGGAGTGTGTGTGTGTGTGTGTGTTACAGTAACAGAGAAGATCACACAGTTTACCTTTTCTATCCAGAGTCTCTCTGCTGTAATTCACAAACACGTTTAACAAATCCATACAGTCGTGTTCCAGGAAGTACTTCCAGTATTTAGTATAATCAGTAGACTCCCACTTCTGTTTGATGATCTCAGCTTGAGGTTTAGATATAATCCAGGTTCCATTGTTCAGATCCAGACTGATGAAATCTTCTCCATTATAACCGTACTGATCATATCCACTATTAGTGCCATCATCATTAATCTCACACCCGTACATCCTCTGTAGTGTTTGTACTTCTACACACACACACACACACACACACACACACACAACACACACACAATACATAATATTACGTGTACATCATACAATGCATAAATTTTCTTTATTCTTCTCTGGCTTTCCATACTGATAATTTGATCTTCACAATTATTGCACATTAATGCTAGATATGACCTGTTTTGATCACATATGATCACATGTACAGTAAAGCTCTCAGACTAACATGGTATACGGGTTTGTAAGAGTGTGTTACTGTAAGCCATCTGATAAAAGGTATCATATAATTAATACTAATGTAAATATCATTATACAGTTAATATTTAATACCAATGCAATACACTGAAAAAATAGAAATGTTATATTTGTACCTGTGCTGTGATTAAACTGATTCTTTATTTTTGTGAAGATGTTGTTAAAGTTATCATGATGTCCCTGCATGTCCTGTTCCTCATTCATCCAGTACTTTTCCTTCTTACTGTTATTTATCCACTGTTCTGGGATCAGCTTCATGTTACTGCTACTGTAGGACATAAACTGCCTTCCATCCAGCAAACCTACAGCACTGAATTCTGGGAATCCAGTATAACTGGGTGTGAGTGCAGTGTATTGGTACTCCAGAGAGTGTGCATCTGTAAATATAATAAACAACATTATAATTATTTATGTTGAAATATGAATCAAAGAGAAATACTCCAATGATTTTCATGAAAAGTATGAGGGTTATAAATAAATTAGAATAAAGTGTTATGTTTATGTAACAATAAATGTTATAAATGTTATTAATAAATAGCATGAAGATAATTTTCTGAGATTCTGGGCTCATACATCTCTAATCACCATGTATATTACAAAACAAGGAAACAGTATATATATATATATATATATATATAAGTAAGTAGGGTCACTGTGGCTTAGTGGTTAGCACGTTCGCCTCACACCGCCAGGGTTCCGGGTTTGATTCCCGTCTCGGCCATGTGTGTGTGGAAGTTTGTGCATGTTCTCCCCGTGCCTCAGGGGGTTTTTCTCCGGGTTCTCCGGTTTCCTCCCCCGGTCCAAAAACATGCACAGGTAGGTTGATTGGAACCTTGGAAAATTGTCCCTAGTGTATGAATATGTGTGTGTGTGTGTGTGTGTGTGTGTGTGTGTGTGTGTGTCCTGTGATGGGTTGGCATTCCATCCAGGGTTGTATCCATGCCTTAATGCCCATAGACGCCTGAGATAGACACAGGCTCCCCGTGACCCGAGGGAAAGATCGGATGTAAAGCGGTAAAGATGATGAATGAATGAATGAATGATATATATATATATATATATATATATATATATATATATATATATATATATATATATATATATATATACACACACACACACACACACACTTGTCTTAACTCTGCATTCTCATTTCTGTGTGGCTCTTCTTCCCTAAACAGAAAAATACACCACTGGCACCTCTGATCACATATGTCCTCCCCTAAAGACCTCCCCTAAACCTCACTGACAATTAAGTAAGGAAATCCTATCTGTCAGAAATCCAACATGCCTATCACACACAGCCAGCGAGTGGTAGAGACAACAACAGAACCATTAACAGAACGCAAATTCCATGACATGATAAACCTTTATCACTGAGATTGGGAGATGATGTCTGGTGAAGGCTTGGTGTGTATTCACTGATTCATCCTTAAGATGTTCATTAGGGTTAAAGTTAAACCCCTTCATCAACATCCTTGCTTTATACAGGGTCACTGACACAAAAACATGTTTTGGACATTTAATTCCTAGACCATAAGGACGCGCGCTACACAAACCCACTGAGGTGTCCACAAACTTTTGGCATTAAAGCGTTTGTAACTGTATACAGATCATGGTGTTAATAAAAAGTACATGTAGAGTATAAATCAACCAGAACCCATTCATTTTTACGTGGATCTTCGGTCGGCATTTAAATGCAGCACCATAATGCCTTCAAATGAAGCTTCCTGACTGCTATGTCCTGCTATGTCCTGCTTATGGACACTTTCACTCTCAGCGCATGTTTACATTATTACAGCTTTCTGCAAATCACAGCGCCTGCTGATTGTTATTTACTCTTGTATGTATTGTTTTCCTCGATAGGATCGTATTTGCGGCCAGAAAATAAAATCTCAACAACAATTGTGTGAAGTCCTGTACACATCATTCATTACACAACATAAACCACTGACACACACACACACACACACACACACACAACACACACAACACACACACACACACACACAAACAAACAACCGAACTTACCTACAGATACAAGAAGACCAAATGTAAGTAAAAGGAATAAGATGTTCATCACGCCGGGTTAAGCCGGTTTACACTGTACTGTAGCGAATTCCAGGAACCGGATTAAGAAAGTACTCATCGAAAACTTTCTCCGAGGGTTTCAGTGTTTTTCCAGGACTTTATCTCTCACCGTGTAGATGTAAACACGCAGCACATCAAATGCGAATATAATAATAATACATAATAAAAAATAATAATAATAATGAATGTAATTAATGGTGAGAATTAATGCTGAAATGTATTTTTTTTAATCCGGGAGAGATCAGGAGATCATGTCTTCGGTCCCGGGAAATAAGAAAAGTGAAATCGTACACTCCGGTACAATCCGTGTCACCGGTATCTAGGCAGAATTACTGAATGTAGGTTTACTCAAGCGGATGGAGGAGCTACAAAGTCATTATTTAGCCGTTTATTTATTATTTGTAATTATTCTAGTGTAAGTTTACACATGTATAATACAAAATACAGAGCAAATATTGTTAGTGTTTAATTATTATTATTATTATTTTTTAAATAAGCAGGTACACAAAGCAGGACATTTATTGGTTTCTGTCAATGTGGAAAAACCTGATAAACTGAGAGTGTGCATGAAGGGAACAAGTCATCATTATTCATTCTTTGGTATCTACTTAAAAAAAAAAAACTCCCGTAAGTATTTTTTTTTTATATTTTCAATTTAAGCTTACATGTTATGAATCAATTGCACATTTATTTATTAACTTCATTAATAAATTAATAAATCACATTTCACATTATACAAATTTCTACAGAAATACAACATTTCTACAGAAATACAAATCCACTGATCAGTACGTCAAAAGGTCTCTGAAATGTCCCGAAAACCTGAATGAATTCCGATCGGAAACAAGAGAAAATGATCAGAGTCATTGTCTAGAACAGATATGAGCAAACGAATGCTATAACACGTACTGTATGCACAAATGACATAGAAGATTAATACCTTATTTATTAACGCAAGAATGTAAACACAGTAATGGACTAAATATGTATTAAGGTCTCACAGTATTGATGTCACTATCAGAATATCCACCTAATGTTCCTGAGATAATGAATCAGTAACCTCACTAAACCCTAACCTCAAATAACAGTCTCCTTAAAGGCACTCTTATATAACCCTGCTAATTGTGCCATTCATAACATCACTTCAGTTCCATTTACACTGCGCTTTTTACAATGGTCAGTGTCCAAAAATTTTTTTTTACAAAAACAAATTTGACATTTATAAATTTGTACCTACATGTTTATCACTTGTGAGCAATTCAGTGGCCATGGTGGATTACAAATAAAATTTTTGTGGAGATGATATATAAAGAAAAGAACCATGAGAATAACCATAAGAACCACGAGAAGAAACCTCAACGCAGAATGTCCGTTCATCACACTTCCATCATTGAGGACATTTGAACTTGGCATTTGAAACAACATGTATCACGCTTATACACTGAGCAGCTGAGGATTAAAGGCCGTGTTCACGGGACCAATACTTTCAGCTTGGTGTGGCAGAAATTTTAATTCACTGATCAAACAAATAATTTTAAAAAACAAGACAACCGGCTTTAATACAAAGGTAGAATAATGGATAAAATGGCAAGGTAAAAAATACAGCCCTATAAACAGTCCCGGGCCAGAACACAGGAGAATGGATCAACGCAGGGAGAACCACAAATCAACACCAAAAAACAGTCCAAATCCAAATACTGGCAAACAGGACAACAAATGCATTATGACGGAAAATGTGATGATGCATATGTAATGCGTGGATTTACTGTGACTGCGGTGGGAGACGTGGAAAGGCCGGTGTTGGCAGCAGACACAATGAAGCCAAAAAAATAAAAATAAAAAATGTGCTGGAGAAAGTATACAGGAGTCAGTGTTTTTGATGTCCTTAAATTCCGGTTGTGGTGGGAAAAACAGTACAATGGTCACTGAACCAGAAGTTTCAATTCCAAGAGCCCGGGAGAGCCTGACATTACCCTCGCCTTCATGGCCGGTTCCAGGTGGAGCAGTTGTCTGGGGAGAAAGAAGCGCCAGACAGAAGAGTGAAGGCAGTCTGGTGGAGGGAAGTACCGGACAGACGTAAATGTTCTTGAGCTGGGGAATGAGGAAGATCGGGTGTCAGCGGTGCACCATGTGAGGTTTGAGGTGGACCGCCACTGAAGAGCGCCAAAAAAATGAGGTTCCCTAATACTTTTGTCAGTATAGTGTATAATGGGGAGGTGGAGCTCAGGGTTAAGACGTTGGCCTCCGGACTGCTCTGGACTGGTGGTCTTTGGGATTTGTAATCTTGAACATTTTCAAAAGTAACTGTAATTGAATTATTTTGGATTGGATTACTGTTACTGTAATTAAATTACATAACACTGTTACATGTAACTAGTTCCTCCCCAAAACGACGTGTTACAAACCACAGGATGTATTATATTGTATGGATGTGTCTGTGTGGTTTATGTGTGCAGACCCTTCTCTGGATCCTAAAGCCACACCCACCTCCTTAATGGATGGACAGAAGTATATAGACAGAAGGTCTGCTGAGACAGAAGTGGTGAGCTCGCTAGCCGTGTTCACCTCGCCTTTGTTTTGTGACATTCTGACAGTGTTGTGTTTTGTTAATGACCCACACCCGTCCCTTCTAATTGCTATGCCCATTGTACATACTGCCTGTTCGGTCTACATATACATATATATAATTGTACATCTTTTGTGTTATTTTGTGTTGTTCACCGGTTGTAGGGGTGTCACTGATGTTTGGTTTTTTTGTGTAAGGGACCCAGGGCAGTTTTTCTTTGTCTTTCTTTTTTTGTGTTAGGGAATAGGGAAAAGATAGATGATAAAAAGTTACTTTTTCTTTGTTATTTTGGCCTCGACCCCGACACTGTAAATACTCAATACACTTCTGTTAATATATTCCCGGCGTTTGTGTTCCACTACCGCATTTACATACCAAATACCTATTTACAATAAATCCTCCACCCCATGCCTTAAAGACGCTTTACACCCCCAATTCCAGACTGGGATGTAACAAACTATATTAACTAGATTCTAAACAAAACAAAACAAACTGCCTGAAAATCAAGTTGTCTGTTTAAACCCTTTTAGACGATCGTGGCGAAATCACATCAAACTGCTTCCAGACGGAGCGGAGCCGATTTAATGTATATATTCCTCAAATGTCTGTTGATGCATATTTGACACATACCATAGATCATACTGGAGACACTACATGCGCAATTATTGCATCTGCTTGAAAGCAAAAACACACATAAATATTATTTTCTTATTTATTTGTAAATAAATACAGACAACAAGGGATTAATCATGACTCAGTCTGAATTTATATTCCATAATCCTGTTTTTTAATTTTATATTATATTTACTATAATATAATATATTTTCTATTTGTAAGTTATTTTCTGATTATTGCCATTTCAACTGACTAATGCTACAGGCCACAAGTGCCTCTCCATCAGGGCCACAATAAACTTTCATGGAAGTTTCTATGGTGGCCCTCAGGTCTACTTCAGAGATGCTTGCTTATGTCCTCACTGGTTAAGGCATCTCCCTCGCTGGTCATCCCCGTACCCCTGTAGCACTGCCATGGTGTACAGGGAACCAGACACCTGAATACACCTTGCCCACAAGAGCCGGGATTACCCTGAAGTGTTTTGTGGGAAAAGCCGAGATCTTAAAGCGGCAACATTCAGGGAGAGATATGAGGCCGGTGTTGAGTCGGGGTTGAAAATGGGGGCTGAGTCGGGGTTGCTCCAGGACCAAGACACCTCAGTAACCGGAAACACATATGTGTGGTGAATTATTGAATTATTCCAATACACCTTCAAATATTGTTTGTGTTTAAAAATAAATAAAATAAAACGCACCTGTAAATGACTGAAGAAGTATGATTTACTATACAGGAATTTGATTGGTTTCTGTAACTTTGGGAAAAACTTGCTAAACCTGAAGACTGTCGCTGATGTATTTGTGCGTGTATGTGCAGGAAGGAAACAACTCACTGTTCTTCATTCCTCAGTATCTGCTCATAAACACAAGTCATTTTTTTCTTCAAATTAAGCAGTCAAGTCACGACAAGATGTCATGAAGTTATGAATCAAAGGAAAGAAGCCATGATGTATTTCTGGTGTTTTATTGTTATGTTATGTTGTAATATAGAAGACATACAGCAGTCATTGCTTTAGATTTTTACTCCATTTCAATAACATTTATAAAACATTTTTTTTTCACTGCGCACTTATTAATTAATGCTAACTAATAAAAACAAATGGGAACGCCAAAAGTTTATGTAAAGGAAAACTATTGGACTGCACCTGAAACGTAACGTAAACAAGAAAAAAAAGAATTCAGATTGGAAACCATTATGCAAATTTAGGTCTCACATAATTCCCTTAAATATCGGGAAGAAATGAGTGTCTGGACCAGAGACGGCCAAACTAGTGCTATGAGATGAATTCATTCATTCATCTTCTAGCACTTTATCCGATCTTCCCTCGGGTCACGGGGAGTCTGTGCCTATCTCAGGCGTCTATGGGCATTAAGGCAGGATACACCCTGGATGCAATGCCAACCCATTGCAAGACACACACACACAGACACACACACACACACACACACACACACACACACACACACACATTCATACACTAGGGACAATTTTTCCAAGGTGCCAATCAACCTACCGTGCATGTTTTTGGACCGAGGAGGAAACCGGAGAACCCGGAGAAAAACCCCTTGAGACACGGGGAGAACATGCACAAACTCACATGGCTGAGACGGGAATCGAACCCGGACTCTGGCGGTGTGAGGCGAATGTGCTAATCACTAATTATTATTATTATTATTATTATTTAATATTATATTAATATGATTATTATATTATTATTATTATTATTAGTATTATTATTGAAGAATAAATTATACTTTTAATATTACAGTTTTATTTTTAAACTGCAAAAACTGAGACTCCCCTGCAGTGTGATGTAAACAGAGAATAAACTCTCACATGATATCCTGACTCACGCATGACGTCGTCTGTAGCACCAATAATAATAATAATAATAATACTACTACTACTACTAATAATAATAATAATAATACTAATAATAATAATAATAATGCACAGTTTAATGTTTCACAATAGAGGCCACTGATATTATAAACACAAGGCACTTTAAATGTTGCTAAGATAATAGTAAAATCAAAACGACTACTTACAGAGTAATGCATTCTTTGTAAATATATATGAAACCAATCAAGTTGGATTTTTAAGGCCTTGGTGTGAAAAAGTTTTGTGCACCTTTGGTCTGGAGATTTCTAGATGATAATTCCAGTTCCTTTTGGTCAGGAATGTTTACTGATATCTCAATGCAGCAAACGAGCCATCTTATTATTCACTTAACACTCATCCTCGAACTGTACCTGAGATAAAGACTCGTTTTTGGGTGGGTGAGCTTTTTGTAACATGTACATTCAGTGTTTACAGAGCTGCCCAATCTCCATTAATTTCCAGCATTTACATTCAGAGATACTGCGGTTTAAAGCATTAGATACACCGTATACCAACCATCTACAGAGTAGGAGAGCACGAGGCAGAAAAAGATAAAGGCGCTCATGCTGATGAGAGATCCATGAAGCCCATCTTCAGATGTTCATTCTTTATTTTGGGTTACTGAATGAACATCTGACCATCCAATATATTTATGTATGTCTAACAGGAACGTGTCCTAAAACACAGATGATGGAGACCGTTATTATAATGTCTGTGGCCAGTGTTACAGCATAAAATTCCTCTCAAATTCACAAAAAAACATTTTTTTTTAAATTCTTTATAGGGCTGTCAATCAATTTCAAATATTTAATCGCAAATTTTCTATATAGCATAAATGTAATACTTTTCATGTTTGTAATACTGTAACTGTAACAGATGTTATCATTATATACATTTATTTCAAAATCTCTCCCTTTAATCAAATTATTGATGATTTAATATTTATTTTACTCTGGAAACTTTTAATATGAATTTCTTGTTAAATGTTATTTTGTTTAGTGTTTGTTTGAAGTGTAAAATATGGGACGTGGCTCCTTTAAGAATTGTGTTCCGCTTGCTTTTCCATATAAACTGGTGATACGGTGTTTAGGTTATACGGAAGCGCTTTATTGCGTTCAGTAAAAATGCGCTTTATTGCAGTAATACGGATTTGGGAATGCGATGCTCTTGCGTAAGGTTCCGTACGGTAATATACGCTAATATAGTGAGGAGATCGTACCTGTTGTGAATGCGCAGCTAGGGGGCGTAATTCAGGGGAAATTTAGGAAGTGTGAGTGGATGCACTGAACATTTATTATTTATTTCTTTTTCGGTTTATTTGTTGTTCGGGTTTCGTTCATTCGCACAACGCAACGCAGAGTGACGGAGCAGATCACTCACATAGTAATGCACACTGCATTATAACATGTTAATAACATTGACAGCCCTAATACTTTACCAACAAAATGTTTCTGTTCTATGAAAGCGTCACATCGGCCTGCTTCCTCCACTCACCGGTGTTCTTCATTTCAGTCCAACAGCAAGGAAATCTGCGACCTAATTCAACGACTGAAATAAATAATACTTATGTGATAACTAATAATAAACAATAATGATATATACATTTTCTTCATGCAGGTGTTTCTGATGGACGTGTTTATGTAATTATTCATTTATTTCGCTAAGTAAAACATATTATATTCATATTCAATTCACTCAATAGATTAGAAGGAGATTCTTTCACTCACCACATTTCTTCTTCTTATAGACCAAAATCCCAACAATAACAAAAATAAACACAGCAATGGGATTCACGATAAAGCTTCCAATCAACGCTCCATGAGATCGTGCAACTGTAAAAACCAGCACAACACAACTGTTAAACCCTAAACCCTAGTGTTTATGATGTGCTGCATGAATAAATCAGTGTTGACTCTGTAAATGTGGAGTGTATCAGGACCTTTTGGTACTTCTAGCACCATCTCCTTCTCCAAGCTGCTGTGCTGAATCACACAGGTGTAGGTGTGTTTCTGCAGATCCTCAGCTGACACTTTCAGAACGCTCCTCTTCTGGAAGCTTCCATCCTGGTTGGGTAACGTCTCTCTGACGTCTCTCTGACTCTCCTCATACACGTCTTCTCCGTCCTTCTGCCAGGAGATATTCAGTGCTTTAGGGAAGAAACCTGTAGCATGACACACCACATCTGGAGGAGACGAGTGTTTCTGGAACAGTGACGTCTCAGGAGGAACTGCAGAGACAGAAAATCACTCTGCCAGTTTCATGCGTTTATAAAGAGAAAAATGGTATTAAATGGAATTTCATTTTGGATAATAAAGTCACACACGTTACCTTTCCTCTCCACAATCTCTCTGCCGTGAGACAGAAACGCCTGTAACCACTCAGTACACTCATTCTCCAGGAAGTTCTTCCAGCCTTTCGCCTGACTGTCACCAGGACCCCATATCTCTCTAATCATCTCCGCTTTATTATCCGCTGCGTTCCATGTTACAGTCTTCAGATCCAGACTCATCAAATCCTCTCCGTTATAACCGTAACGATCGTATCCTCTAGTGCTGCCGTCATCATCAACCTCACAGCTGTACATTCTCTGTAGTGTATGTATATCTACAGACACACGGTACAGGTTATAACAGTTATATAACACACTGCTGCTTTACACGTCTTTAAATAGAACACAATCATTTTCATTCATGAACAATATCTATAAATATATATGTTTCCAATTAGTTCAATAATTAAGGGGTGTAACGGGACATGTATTCATTCGAAATTTCCCATTACAGGGATTTTGTTTCGGTACTAAAACCAAAATCATTCATACATGCAGAAGATATTTACAATCCAAGTTCCCTTACAAACATAATAAGTGGAGGTTTGTTTAGTCTTCACTTATTTCCCCTCTACCTTATTATTATTAATATTATTATTATTATTATTGTTATTATTATTATTATTATTAATTATTCCTCTTATTATTATTGTTGTTATTATTATTATTATTATTATTATTATTATTATTATTATTAATCATTCTTCCTCTTATTATTAGTATTATTTTTATTATTGATTTACTATTATTAAGATTCATTCATTCATCTTCTAGCGCTTTATCCGATCTTCCCTCGGGTCATGGGGAGTCCGTGAATTTTGTGAAGCATTACACCCCTAAACAACAAACACAGGACCATGTGACATTTGTGTATAAATAACAATAAACTGGTCGTTATTTACGGTGCAGACTTTCTGTTTACAATCCCATAAATAACAAGCAACGGTGTTTATATAATAAAATATTTGTATAATAAAAGTTTTGCTACACACCTGTAATGTGATTCAAATGGTCAATTACTGTTTTTAGGATTGTGTTAAGACCGTCCTGATGACCCTGAATCTCCTGCTGTAGGTTCTTCCATACATTTTCATGTTCTATCTTCTTCATCCAGTCCTCCGGTTTCAGCATCACGCTGCTGCTGCTGTTGTAGAACATAAACTGCTCTCCATCCAGCAGCCCCACACCGCTGAACTCACCCAAACGCAGATGTGGCTTTAACATGGTGTAGAGGAACTGCAGCGAGTGTGTGACTGCAGAGACGAGGATCAGAGTATAATTACATTAAACACTAATTACAGTCGTTCACTTCCTGTATTAATCACCTATAAGCACATATCTATATAATGTGATACACTAGATGTCTAATTTATATTGTGTTAAACATGTGTTGGCAAAAGTATCTGGACACCTATTTTGCTTTTCCCAACATCCAGAGACTTAAACGTAAAGCCCTGACTGTTCTGGAAAAGGCTTTTAGAGTTGGGAAACATGATTATCACTGAGGTTCATTCTAATGAAGGAATTCATCCTTAAAATGTTGATTGGTGTTGAAGATAAAGCCCGGATCAAGTCCAAACTCTTCCACACCATCCTCGCTTTCTATACTGGGACACTGATGCAAGAAAAACACGGTTTGGACCTTTAGCTAATTCCTGGAGGTATTCTAGACACACTGGTTCCTATTTTTTAGGGCCCAAGCATCTCAGTGCGCAGGACATTCTTGTTTTTTTTGGGGGGAGACCTCACAGAGTGTACGGCCGTGATCGTTACAAACACCACGTAAATAATCATGCTCTTAATAACGGGGTGTCTTTACATTCATTCATTCATTCATCTTCTAGCGCTTTATCCGATCTTCCCTCGGGCCACGGGGAGTCTGTGTCTATCTCAGGCGTCTATGGGCATTAAGGCAGGATACACCATGGATGGAATGCCAACACATCGCAAGGCACACACACAATCACACATTCATATTCATACACTAGGGACAATTTTCCAAGGTGCCAATCAACCTACCGTGCATGTTTTTGGACCGGGGGAGGAAACCGGAGAACCCGGAGAAAAACCCCCTGAGGCACGGGGAGAACATGCACAAACTCCACACACACATGGCCGAGACGGGAATCGAACCCAGACCCTGGCGGTGTGAATGGCGAACGTGATAACCACTAAACCACCGTGTCCCCTGTGTCTTTACATATAAAGTAAAAAAAAACGTTCCTTTAGAAGGAGAATCGTTTTATTACACCTTTTCCAACGCATATTGATTTGTTTTGTTTTAAAAGATATAACGCCGTACTTCCGATTAGAAAATAAATTTCTTTTTAAAATATGAACATAACCCTGCAGTGCATTGTCAAATCCTCTACATCTTTTAGAAAACACAACAATCCATTTAAACAAACAAACAAACAAACAAGCCGAGTTTACCTGCACATGTTTGTAGACAACAAAATGTAAGTAATCGGAATAAGATCAGACCGGTGATGTTCATCCTGCAGGACAGAGTTATCCAGAAACCTGATGGAGAAGTGGTGATGGATTAAAAGGCAGAAATCTTTTCAGCAGGACATCGGTTATCTGCTCATCACCAGCATCAGCAGCATGGTCGTGTGAACACGATGTAGTTCCAGTCCAAATGCGAATTAAATCATTATTATTCTGGCAATAATTAGACTGATTAATGATGATACTCCGGAATCTTGCACCCTCTCGGATCCGTGTTTACTTTGTCACGGAGAGATCATTCACTTCCAGGTTGAGGGACTGAAATCGAAAGTAAAAAAAAGCGTCGGAAATGTCCGTAAGCGATAGAGATTTCTAGGAAGCGTTATAAAGTGCAGGTGGAGGCGTTATAAAGCAATTCTTAATCAAATAAACATTTCACTGAAAGACTGTATACTTTTCCGAGTTTTATTTTCCCTTTAATCTGCAGAATGATCACACTGCAGACTGAAAGGGTCACCTCATACAGGAAGTGAATTAGGATGTTATAACCGCATTACGCGCTGTCGTGCGCATTTCCCTTATAACCGAGCTCAGAAAGTCACTAAAACCTGACATCCCGTTTATCTCGCACTTTCACACATGTTCATGCTAAAATCTGTAATAATACAAGAAGATAAAAAAATTTATTATAATATTATTTCCGTAGCGGGGCACGGTGGCGTAGTCGCCTCAGCACCGCCAGGTTCTCCGGGTTTGATTCACCACCAGGGTCCAGGATCCGGGTTCGATCCGTCTCGGCCATTTGTGTGTGTGGAGTGTGTGTGTCCCCCGTGGAGTTTGGTTTTTCTCCAGGGGTTTTTTTCTCCGGTTCTCCCCCCGGTCCAAAACATGCATGATAGGTTGATTGGCCACCTTGGAAAATTGTCCCTAGTGTGTGAATGTGGGTGGGTGTGTGTGTGTGTGTGCATGGGTCCTGGCATGGGTTTTCCGCCGGCATTCCATCCAGGGTGTATCCTGCCTTAACGCAACCTTGCCCATAGACGCCTGAGATACGGCACAAAAAAAAATGGAAGATTCCCCGTCCCCCGTGACGAGGGAAGATCCGGAGAAGAAGATAAAGCGAATGAATGAATATTATTTCCCACGAGGGAAGATCGGATAAAGCGGTAGAATATGAATGAATGAATGAATGAATGAATGAATGAAGTTCTTCTTGCCATTGTAGCTGATAAAGTCATCACACAGCAATCTCCCTAAATAATTCTAGTCCCTTTTTCCCGGCATCCAACAGGAAGAATTCCTATCTGTATGTAATTCTAAAGGCCAGAGGGTGTAAATCAGTATTTTTAGGATTTAATGCATTCCTTTTAAACACATTTTGTTGAAAAGCGAAAAATACAGAAAACCAGAACCCACCATCCCACAAAGCTCTGATAAAGATGAATCATTTATAATGCAGTTGTTGTGATCACATACGCTTACGCTTACACATTCACGATTCAAATGTTGTTTTATTGACATGACAAATAGATATCAACGTGAAAATCCATGTTTGTACAGTATTATTTCATTCAGCAACTGGTTTAAATTCTGAAAATGTTTCTCCCCCCCCAAAAATTAATCCAACACTCAGATTTGTATTTTACAAATAGAAATAGAAATACCTCTGGACTTTTAATTTATTAGGCAATCCTTTAATTAAAATCTAAACACAAACACTTACTGAGAAATAATCATTATGATTATACGTTTGGGGGAAAAAAAATGAAAAATAAGTAATCTATAGTTAGTGCAGTTACACCATTTAGACACTAGAGGTCCCAATCTACACAATCTAAAAGAATTGGCCCTCTCTCGCCACCAGCCTGCAATTACTGTGTGCTGCAAAAATCCACATCTTATAAAAATTGTGCAAAAAATGGATTACAATTAATTTACAAAATAGCATCGGACGAAAAAGTGAAATAAAGAGATGCTAAAGAAAATCACCACGCCTGCCAAAAACACTGAATCCTGACATTTACGTAGCTTTTAAACATGACCAGTTCTGTTTGAGTTACATCGTAAATGGTAAACTTACTGTTATGTATCATGTATATGTTACACTTTGCTTTCGCCACATTGCTAAGTTAATTTCTCATATATAACATGTGTATAAATATAGTGAAGATCCTGGGTTTGCCCACGTCCTCGTGTCCTGTTGGCTTTTCTAGAGAGCTGCTGTACAGGTCTGTAATTAACCCAGTCATGGTCCTGTAACGGCACAAGGACACCTCAAGGACATATATTTCATATATATGATCAAATACTGTGGTCATTGTGTATACTGGTAATGTCCGGCTGTTTGTTGTATAATATGTTGAACCAGAAAAGAAACACACACACACACACACACACACACACACACACACACACACACACACACACTCACACACACACTATAGAAAAATACTTTATACTAAAAACAAAACTAAATGTCTTTACATAAACTTCCTTATACGACGATGAGCAAAATTATTGGCAACCATATTAAACATGGACAAATAAAAATGAAATTAATAGAAATAAATAAATAATTAAAATTAATATTATTAAATTAATTCATAATAAAACAAATGAAAATGAAAAAGTAAATACATTCATTTTAATAAGAATAAAAAATAATAAAAAAGAATTAAAATTAAAATTTAAAAAATGTATTTCAAATGAACAAAATAAAAGACAGACAAATTAATGTTTTAAGCAAACTCCCTTGCTTTCTCGCATACAGAACAACACACACACACACACACATACATATATATATATATATATATATATATATATATATATATATATATATATATATATAATAATTGCCAATAATTCTGCAAATCACTGTGTCTACTTACTTGGAGTTATTTGTAGATTTACCTGATCTGGGTCACCACTGCCAACTATAACAGAAAATATATATCAGATCACATATCATTTACAATAAATAAATAAACACACAAATAAACAAACAAACAAATAAATAAATAAATAAATACATTTAATATGTATTATTAATAATATTAATTATATATAATAATAATAATGATATATATAATATTATTGCCAATATATTTGTTTATTGTAAATTATATTTTATACATGCATAAATTATTATTGATGATAATAATAATACATATTATTAATGCGTACATTATTATTATTATTATTATTATTATTATTATTAAATTATACAACTAATAATAATACTTATATAATATATCATTTACAATAAATAAACATCGACCACAACATTTATTTATTTATTTGTTTGTTTGTTTGCTTGTTTATTCACTTATTTACGTTTCATGTGACGTTTTACCTCCGTGTGCGTTTTTGTACTTCACTGCGATGACGATCAGGACAACGAGAAGAATCACAATCACCGAACCGAACACCGAGTTCAGTATGAAGAACAACGCAGAGCCTCCGACAGTAGAAGATAAACTGTCTACAAGTAAAAACATACATTAGTACTGAATATTAATACTAATACTAATACTAATATCACATCCACTAATATCTATTATATTTCAAAAATCAGATCCGTTTCTTCCCACTGCTACTGTGTGTGCTGGGAAACGCTTCTGTAACCTGACGGCCAAGACTGAGAGACCCAGGAGAAGTCCGAACCCAGCACAAGTCACCACAGTAAACACTATCAACATTATCACACTACACTGTACCTTATATCTTATTACTGCTTAACACCAATCATATACTCCTATTCTATACATGCACATGTTATTTATTTCCTTTTGTTCTCTTTTGTATTCTTATGCCTATCTATTGGAGATGACTTGCTGTACATTGTACTGCTAAGTTACGGTACAATAAAAGCTTGCTACAGGTGATTCAGCCGCACTGAAGAATGAATGAACGAATCACGAACCTTGTGCTTGCTCTCCTGAGATGTTCAGAAGTGTTTCATTTCCCTCTGAAACATGTATTTAGTTATTTTACAGAAACTGTTCCAGGAACATATTTGTACGGAACATGTTTACCTTTGACCCACAGGTAGGTGGACTGGCCGAATGTAATGTGGTTGAGCTGCATGGAGCTGCAGTAATACAGTCCGGTATCCGAGGCGTTCACTGCGCTGATGCTCACGGACGTTTTCTTGCCTACAACAGAAATCTCCAAGCGCTCGCTCTGAGTAATGAAGTAACAGTTGCTCGGCGACCCCGAGGTCTTAAAATGTTTACACCCGATGAGTTGTGGCGTCGAAGTGGAGCTTAGTGAAGAAACAGCGAGTCTCTGGTAGAACCAGAAGATGTAACCTGCATGATCCAGATCATGGTGGCACCAAAGCATGACGTTATCGCCCGCTTCTGCTTCGATGGTTAAAGTGCACAGAACGTTGGAGAGCAAACCTGTTCCAAAAATATATTTCCCAAAATACGTAGATAAAAAATATAGCAAATATTTGCTATTTACATTCATTCATTCATTCATTCTATCTTCTAAACCACTTTATCCGATCTTCCCTCGGGTCACGGGGAGTCTGTGTCTATCTCAGGCGTCTATGGGCATTAAGGCAGGATACACCCTGGATGGAATGCCAACCCATCACACACACACACACATTCATACACTAGGGACAATTTTCCAATGGTGCCAATCAACCTACCGTGCATGTTTTTGGACCGGGGAGGAAACCAGGGAGAACCCTGAGAAAAACCTCCTGAGGCACGGGGAGAACATGAGAACTGCTATTTACTTTTTTGCTTTTAAATAAATGTACATGCAATTCAAATTTATAAAGTGAATATAAAAAAATCCTGTGCATTTTATATATACATATATATATATATATATATATATATATATATATATATATATATATATATAATTGTTTATATTTTCTATCTATTGAAGGTTTAATAATCTGGTTGACACTTACCCGTTATAAAGAGAAGCGACAGCATGTTGTCACAGCGCTGTGTGTGGGGCGAGAATCAGAGAGGAAATGGCCATCTGTAGATGTGTATGATGGTGTTATTGTGTGTGCAGGGTGTGAGAGGGATGTAGTGTACTGAACTCTACACCTTTCCTCATCACTTCTCCAGCATCACAATGTCATTTTTACTTACAGCCATTCGTTTAATCTCAATGTACAATTTGTTTTTTTTAACGATTCTGCACACAACATTTATGATATACAGAGAACTCGGCCTGAGCGCTTGTTACGTCATTCAAGCCGCCTTAAAATAAACAAATAACAAACAAGACGCCACCATTCGACGTCCTTGTGATCGTTCACGTGATCTGTTCGAGATTTAACCGTGCATTTAAGGTTCATTCTGGTCAGTGTCTGTTTATTGCCGATTAAAAGATGAATCAGATTCTATATTTATATGCAGATTATATAGATTTAATAATAACTACTATTACTTTGTAATATAAATAGAAACGATATAAACGGACCCGCAAATGCAAAAAATTATTCTCAGATTGTTTTCTTTTTATCATTTGTTTTTTTTTTAGCCATTGGAGAAATAAAAAGCACGTTGTGGTATCACGCAGCAGCAGAAAGGCTGCAAAACGAGGAAACGGTGAGCATTTCATTTGTGGTTAGGACACATGCTATGCACAGTTTCGCAGAAACGTACAGATGCTGGACGTGTATTTAAAGCGAATGCGTGTGGTTTGAGCCCTGGCAGACTTTCAAAAGGGTGAAAAAAGGGCTTCAAAACTGACCAGGGGAAAAAAAAAAGATCAAAACCAAATTAGCGAAGCCCTCGCACAGTTATATATACATTTCTTTTTCAACTTTTTCAAGCATCTATATTTTTCTTTTTCAAAATATCACTGACTTCTTTTTAAATATCATTTACACTTATTATTATTTACAGAAAGGGACCACGATATGAGATATTTGCAATAAAAGTAGGTGGAAGAAAAAAAACTTCTGATCTTCATAGAAGAAATGTCATGTTTAGACCACAGCGTTCACACCATCAGCACTGTGTTGTCTGCAAAACCTCGTATAAGATTTACATTGTTTTTTTTTTTCCTTGTCTTTTAGTAATGATGTCATTTTAATTGTATCCAGAAACATAAAGATGTCCAATGTACTGCAATGTGACTTTATACTCCAATAAACAGACACAGATAGTTTTAACCAGAGCTTCCCATTAAAACCACTGCAGGCCACAGCAGGTGCAGAGAAACCAGCTCACCCACACGTTCACGTTCTGAAGTAATCAACAGGAAATAAGCGTCAGGCAAACCATCACGTTCTCAATAACTCACAATGAATTTGCACAGCACTCGGGAATCCTCTTATAAAAACTCTAGTAACAACAAACACGACATAAAAAAATGAACCTTCAAATACATTTACATTTACGGTATTTGGCAGACGCCCTTATCCAGAGCGACTTACAACTGAGCAATTGAGAGTTAAGGGCCTTCCTCAAGGGCCCACTAGTGGCAGCTTGGTTGTGGTCGTAGCCCAGTGCTTAAGGTGTTGGACTCTGGGCCGGAAGATCACGGTCAATACCCAAATATCCTCGAACCACCAAAGCAACAACAACTTTGACGTCTCTGTTGTAGATGCTGTAGAATAGAAGTCAATATATTTTGAAAATGGCCTTATAACCCTTCCCTGCGAGATGCAAATGAGAGGTAATAACACAGGTTTTGCTACTATTGAAGTAGCAAAAGTAGTTCTCCTTCCCTCCATCAGATACAACAGCGTCTGTTAGAATATCTGTCTATCAGACACAGTTTTGTGGATGAGCGTTCATCAACTCAAACTCGAAGAAAAGTGATGTGCCGGTGATGGCATGTGATTGATGTCCTGTTCAGGATCTCAGTATAACTCTCCACAACTCTCTACTTTCTCCCTCCATCACTGCTCGCAATCTCGGAGTAACGATAGACCATCAATTATCTTTCACTTCCCATATTTCTAACACCTTCTCTACAACATCAGAAGGATTCGAGCATTTTTATCCACACAGGCTGCTCAGGTCCTGGATCAGTATCTCGTCATCTGGAGACTGGACTACTGTAACTCTCTGCTGCAGGTTCTACTTCAGAACGCTATTCATCCACTGCAACCTGCCTAAATCCTCTCATACCCCCCCACTGCTGCTCTCGCTCCACTGATTTCCTGTATCAGCTCTCACGCATCACATTCCAAACACTGACCCTCGCCTACAAACACCAAACATGGATCTTCATACCTCAGAAATCTCCTCATCACCTCCCGTAGCGCAGCATCGCTGCCCGAGAGCGTCTCGCACTGCTCGCCTGCTTCCACCTTCTCTCAGGGGAAGAGCTAAAGATCAGCTCAAGGCTCTTCTTCTCTGTTCTGGTACCGAGGTGGTGGAATGAACTTCCCCTGGACGTCCCGACAACAAACAACTGCATCTACAAAACCACCGACTGAAGACCCTGATCTCTTCCAACAACATCCCATAATAACACTTCTTCCTCCTCACTGTCCAGGAAAACATCAATAAACATCCCTCAAATGTGTTTATGTTTATTTTTTACCTTAAGTTTGTAATCAATCACACCTGAATGAATTTATTCTTAGACGGAGACCTAAAGCACCTATTTGTACGTCGCTCTGGATAAACACGTCTGATAAATACTGTACATGTAAATATAAATGTAGAAGTACTCGTGTGTTTTAATTAATGTTATTAACACATATTTACTGAATGTTGGGTTACACATAAAAAAATCTCTTTTCTCTTCTGCTCTCTTTTATCTGAGGTGTTTCATCCTGCAGACTCAAACCAGACCACCAGGGATCAACATCTGTATCACACTTAACGTCACAAAGATCTCTCCTTTTCCACATTCTGATGATCTTGTGTTGTACTTGTTTTGAATAGACAGAGAATTCAATCATTCATTCATTCATTCATCTTCTAGCGCTTTATCCGATCTTCCCTCGGGTCACGGGGAGTCTGTGTCTATCTCAGGCGTCTATGGGCGGTAAGGCAGGATACACCCTGGATGGAATACCAACCCATCACACACACTCACACACACACACATTCATACACTAGGGACAATTTTCCAAGGTGCCAACCAACCTACCGTGCATGTTTTTGAACCGGGGAGGAAACCGGAGAACCCGGAGAAAAACCCCCTGAGGCACGGGGAGAACATGCACAAACTCCACACACACATGTCCGAGACGGGAATCAAACCCGGACCCTGGTGGTGTGAGGCGAACATGCTAACCACTAAACCACCGTGCCCCTGGAATTCAATCAGTGCTACATAACCATCATACACGAGCGTCATTAAAGACACGAGTGAAAGTGACCTCTAGTGGTGAGACTTGGTTTTTACCTTCTTTTTGAACTGGATTTTTATTTTTCATGAGGAAGGAAAAATAACAGAAAGTAAATGTTATTGTGTATCATTAAGCAGTGAATATCATCATTTCAGCAAATTAATTCTTTACTGGAAACACAGATAAATGTTTTAGACATTTTATACATAGAGACTTCAAAAGTATTACACTGAATAACAATCGTTTATAGTTTATAAGAGAGATGTATAGTGCTATAGAGATTGTATAGTAAAAAAGAGAAAGAAATGTGCTGAATACAGGAAGTAATTACAGGGTAATATTATATGTTATATATATGAGCCTGATACTGCTGCAGAGAAACCTGTAGAGCAGAAAAGAACAACGTTCAGTTACATTGCATATTTATATATTATATTATGTATTCCTCTTATCATAGGAAATCAGTTATTTATAGTTCAAATATTAAACATAGTGAATTATTATTATTATTATTATTATTATTATTATTATTATTATTATTATTTTATATCTGTACTCCATCTGACCCTCTATCTTCAACTAGAGAACATTAAAATCTGCCTCGTAATCTGTGAGGGACTGCAGTCAGGAAGGTCATTATGTTTTACTGCAGCAAAAACTAGAAAGATTGTTTGTCATATTTTGGATTTATTGCCTACAATAAGATAAATAACAACCAATTAATAGTAAACTACACACCAGTGAACCTTTTTCCTCCATCTGATCCTCCATCCGACTTTTCATTTGATCCTCCATCTGATCCTCCAGCCTGTTCTCCATCTTCTCCATCTGATCCTCCATCTGATCCTCCAGCCTGTTCTCCATCTGATCCTCCATCTGATCCTCCAGCCTGTTCTCCATCTGATCCTCCATCTGATTCTCCACCCTGTTCTCCATCTGATCCTCCATTTGGTCCTCTATCTGACTTTTCATTCGATCCTCCATCTGTTCCTCCACCTGTGAAATCAGTACAGAGTGTTTATGATGTGCTGCATGAATAAATCAGTGTTGACTCTCCACATTGACTAAATGTGGAGTGTATCAGGACCTTTTGGTACTTCTAGCACCATCTCCTTCTTCAAGCTGCTGTGCTGAATCACACAGGTGTAGGTGTGTTTCTGCAGATCCTCAGCTGACACTTTCAGAACGCTCCTCTTCTGGAAGCTTCCATCCTGGTTGGGTAACGTCTCTCTGATCTCCACGTCCTCATACACGTCTTCTCCGTCCTTCTGCCAGGAGATATTCAGTGCTTTAGGGAAGAAACCTGTAGCATGACACACCACATCTGGAGAAGACGAGTGTTTCTGGAATATATATATATATATATATATACAGACGTGGACAAAATTGTTGGTACCCTTTGGTCAATGAAAGAAAAAGTCACAATGGTCACAGAAATAACTTTAATCTGACAAAAGTAATAATAAATAAAAATTCTATAAATGTTAACCAATGAAAGTCAGACATTGTTTTTCAACCATGCTTCAACAGAATTATGTAAAAAAATAAACTCATGAAACAGGCATGGACAAAAATGATGGTACCCCTAACTTAATATTTTGTTGCGCAACCTTTTGAGGCAATCACTGCAATCAAACGCTTCCTGTAACTGTCAATGAGACATCTGCACCTCTCAGCAGGTATTTTGGCCCACTCCTCATGAGCAAACTGCTCCAGTTGTGTCCGGTTTGAAGGGTGCCTTTTCCAGACTGCATGTTTCAGCTCCTTCCAAAGATGCTCAATAGGATTGAGGTCAGGGCTCATAGACGGCCACTTTAGAATAGTCCAATTTTTTCCTCTTAGCCATTCTTGGGTGTTTTTAGCTGTGTGTTTTGGGTCATTGTCCTGTTGCAAGACCCATGACCTGCGACTGAGACCAAGCTTTCTGACACTGGCTAGTACATTTCTCTCTAGAATTCCTTGATAGTCTTGAGATTTCATTGTACCCTGCACAGATTCAAGACACCCTGTGCCAGACGCAGCAAAGCAGCCCCAGAACATAACAGAGCCTCCTCCATGTTTCACAGTAGGGACAGTGTTCTTTTCTTGATATGCTTCATTTTTTCGTCTGTGAACATACAGCTGATGTGCCTTGGCAAAAACTTCGATTTGTGTCTCATCTGTCCACAGGACATTCTCCCAGAAGCTTTGTGGCTTGTCAACATGTAGTTTGGCATATTCCAGTCTTGCTTTTTTATGATTCGTTTTCAACAATGGTGTCCTCCTTGGTCGTCTCCCATGTAGTCCACTTTGGCTCAAACAACGACGGATGGTGCGATCTGACACTGATGTTCCTTGAGCATGAAGTTCACCTTGAATCTCTTTAGAAGTCTTTCTAGGCTCTTTTGTTACCATTCGGATTATCCGTCTCTTAGATTTGTCATCAATTTTCCTCCTGCGGCCACGTCCAGGGAGGTTGGCTACAGTCCCATGGATCTTAAACTTCTGAATAATATGTGCAACTGTACTCACAGGAACATCTAGTTGCTTGGAGATGGTCTTATAGCCTTTACCTTTAACATGCTTGTCTATAATTTTCTTTCTGATCTCTTGAGACAGCTCTTTCCTTTGCTTCCTCTGGTCCATGTCGAGTGTGGTACACACCATATCACCAAACAACACAGTGATTACCTGGAGCCATATATATAGGCCCAATGGCTGATTACAAGGTTGTAGACACCTGTGATGCTAATTAGTGGACACACCTTCAATTAACATGTCCCTTTGGTCACATTATTTTCTGTGTTTTCTAGGGGTACCATCATTTTTGTCCATGCCTGTTTCATGAGTTTATTTTTTTACATAATTCTGTTGAAGCATGGTTGAAAAACAATGTCTGACTTTCATTGGTTAACATTTATAGAATTTTTATTTATTATTACTTTTGTCAGATTAAAGTTATTTCTGTGACCATTGTGACTTTTTCTTTCATTGACCAAAGGGTACCAACAATTTTGTCCACGTCTGTATATATAATATATATATATATATATATATATATATATATATATATATGTGTATATATATGTGTGTGTGTGTGTGTGTGTGTGTGTGTGTGTGTGTGTGTGTGTGGCAGCTACAGTAAAAGTGCAGATCACACACTGTACCTTTCCTCTCCAGAGTCTCTCGGCCGTAAGAAACAAACTTCTTTAACCAGTCGATACACTCCACTTCCAGGAATCGTTTAATGTATTTGGCTTCTTCTCCGGTTCTCTCCCGCTGTAATTTGGGTGATCAGTGCCTGAGGTGTCGCTCCAATCCAACTTACACTGTTCACATCCAACACCTGGAAAATCTTCATTATCATACACATACTGATCATATCCTGATCATAACCACTGAACCATTACCGCCATTAATCAGTAAGAGTATCGGAGATAACCCCCCTGAGGAGAACGGGACGGGGAGAACATGCAAACGAGACAGGAATCGAACCCGGACCCTGCCGGTGGGAGGCGAACGTGCTAACCACTAAATCACCTTGTCCCTCAGTCATCTACTGACCTCCAGTCTCGTAGCATCACCCAGCCATCCCCCATACGGACCTTTTCCCCAATATATATATGTATGTGTATATATATATATATATATATATATATATATATATATATATATATATATTTAAAGGTTGTACATGAAGTAGACCAAATAGAAAGGTAGAAAAACAACACTCAGCGCTCACTGTACCAGTCTATCTAAAGATTTTGCTTATTTTTTTTCTGCATATTGAAAATCCTTTGTTAAATTGTCAGATCGTTCTGTTGTATTACTTTATTAACCTTTGCACAGCAGATCATCATCCTGTGTCTATTCAAACCAAATCTGGGCTTCAGAAAACCCTGCAAAAACTGCAATTCATAACCAGGATCATTGCTGATCAGATATCTGCAGATCTGAATGGTTTCTGTTCCCGTCTCGAGAGACGTAAACATGTTGTTTACGGTTTGGGGAGAAAAATGTCAAACCAGAGACGTCTTTTTTGATTTGTTTGATTTAGATTTGTTTCTATAGGAATGCACTCACTGGTCCGTCCTTAGTGATTAATTCAGTTAGTATGTCCGCCTACTCGAACCCTTGTCACCTGTCCTCCTTCAGGGATTACATAAATAAACACTCTTACATCAACTGGAATAGATTAGCATTAGCACCTTGAATATCAGAGTAACCACGGTAACAGCTCAGCAAGCACCTGGGTTAGAATAAAACCCACCTGGAACACCAAAACAACCATGATCACAGTGACCACATCACAAACTCATAACTACCATCGTAGCCACTGCTTAGATTCATATATTCTCATAATGAAGTACATCAAAATGTAACTTTTACCAAACAATACCTTTAAATTGGCATTTTGTATTAAAAAATGTAAAAAAAAAAAAAAAAAAAAAAAAAAAGGGGAAAAAAAGCAAACAGGAAGCTTCGGGAGCTTCATTTCCAATTCTGTAAAAAACACCAGAGAGAAACTTTAAAACAAGAATAACATTCTCAGACATGGACTTGTGTGTGTGTGTGTGTGTGTGTGTGTGTGTGTGTGTGTGTGTGTGTGTGTTTGTGTGTGTGTATGTGTTTGTGTGGAAATGTATTTGTGTGAACAGGCCGCAGGTATTCACATTATACGCTTTGCTGCCATCTAGTGGTGAGGATAGAAAATGTTGATGAGAGATCGCGGTGTGGAGGATTAACAATTTTGATATTGTTCCATTGATATAAACTGAAAGTTATCTTCAATCACACACACACACACACACACACACACACACACAACACACACACCACACACACACACACACACACACACACACATATATATATATATATATATACTATATATATATATATATATATATATATATATATCCATTTTCTCTCCTGTAGATCTCTTTAACACTCTGTGAAGGGAGGAAGACAAAACCCTGATGCTCTGATCAACATCTGGCCGCTGCGAGACATTAAATTAGCTTACACCGAATTAAATATTCGGTTATACAAACGGGAAGATTGTCAAGAACCCGAAACTGAAGCCTCAGCAACTCATTAGCAGTGCTGGAGAGTAACGAGTTACATGTAACATTATTTAATTACAAGTTAAAAGTAACAGTCATTTGTTACATTCATTCATTCATTCATCTTCTAGCGCTTTATCCGATCTTCCCTCGAGTCACGGGGAGCCTGTGCTTATCTCAGGCGTCTATGGGCATTAAGGCAGGATACACCCTGGATGGAATGCCAACCCATCGCAGGACACACACACTCACACACACACACATTCACACACACATTTATACACTAGGGACAATTTTCCAAGGTGCCAATCAACCACCGTGCATTGTTTTTGGACCGGCGGAGAAAAAAAAAAAAAAAAAGGACAATGCAAGAAAGTTTCCAAGGTGCCAATCAACCATAAAAGGTACCGCCCAAACCGTGGACGGCATGACCTTGGAAACCAGGATTGAACCAATTGGACAAGGAGGAATGGACGGGGAGGAGGGGGGAAAAGGAGGAAACCGGAGAACCCGGAAGGAGGGAAAAAAAACCCCTGAGGCACGGGGAGAACATGCAAACTCCACACACACATGGCCGAGACGGGAATCGAACCCGGACCCTGGCGGTGTGAGGCGAACGTGCTAACCACTAAACCACCGCGCCCTCATTTGTTACATTTACTGAGAAAAAGCGTGTTGTGTTTGTAATTAAATTAAGGATACTTTCGAAAATGTTAAGTAAAATATTTTGACTCGGGGTGTTATTTTCATTAAGCGCCACCTAGTGGACAAATGAAAGTAATCAAAAAGTAATCAAATGTAATCAGTTACTTTACATTTAGAAAGTAATTATTTATTACTTATTACATTTTGAATTATAACAAAGGGTCATTTATAATCTCTAACCTATTACATTTCTAATGTAGCCTTCCCAACACTGCACAGGAGCTCAGTAATTAATAGCGTACACTTAGAGATAAGTACACAGATGTAGCCACTGGAGTGGAAGAATTTAACCCAGTTGAGAAATAAAAAAATTAAAACCTGCCAGTAGAGGTCAGTAGAGTTCATTCATTCATTCATTCATCTTCTACCGCTTTTATCCGATTTTCCCTCGGGTCACGGGGAGCCTGTGTCTATCTCAGGCGTCTATGGGCATTAAGGCAGGATACACCCTGGATGGAATGCCAACCCATCGCAGGGCACACACACACACACACACACACACACTCACACACACATTCATACACTAGGGACAATTTTCCAAGGTGCCAATCAACCTACCGTGCATGTTTTTGGACCGGGGGAGGAAACCGGAGAACCCGGAGAAAAAATCCCTGAAGCACGAGGAGAACATGCACAAACTCCACACACACAACATGGCCGAGACGGGAATGGCGGTGTGAGGCGAACATGCTAACCACTACGCCACCGTGCCCCCGGTCAGTAGAGTTCACCATTGTAAATGACAATGTGTTATACAGCTGTGTTTCATTCTTGGTACTGCATTGACCAGCGGTAAAAAGGTCAATATTCTTCTTATTTTTTGGTGTTACTTAGAAAGTGGGGTCACAGCGGGGCAGGTTCTGTCTCTGCTGGGGCTTTTATTATTATCATTGCAGTGCTGAAACAGATCATACACTCATTGTTTTTTTGTTGTGTGTGAAAATGTCGCCATTGAATTCATTCACAGGAATCACGATCTCAGAGCTACAAATATTGTAAGTACACATACAGAGAACTTTCCAGATGTTCCTGTTGCACAAGCTCCATTATAAATTATGGACAGGAATTTGAATTAAATCAAATCTAGAATTTAGTTTGCACATCACATATAGTGAGATTATACATATTTTCAATTTGAAACAGGATGTTAAAAGATTTCTAGGTGGCCAACCAATTTGGAGGAACCTCAATGTAGCAATGTGATGTAAGGTTGGTCAGATCTCTTCATGCGGCCAAACCCCGGGAACTACCATACAACAAAACAATACACCAGTTTCATCAATTCAATTCAATTCAATTCAATTTTATTTATAAAGCGCTTTTTACAATGTGTCATCGTCCCAAAGCAGCTTTACATAATACTAATGTGTGAAAAGTGAAAATCAGTTTTGGCCTAATTGTTTCTTTGTTTCACTTGTTCAATTGTTTCATCAGTTCTTGAGCCTGCCCCCGTCCCCTTTCCCCCTACGATACAGCATATCAATCATAAACATTTATTGTTTTTACCACTAGAGGGCGAAAATAAAAATAATAATATTATATTATTATATTGTTATATATTACATCTCATTGTATCTTTCATTAGCTGTGATTTCTTGTATTTCAAGTGAATTCTGAATATTTTTTTATCTTCAAAATTCTGGGTTATTTCTTATTTCTGATTTTGTGTTTATTTAGATTTCTTGATTTTGTATTTTGTGTTTATTTTGGAAATTTTCATCCAATTATTTGCTGTAATAGAGATCCCTTTAGCCTGTAAATGCGTGTGATGTGTGGAACATTTGGGAAAATGCATGATGCTTAATGATTCATTTTGTTTCACATCATAGCAGCTGTTATTCAAAAGAAAAAGAAAGAAAGCTTGTAATGATGACCTCCAGGTTGCTTTAAGCACATTCTCCAGACATTATAGTGGAAATATCCCCATTTCCCTGAAAGATCCTCTACATGAGCATTTAAAGACTAATTATTGTTTCAAATCTGCAGGAATGATGCCAGGTTTGGTCCTCATTAAAGACCTGCTTCTTCTCACCTATTTATTTTTTTACACATCTGGTTTAATACGATACGATTCAAAAATCCAAATCACACACTCTTCAGGTCATACCAGTAAACTACTATGTGTATTTTTAATATCTTGTACACTAAATAGATCTATGTAGATTCTTTTGTGCAAAACTATAGTTGCAGATATTGTAAAGGAAACAATAAATAAAAGAAGCTCTGTGTAAAGTGTTTCACATCAGAAGGGCTGTGATATATACTGCTGTGGTTATGTGGTTAAGATCAGAGCCTGGAATTCAGGCTGGTTCAGATGTGGGTCATGACACCCTTATAGCACCTACTTAAGATGTTCCTGTACCCATGTAGAATTTGATGCATAATGAGAATAAGTGTAATCAAGGTGGGAAATGTCCCACAGGGTTCGGTTTTAGGCCCATTGCTCTTTTCCCTCTATATGCTTCGTCTGGGCAACTTAATTCGTAAATATGATATTAGTTTCCATTGTTACGCTGATGACACACAGTTATATGTCTCAGCTCCACCAAATAAAAAAAATCAGTTTAGTAAAGTTGAGTAATGTGTGAAAGCCATAAGAGACTGGATGTTAAGTAACTTCCTCCTGCTTAATCCGGGTAAGACAGAGGTTCTAGTACTCGGACCACATGCAGCTAGGAGTGAAATATCAGACCAAACATTAACTCTAGATGGTCTTTCTATCACACCCAGTACAACTGTAAAAGATCTGGGTGTGATTATAGATTCCAATCTCTCATTCGAAGCTCATGTAGATAATATTACTAAGATAGCATTTTTCCATCTCAGAAATATCGCTAAGATTAGGAATATATTGTCAATTAACGATGCAGAAAAACTAGTCCATGCTTTTATCACATCCAGGCTGGATTACTGTAATGCTTTACTGTCTGGATGTTCAGCACGGTGTATAAATAAACTTCAGTTAGTTCAGAACGCGGCAGCGAGAGTGCTCACTAGAACTAGGAGATATGAGCACATCACTCCTGTCCTATCCACACTGTCCTATCCACACTACACACATCACCCCTGTCCTATCCACACTCCACACCCCCTGTCCTACACATCCACACTGCACATCACCCCTGTCCTATCCACACTACACATCACCCCTGTCCTATCCACACTGCACACATCACCCCTGTCACCCCTGTCCTATCCACATCCACACTGCACACATCACCCCTGTCCTATCCACACTGCACATCACCCCTGTCCTATCCACACTGCACATCACCCCACACTGTACATCACCCCTGTCCTATCCACACTGCACATCACCCCTGTCCTCTCCACACTGCACACATCACCCCTGTCCTATCCACACTGCACATCACCCCTGTCCTATCCACACTGTACATCACCCCTGTCCTATCCACACTGTACATCACCCCTGTCCTATACACACACTGTGACACATCACCCCTGTCCTATCCACACTGCACATCACCCCTGTCCTATCCACCCCTTGTCCACACACACACATCACCCCTGTCCTATCCACACTGTACATCACCCCACACTGTACATCACCCCTGTCCTATCCACAATGCACATCCACCCCTGTCCTATCCACACTGCACATCACCCCTGTCCTATCCACACTCCTTCCGACACTTTTTTGGAAGGAGTGTGTCCCATTACATCTGGCAAAGACAGACAAAGAACATCATACCAACAGTAAAATATGGTGCGGGTAGTGTGATGGTCTGGGGCTGTTTTGCTGCTTGAGACCTGGAAGACTTGCTGTGATGAGTGGAAGCATTAATTCTGCTGTCTAAAAAATAAATCCCAAAGGAGAATGTCGGGCCATCTGTTCCTGACCTCAAGCTGAAGCGAACTTGGATTTTGCAGATTCAAAACACACCAGCAAGACTAGCACTGAATAGCTGAAGAAAAAGTACATGAAGACTGGAGTGGCCCAGTCAAAGTCCACGTAGAGTGGCCTGACCTCAATACTGGATGAGATGCTGTGGAACGACCTTAAAAAGCCGGTTCATGCTCGAAAACCCTCCAGTGTGGCTGAATTACAACCATTCTGCAAAATGAGTGGAGCAAGAGTTCCTCCACAGCGCTGTAACACACTCATTACAAGTTATCGCAAACGCTGGATTGCAGTTGTTGCTGCTAAGGTTGGCGCAACCAGTTATTATTAGGGGCAAGACACTTTTTCACACAGGGCCATGTAGTCTTGGAATAGGAAAAGCCTTCATTTAAAAACTGCATTTTGTGTTTAAATATGTTTGATGATCTGAAGTCTGACAAACATTCAAAACATCGCAAATCAGGAAATCAGGGGCCCAAGACTTTTTCACACCGCTGTATTTCCCCACTTGTATATGTCCACATTTCCTGTTTCCTGTCACAGCACAATATCTACATATATCTATATCTATCAGCAGTAGACGGATCACACATCATGTTCAGTGTAGAGTGAGTCAGGACTCCAAACCCCAACAGATCTCTGCCTTCCAGTTCATCACCGCATCTAACATGGACAGTCACATGGAACCCAGTGTGTATCAGACCATCACGCCAGCCACGAAATCCCACCCCAGACCTCCGCAATACAGAGGTATAAACAGACACATCAATCAAATACAGAATGATCATGTTTATTTACTGTATCAGACCGTAATATGTTTTTGTTTATGCTTATTATGTACTGAAATGTCAGAATGCTTCTGGCTGATGGCTCTGTGTCTCGGTCTGATGTGTATTCTCCAGGCGACGCTAAACATCGTCCTGAGACACTGTAGGTTACGTTTCATTCCGGTGATTATAAATGACTTTTTGCTTTGAGGGAAAAAATTTATTATTATTATTATTATTAATTATTTATTTTATTATTATTATTATTTATTTATTTATTTATTTATTTATTTATTTCAGTTCAGTTTGAAGCCCACATGTCAAACATCAATCGCTACAAGCTGGCAACAGAGACGCTACTGGACAAATATCACACCGTGGTCGAGGAAAGAGACGAGTTACAGATCAGTTACGACAATCTGCAAAATCTGGATAACAAAATAATGCCATCAGAGAGTGAGTACATTCATTCATTCATATATATATATATATATATATATATATATATATATATTTATTTATATATATACCATATATCTAGGGTCCGAGTTTCGATTCCCGTCTCGGCCATGTGTGTGTGGAGTTTGTGCATGTTCTCCCCGATCCACAGGGGGTTTTTCTCCGGGTTCTCCGGTTTCCTTCCCGGTCCAAAAACATGCACGGTAGGTTTGATTGGCACCTTGGAAAATTGTCCCTAGTCCCTAGTGTATGAATGTGAGTGTGTGTGTGTGTGTGTGTGTGTGTGTGTGTGTGTGTGTGTGTGTGTGTGTGTCCTGTGATTGGGTTGGCATTCCATCCAGGGTGTATCCTGCCTTAATGCCCATAGACGCCCGAGATAGGACACAGACTCCCCGTGACCCGAGGGAAGATCGGATAAAGCGCTAGAAGATGAATGAATTAAACGAATATACTAAATAAACTTTTATGGGTCTCTGAGAACAAGATTGGTGTGTGATTTTCTGGGACGATGTTTCATTAGCTAGAAGAAGCACATCTAGGTGTTTATTTTAATTTTTAATTTATTTGAATAGGATTTAATTTAACATATTAATGTAAAATGTAGTGACTCAAAGTGCAATGCAGCAAACAATAAAAAAAATGATTGTTAAAAACATGTTGATGAGAAATCTTCTGCTGGCCGTTTTTAACATAACACAGTGTTTTATAGCAAAAAGATGTAACGCAGCTCATGGTGGTTGTAGTTGGCTTTAGAAATGGAGACATTAATACAGTATGTGTTTATTATCTCCTGTAAGAGCTTGCATCTTCAATACAACTTGTACAGCTTGCACATCGAACCCAAGTGACCACAAGGGGGCGCTCCAACCGTGTCAGAAAGACCATATGATATGAACTTTTTTTTTCTTATACCCATTGCAAACACATTCTGAACTGGATTGGACTAAACAGGTGTTAAAAAAAATTGACTTGTGACTGTATAATAAGATAAAAATCAGGTCTCTGAGGAAATTAAAAAAAAATGCTGTTGATGCTAGAAACTGTAGAATTTGCAGCCAGAAGGAGCAGCGAAGTGAGAAAGCTTTCTAAAAGGAAAAAAAACAGTGAATCTGCTTCAGACTGTTATCACAAAGATGAATCAGATGAAATTTTTACTTCATTATTACTTGGAGACCCAAACTTGTTCCAGCATAACAACGCACAAAGCCGGCTCCATAAGGATCTGTTTTCCATGGGATCCCTGTTAAATTTTCCCCCGTCTCGCAGTCTCCGTCATAAAATTAAAAATATACACTGTCGACCAACAGTATAAAATACCAGAATCCAAAAAAAAGCTATTTTTAATTTCACCAGAAGACCTGTAGCAGAAAGTCAGAGAAGAAGGAGGCAAAGCTATAAAATTCTACTATATTCATAAATTAAGGCAAAATAAAATAACATTTTATCATTTTTATCTGCCCTCATTTTGTACTTCAGAATAAGATCAATGTTAGTTTATACGGCCTTAGAATATAAAAGACAAAGTAATTTTAGTAAAAACGTGTTTAGATTTATTTGTTTTATGAGTGAAGAAATAAAAAGTCGGCTTTTTACAATAAAAAAATTCATTTGTTAATTTGCATTTAATTTTAATGTCAGACTGAATGTCCCCAACATTGTTTCACCTCACACCAAATCTGGCCCTCTTTTCAAAAAGTTTGTACACCCCTGGTGTAGAAGATACCTTTAAAACATGATGAAGGTGAACTCGGACTGCACCCCCGAGCCCTCTTAACTCACCGAGAACAAATACTGACTGTAGCACAAATTGTAACTGCCGTAATTATTATTTTCTTTTTATTAGAAATTTTGAACGTTATTTTGTTGTTAGTTGTTTATATTTATTATTGACTTGGGGACTGTTATTATGTTGCAGAACGAACCTATTAATGAAGCACTTTTTGTTTGTACAATCGATTTGGTTTGTTAGTCACACAATGTGTGTGCTTTATGTTTGTATTTTGTGTATTGTGTATTGTGTAGCGGTGGTAGTAGTGGTGCCAGAACAAGTGCAAAGAAAGAAGTAAACCAACACAACAATAAACAAACTATGGTGTTGTGTATTTCCTGGAGGGAGTGATACAAATCTCCACTGAAATCTAGTAGAACTTCCTCAGAGAAGAGAATTATGAGAATGTGTATAAGTTATAAGAATCGTTATAAGTTATAAGAATGGTTATAAGTTATTAGAATGGGAATAAGTTATAAAAATGAGTATAAGTTATAAGAATGGTTATAAGTTATAAGAATGGGAATAAGTTATAAAAATGAGTATAAGTTATAAGAATGGTTATAAGTTATAAGAATGAGTATAAGTTATAAAAATGTGTATAAGTTATAAGAATGAGTATAAGTTATGGTTGGGAATAAGTTATGAGAATGTGTATAAGTTATAAGAATGAGTATAAGTTATAAGAATGGTTATAAGTTATAAGAATGGTTATAAGTTATAATAATGAGTATAAGTTATAAAAATGGGAATAAGTTATAAAAATCGGAATAAGTTATAAGAATGAGTGTAAGTTATAAGAATGGTTATAAGTTATAAGAATGAGTATAAGTTATAAGAATCGTTATAAGTTATAAGAATGGCTATAAATTATAAGAATGAGTATAAGTTATAAGAATGTGTATAAGTTATAAGAATGAGTATAAGTTATAAGAATTGTTATAAGTTATTTGAATGGTTATAAGTTATAAGAATGATCATAAGTTATAAGAATGGTTATGTTATAAGAAAGAGTATAAGTTATAAGAATGAATATAAGTTATAAGAATGAGTATAAGTTATAAGAATGTTATAAGTTATAAGACTGGGAATAAGTTATAAGAATGAGTATAAGTTATAAGAATGGTTATAAGTTATAAGAATGAGTATGTTATAAGAAGGGTTATAAGTTATAAGAATGTGTATAAGTTATAAGAATGAGTATAAGTTATAAGAATTGTTATAAGTTATTTGAATGGTTATAAGTTATAAGAATGATCTACCGTTATAAGAATGGTTAGTTATAAGAAGAGTCTCCGTTATGTGAACCTATAAGTTATAAGAATGAGTATAAGTTATCGGTTATAAGTTATAAGAATGAGTATAAGTTATAAGATGCCTGCGTATAAGTTATAAGAATGAGTATAAGTTATAAGAATGAGTATGTTATAAGAATGGTTATAAGTTATAAGAATGTGTATAAGTTATAAGGATGGTTATAAATTATAAGAATGAGTATAAGTTATAAGAATGGTTATAAGTTATAAGAGCCTGGACCTATCACGTTATAAGAATGTGTATAAATTATAAGAATGTGTATAAGTTATAAGGATGGTTATAAGTTATAAGAATGGTTATAAGTTATAGGAATGGGTTCGTATAACGCACAAATGAGGATTAAATGTGGAATGAGATCTTATACTCAGATGTGGACATAGTGTGTTTTGTATTTGTTAACTTATTAAATTCACCTCCATGTTACAGCTACACACACTCTTCAGTACCTCTACACTACACTCACACCAGGAAGTCGTTTCCCAGAGTTCACTGCTGTGGGTCTGATGGATGGAGAGCAGTTTGTGTACTACGACAGCAAGATCAGGAAGATGATCCCAAGGACGGAGTGGATAAAGAAGATCGAAGTGATTATTCCAGATTTCTGGGAAAAGCAAACGCAGCGGATGTGGCGCGATGAGGAGAAGCTCAAACAGCTTTTAACTTCAACAATGAAATACTTCCAACACACTGAGGGTAAAGATGTACAAACTCAGCGCTTTTTAAACGTGTACGATGGTCGTTCGATGAGGACGTGTGTGTGTGTGTGTGTGTGTGTGTGGTGTGTGTGTGTGTGTGTGTGTAGGACTTCATACACTACAGAGAAGCTACAGCTGTGAGCTGGGTCATGGTAACAGGATTAGAAGATTTGATGAGTTGAGTTATAATGGAGAAGATTTCATCAGTCTGGATGTGAGAAGTGGAACCTGGACTGCAGCTAATAATGATGCTGAGATGGCCAAAGACCTGTGGGAGTCTGCAGAAGCTGAAGCTAAACACTGGAAGAACTACCTGGAGAACGAGTGCATCAATTGGCTAAAGTTGTTTCTGTCTGATGGCAGAGAGACTCTGGAGAGGAAAAGTAAAGTGTTTTATCTGCTGTGTAACATTCACTGTAGCTTCTACACACACACACACACACACACACACACACACACACACACACACACACACACACACACACACACACACACACATATATATATATATCTGTTCATATTTGTGTCTCTGCAGTTCCTCCCAAGGTTTCTCTCTGGCTTTCTCCAGAGGTGGTGGTTTGTCAGGCCACAGGGTTCTTCCCCAAAGCACTCAAGATGTCCTGGTGGATGGATGGAGAGGACATGTTTTGGTATACATCACATGACGTGCACGAGGACGAGGACGTGGAGATCAGAGAGACGTTACCCAACCAGGATGGAAGCTTCCAGAAGAGGAGCGTTCTGAAAGTGTCAGCTGAGGATCTGCAGAAACACACCTACACCTGTGTGATTCAGCACAGCAGCTTGAAGAAGGATTGGTTTGGGTGGGTTTTGAACCTGCGATCTTCCGGTCCAGATCAAGAGGCCAAGACCTTGACCAGTGGGCCACCACCTCCCTTTGGATCACACTTTTAAATCATTTCTAAGGGTTATAATTTTAGAACGGCTTTTAGCAGAAAAATTATCATTAATGAATGAAATAGAATATAATAGTATTTATTTATCACATATACATTACAGCACATTGAAATTCTTTCTTCACATATCCCAGATTGTTTGGTAGCTGGTGGTCAGAGCGCAGGGTCAGCCATGATACAGCGCCCCCTGGAGCACAGAGGGTTAAAGGTCTTACTCAAGGACCCAAGGGCATACCGGGGCTCGAACCCCCCCAACCTTCCGATCAGCAGCCCAGCACCTCCCTGAATGTTCGGCTTGATTTCTTTCAGACTGCAGACGTGATTCACACAGTTACAGGAACTGAACGTCAACACCGTCATCACATTATATAATTACACACTCTTCTTTTCAGGAGAAAGTGGAAACACAAACCTACACTCGCGCACACACACACACACACACACACACACACACACACACAAAAACACACAAAAAAAGTTCTTTCATATTGTTTTTTTTCATTTGTATTTTATTGTTCAGGGAAATAGTTATTATTTACTATATAATAAATGTACTATAATTATTATCATTTAATACATTATTCAGATAATAATGTATGTGAGTGACAATTTTTACCCCTCATTAACATTCACATTGCAAAGCTCTCTCTCTCTCTCTCTCTCTCTCTCTCTCTCTCTCTCTCTCTCTCTCTCTCTCTATATATATATATATATATATATATATATATATATATATATAAATTGTAATTTAAGACAAATTATTATTATGTGCTGTTTTGTATAACATAATAATGAATCACCTTCCTGTTTGACATTGGCACATTTTTTATGTGCTGTTAAATAAATAAATAAATACATACATAATAAAGTCTGTAATGGTGAGTGTTATAGAGAGAGGTGAAGGTGTTGTATTTAGTGATCTCCGCTGGAGTGAATCGTGTTTTTTCTCGCCGTATTCAAGGTTTTTATTTGGCGATGCCGACATATATATATATATATATATATATATATATATATATATATATATATATATATATATATATATATAGGTTGTGTGTGTGTGTAAATATTTCGAATTTCTGAGTATAGAGGAATTAGTAAAGTGTAAGACAGACAGCAGCAGTATGGCATTAGTGGTCATATATGCTGTCCTTTGTATTTTGCACAGAATTTGGTGTAACACCCGTACCATGAATAAAACACACCTGTGAAACACGTTTATCAATTACAATGATCAACTCTACTGCCCTCTACTGGCAGGTTTTGTATTATTTCTCAAGTGGGCAAAAGTCTATATCAGTATATACACTGATAGTATTATTATCATGAGGAGATTTATTAACACAGACTATGTTGATGAAATAAATGTCTACACAGGGTTAATGTTTGTGATATAAGATGAGAATGCATTGCAGTACGGTGTTTACGAGCGAGCGTGTGGGTTTTAACTACTTCCTTTGTGGTATCATGTGAGATGATACTTGGCATAATTTGGTTGTCGTTGGTGTACAGGATGTTATCTGATATAACATTGTGTCCTATCAGATCTGCCTCATAATATTTGTTCTTGATGAGTCATGGGTGCGACTTCCTTCTGGGTAAGGCATCTGATCTTCACACATGTTTGTCCACAGTAGCATTACATATACATTTATAGAATTTTACATAGACATTTTATTTCATTCTTCAGTTTCTTTGATTCCCTTTTTCTCTGGCTTGCTCTCTGACATTTCTTGCTTTTTAATGTCTTTAATTTCGCGTTGGAAAATGGACACATCCACTCCATCTTGGGGATTGAGATAAAAATCAACAAAGCAATTATGCACCTGATCTATTCCTACTTGTTGGTGCTGCTTGCAAAAGCATCACTATTGTAATCTCTCACTTCTGTCAGTTTTTTGGTGCGTAACTCGTCCCGCGGTTTTTGTCCGATCCTCACGAATCATACCTTATATTGTGTGGCCCGATGGTGTGAGGTGTGCTGTTACTTTTATAAGAAATCGCCCCACGGAATTCCGAACCCGAGGCCAAAAAGCGGGATTTTTTCCCATAGTAAATGAATGGGGACGAAATTTCGTGCCTTACAGTTCGGCCTGTGAGCGTCCGACATGTACATAAACCATACCCACGTGTAGGGGCTCCAGAGTGGATCGCGATCATATACCTCCCCACACACATTTGGAATTCCGGGAAATCTTTGACATTCAGGCCCCATAGAGAATTAATGGGGAAATTTGGCGCACTGTTGTTCGGGCTGTACATATCCACTCGTAGGTGAGATGTAGTAGGTCGCAAACATATGCCTCCGGAACCCCAGACCCGCTCGGAACTCTGGGAATTCAGCAACATTCCGGCCCCATAGAGATCAATGGGGTAAAATTCATCTCTATGAATAATGAGCCGCAGTTTGCATCGGCAAGCATCACTCAGATTTTCTTCATGAAATGTCCCATGTCTAGTTTTATACTTCCTATCTGTCATGAACATTTCCTCTCCTCACCACTAGAGGGCAGAAATGTGAATACCTGAGATGAATTTACCTGTGCTTGTTGATAGAGTTCACTTTTAAATAATGAATAATGAATAATGCGGAATCTCATACTTTAATTAGAATTTTAAGATAGAAATAGTGTGTGAATGGTACGCAAGTACATCACATTTTGTGTATATATATATATATATATATATATATATACATACATACATACACACAGTGTTGGGGAGTATGTGTTATATAAAATAAAACAATAAACAATAAAAGTAACAGTAATCTGTTACAGTTACAGCGGAAAAAAAAAAAAAACATGTAATTAAATTACAGTAACTTCCAACAATCACCATTAAATGATCCTACATCGGATCAACATCAGACAAGACGTAGTTATACGTATATATATATATATATATATATATATATATATATATATATATATATATATATATATATTTATTTATATTTCTTCCACAAGGAAGAAGGTGCTTGAAATGATGTAAATCTTGATCAAAATATCTCTAACTTCCACCATAAATACAAACGTTAACATTATACTTTTTAAAAGGAAAGTTAAAAGACTCTTAAAAAGAGTTTAAAACAATACTCTTAAAATAAGAGTCTAAAATAATTCAATTTAAAAAAAACATTTAACTGCTGATTATTTTTGTTGATTATATATTGAACTGATCCAGTTAGTCTCTCCACAGTTAGCACTGACGTATTAAATATATAAAATACACCAAATACTACAATTAACATCAATTATAATAGCAATAAATGACACCTTATTCTTAGTATATTGTTTAAAATGTTTGTTCTAGTTCCCTGAACACACAATATATATATCAGTTATATGTATATAACTGTATAAAATAATGGGAAATTATGTATGTGTGTGTGTGTGTGTGTGTGTGTTCCCCATCTTCCTCTTCTTCTCCTCTTTTCTCCTAGAAAAAAGACAGGAATAAAATTGAGCCCTGTGTTAGGATCAGATTTCATGTAAACATCAGACCTGTTTGCTGGATTTTCCCTCCACACACAGACCGCTGCAGGAACTCACACAGTCATGTTTTAATATGTGTGGGGAGAAGCAGCTCCTTCTGACACTGTCAAATATCCAAACACATCACAACATGACATTAAAACACTGTAAATAAACACCGTAGTGGGTTTCAGCATCATTTATGGATGGTTACAGTTCACTTACAGGTTTGGAGTGGAACAGGTTTGAACAGGTTTGAATCCTGAAACACAGATAATAAACACACGGGTCTTTATCAAATCAAATATGTGGTGTTTATCAGTTCATCAGTTGAAAATGTGTATATAATGAAAGTGTCTTTGTAAATGTTGTAAAGTGTAAATGCGGTTCTGTGAAAACTCCTGTATATTCTTCTCACCAGAGCGCTTCTTCATAACGATTCCAACAAAGAGAGTGAAAGCCGCGACAACAGCAGCGATAGCGATCAGCCCTCCATGCGATCCTCCACCTACTACATCACCACAAGGAGTGTTTATTATCTGCTACATCTGCAATCACTAAACACTGTCTCACTGTAGCAAAACACATTTATAGAATTAAGCAGGAGCCCTTAAGAGCCTTGCTCAAGTGCCCCCTAGTGGCAACTGGGTGGTGATGCAATCTTTTAATCCATAGGCTAATGAATAGAATAGTATAGCCATTTATTTGTTCCCAAGGACCCAAGCGCGGCAGCTTGGCCATACTGGGGCTCGAACCCGGATGTTCCGATCAGCAGCCCAGGCCCAGCGCCTTGGACCACTGAGCCACACCCCCTCCCCCACTGAGCTGCCACACCCCCTCCCCCACTGCGCCACACCCCATCCCACCACTAACCCACACCCCTTCTCAATGCTTTAACCACTGAGCTTTCACCACCTCTCAAAACAGCACAGCAGTAAATCCACAGCATTCAAGATTTTGGGGTCGTTTTAATGTTCTTCAATCCAACCCAAATAAAAACATCTCAATGTCTTACTCATGAAACCTGTTAGAGAAAATCTGTGACATGATACTTCATCATGCTGTATGTAGTCATGATGGGATGCACATTAAGAGCAAGAATACTCCCATACACTCAGGCATTCACCACAGGATTAAATGCTATCAATGCTGACCCTGATCTAACCATAATGACCATTCATAGGGCAATGGTAGCACATTGGTTAAGGCATTTTGCTCTGGACTGGAAGGCTGTGAGATCAAATCCCAGCACCACCAAGCTGCCTCTATAGGGGGCCCTTGAGCAAGGCCCTTACCCCTTAATTGCTCAGATGTACAATAAGTCACTCTGGATAAGGTGCTCACACATAATTACATAATCAGTGTATCAGGACCTTTTGGTACTTCTAGCACCATCTCCTTCTCCAAGCTGCTGTGCTGAATCACACAGGTGTAGGTGTGTTTCTGCAGATCCTCAGCTGACACTTTCAGAACGCTCCTCTTCTGGAAGCTTCCATCCTGGTTGGGTAACGTCTCTCTGATCTCCACGTCCTCATACACGTCTTCTCCGTCCTTCTGCCAGGAGATCATCAGTGCTTTAGGGAAGAAACCTGTAGCATGACACACCACAACTGGAGGAGACGAGTGTTTCTGGAATACAGATGCTGTAGGAGGAACTGCAGAGACATAGTTTTCGTTAAGACGTACAATAATACATTTGTATGTCATGTGATCAGCATTTTTGGCTAATGGTCAGTTAAAGTTTTTTAATTGTGTATAGTACAGGAATCTGAGTATTATGTGTGTTACAGTAACAACCACAAACATCACCTTTCCCGGCCACAGTCTTGCCACGATAAGCCAGAAACTTCTTTAGCCAATAGATACAATCGTGCTTGAGGTAGAGAGAACAGTCTTCAGCGTCATGTCCAGTCGGATTCCACTTTTTTTCAGTGATCAAAGCTTTAACGTTCATCGCAGTCCAGCGTTTCATTTTCAGATCCAGACTGAGGACATCTTCTCCATCGTATCCAAACTGACTGTACGCTCTGGTGGAGCCGTCGTCATCCAGCTCACAGCCGAACATTAGCTGCACAGTGTGGACTCCTACACACACACACACACACACACACACACACACAGTCATAATGTGCTGATTTGAACACTTACGTTAATGCTGCCGCGTTTTATGATGAAATTGCTCCTTATAAATCTATAACCTGAAAAAGCCACCAAAGGGATCGCTTCAACATGGAGGTTTCAACTCATCTTAATTACGCACTATTTATTTTTTCTCTTATGGCCAGAAAAAGTTCGCCCTTCTTCATATCTAGAGTAAGTTATTGTTTATCAGGGCCTCAGATTTGACTATAAACATACAAATAACTGCATTTGAAAGATGAAATAATTTTAGACAAACTTTAGACCTGCAGAAGGTCATGTTTGGACATGTGGCAGGCATGTAGCAGACATGTGGCAGGCAGGTCCTGGCAGATTGGACATGCAGAATGTCCCCGGCAGATTGCACATGCGGAAGGTCCCAGCAGATTGAACATGTGGAAGGTCCCGGCAGATTGGACATGTGGAAGGTCCTGGCAGATTGGACATGTGGAAGTTCCTTGCAGATTGGACATGTGGAAGGTCCAGACAGATTGGACATGCGGAAGGTCCTGGCAGATTGCATATGCAGAATGTCCTGGCAGATTTGACATGCGGAAGGTCCTGGCAGATTGCACATGCAGAATGTCCTGGAGAATTGACATGCAGAAGATCATGGCAGATTGGACATGCGGAAGGTCCTGGCAGATTGGAAAAGCGGAAGGTCCTGGCAGATTGGACATGCGGAAGGTCCTGGCAGATTGGAAAAGCCGAAGGTCCTGGCAGATTGGACATGCGGAAGGTCCTGGCAGATTGGACATGCGGAAGGTCCTGGCAGATTGGAAAAGCGGAAGGTCCTGGCAGATTGGAAAAGCGGAAGGTCCTGGCAGATTGGACATGCGGAAGGTCCTGGCAGATTGGACATGCGGAAGGTCCTGGCAGATTGGAGGTGCAGATTGGAAAATGCGGAAGGTCCTGGCAGGTTGGAAAAGCGGAAGGTCCTGGCAGATTGGAAAAGCGGAAGGTCCTGGCAGATTGGACAATGCTGAAGGTCCTAGCAGGTGATTTTCTTCTTCACTATCAGCTCAGCTCTGATCAAATCAATAACTATTATTATTATTATCTGTTCCTCAGATTGTTTCTATAGAAATTGTTCTGTGACACTTTAGTAAAATTTCATGGCAGTGGGTTCTGAATGTGTCCAGGTTTTGTTTTGCATGACCCAATTCGAGCCTACTATAACCTGCTGGACTCTTTGTATGACACTAATAAATGATGACTAAACCTCTCTATTCTGGTCTCATCAGTCCAAAGAATGTTATTTTGTCTGTTAGTGATGATGTTTATTTACCTTTAGTTTGATTAAAGTGCTTCATTGCTGTAGCGACGTCTTTTTTCAGCCACTCCTGTTCAACCAGCCAGATCTGCGTCTCTCTGTACCAGTAATGTGGATCGTCGGCGTTGATCTTCTTTATCCATTCTGTTTTCGGAATGATGTTCTTGATGTTGCTGTCATAATACTCCAACATCTCGCCATCCACCTGACCTACTGCAGTGAACTCTGGGAAATTTAGTCCCGGGTTTACTCCAGTGTAGAAGTACTTCAGAGAGTGTGTGACTGTGGAGGTGTAAATAAAATAGTCTTTATTTGTCACATAAACATTACAAACAGCGCCCCCTGGAGTATAGAGGGTTAAGGGCCTTGCTCAAGGACCCAAGAGTGGCATCTTGCTGATACTCGGGCTCGAACATAGCTCACTGATAGCATGCAGGTGGATTCATTTCAGCTGTAGACGTAATCACTAAATCCCCACGTAAAGATGATGCACAAGCGTTCTCTATTAGAGCATCAAATGTATGCTGACAGGAAGTCAGTGCAAAGTGTCATATTTCAGGTATTAAATATATTCACTTCCTAAAATATACTGAACAAAATATGCTTTATTATAAAAGCAGTGTTTTACATTTTAGGCCATTTTAATGGACTGCGTGGAGACCAAGAGTACACCTGTAAAGAATGAGGGTTATTTTAAATATATGTTTAATTAAATAAAATAAACTCTACATTCATTATTGTTATTAGCAGTAGTTGTATTATTATTATTATTATTATTATTATTATTATTATTATTATTATTGTTATTATTATTATTAGTAGTAGCAGTATTATTCATTCATTCATCTTCTACTGCTTTATCCGATCTTCCCTCGGGTCACGGGGAGTCTGTGTCTATCTCAGGCGTCTATGGGCATTAAGGCAGGATACACCCTGGATGGAATGCCAACCCATCACACACACACACACACACACACACACACACACACACATACATACACACATTCATACACTAGAGAGAATTTTCCAAGGTGCCAAGCAACCTACCGTGCATGTTTTTGGACCGGGGGAGGAAACCTGGAGAACCCGGAGAAAAACTCCTTGAGGTACGGAGAGAACATGCAAACTCACACACATACACACACACACCACACACACACACACACACACACACACACACACACACACACGCGGTGGAGGTGGGACTCGGACCCCGACCCTGGCGAACATGCTAACCACTAAACCACCAAGCCACATTATTATTATTATTATTATTATTATTATTATTTATTATTATTTAATAGTGTGTTGTAAGCAGGCCCTGTACTAATTATTATTTTTATTTGCTTGTTTTAATTTCTAAACTCACCTGCTGATGAGAGATGAACAGAAAATGCGAGAAGCAGGAAAACGTTCATTACAGCGCTGAAGGCCTTCATTCAGGTTCATCCACCAGAAAATCACAGTGAGGAAAAGAATCTGTTCCTCCTTTGCTGCACACACCTAGATGAAGGAGGAGGAGCTTAATTCAGCCAATTAAGAATTCTGGACTCAGATCAGATCATCGTTTGCTGTGATGAACAGAGGTTTTCACTTTAGACCTGTTCTTTCTTCCTGTTGCACTTCTTATGACGCGGTAATACCCGGTTTTACCACAAGGGCAGTGGTGTGTGTGTGTGTGTGTGTGTGTGTGTGTGTGTGTGTGTGTGTGTGTGTGTGTGTGTGTGTGTGTGTGTGTGTGTGTGTGTGTGTGTGTGTGTGTGTGTGTGTGTGTAAACTCCATTCATATTCACTCTCTCATTCACACACTACTTATAGAGTTTATTAAACATTATTAATATACACTGTGCCTTCGCTGGAAACACCTCATACATGATATAACTGCAGAACAGAGACATGCAGAACCGGACTTCCTTTTAATAATAAAAATCGTCATTATGGATTTTCCTGTTGTCTAAAAGAAACTGAAATAATAATAAATACAAAGAAATAATAGCAATTAACAAGTTGTTCCATGAATTAAAACGTGGGTCTCAAAAGGAAGCAACACTTTTTTTATAGATAGATGTCTCAGATAGATTAATATGATTGCATGTTGCATGATGTAGACAGCAACGAAATACATTTTATCTACACAAGAAGTGCAAATTGTAGCAAAATGAAAAGTGTAGAAAAATATGTTCGGAAAAGAAATAAAAGGCAACGAATTTGTGAAAGGAACCAGGAAGACTCAACAGAACCTCACCATTTGGGTTGTTAGTGTTGTGTGTGGTTGAGGATGTTTATTGTGTAGTGTGGAGTGTATCGCGAATTTATAAATTAGGGCACACTTTAAATGTACAATAATATACAGTTGTTATTTTCTTTGATGCATTTATTTTTGCATGAGGACAAAGTGGTTACTTTAACCTTAGTTTTCCACTACATACATTCTACATGTATTCATTCATTCATTCATTCATCTTCTAATCTACCACCCTCTACCGCTTTATCCGATCTTTCTCGGGTCACTGGGGAGCCTGTGCCTATCTCAGGCGTCTATGGGCATTAAGGACAGGATACACCCTGGATGGAATGCCAACCCATCGCAGGGCACACACACACACACACACACACATTCACACACTAGGGACAATTTTTCCAAGGTGCCAATCAACCTACCGTGCATGTTTTTTGGACCGGGGGGGAAACCGGAGAACCCGGAGAAAAAACCCCTGAGGCACAGGGAGAACATGCAAACTCCACACACACAAGACCGAGACGGGAATCGAACCCGGATCCTGGCGGTGTGAGGCGAACGTGCTAACCACTACGCACACCGTGCCCCACTCTACATTATTATTATTATTATTATTATTATTATTATTATACAGTGGTGAATACAGAATGAGTGCAGAGTGCAGCAGAAGACGATTACAGGTATTAATGAGGAATCTGAGTGTTAATAAGGTGAGAAATGATCGAGCAGATGCAGATTTCTTCTCCAGCTGTTGCAGGTTAAAGATGATTTTGTATTTGCACTGTTGCACTTCAGGTTGTGTTACTGTGAAATGGAGAAGTCTCACCGTACACGTGTGTGTGTGTGTGTGTGTGTGTGTGTTGTGTGTGTGTGTGTGTGTGTGTGTGTGTGTGTGTGTGTGTGTGTGTGTGTGTGGGAATTAGATGTACTGGGTGGAGTTTGTTGGAAACATGTTTCTCAATCTTGCATGCTTCTGAACTTTAGTCTATTATTTTATCTGCTCTTAAACCTCCTGGTGTGGAAATTCACACACACAGGCATTCTGTGAACTCTAGTGGGAAAGTACTGACTCAATTATACTACATTTATTACCTGTGGTACAAAAAGAAAAGAAAAAAGTGAACAGCCAAAGTCATTTGCGATATTTAAAAATAAACAATGTGTATTTCTACCAATTTACTGTAATATATTAGTGTGAAATTCCTGAGCAGTAAATGTGACACAAGTAAAACGTGGAGATTAAATCCTGCGTTTTGTTCTTTAGCAATGCATAAACAAAAACATTCATTCATTCATTCATTTTCTACCACCGCTTCTATCCGATCTCCCTCCCTCGGGTCACGGGGAGTCCCTGTGCCTATCTCAGGCGTCTATGGGCATTAAGGCAGGATACACCCTGGATGGAATGCCAACCCATCGCAGGGCACACACACATTCACACACTAGGGACAATTTTCCAAGGTGCCAATCAACCTACCGTGCATGTTTTTGGACCGGGGGGAGGAAACCGGAGAACCCGGAGAAAAAACCCCCTGAGGCACATGCAAACTCCACACACATGACCGAGACGGCAATCGAACCCGGATCCTGGCGGTGTGAGGCGAACATGCTAACCACTAAACCACCGTGCCCCACGTAAACAAAAACATCTCTAAGGGAAGTAAAGTAGTGAAAATTGTTAAAAATATAAAACTGATCATTCTTACAAAACACGTTTTCTTTAGATGTTTTAAAGATGCTTTCACACTTTATAAATGATACAGTACTGCATATTGTAATCTGTTGGGGTTTTTTTTTGCGAATAATATGTAAATATTTACACACAACAAATAAACATAAGGACAATATAAGTGAAGATGATGTAAATTGAAGTTGAAGACCCGATTAAGGTGATAAACAGTAACGAAAATAGTACAATTAATTTAACTTAACACTAGGTGGCGCTATAGCACAAGGTTTAAATAAACACTGGCGCATTTATGTTTATTGTATGAACATTTACCTGCTGAATTCTGATCCGACTCCAAAAAAAATCTTTCTAGACTTCTCCAGTGTAGTGAAGTGTAAATTCTGTTCTTTATAAACAATATCAGGTCACTTCCTGAACACACACTGAATTTATACACGAATCACATTTTAATAAAAAAAAATTCCACCCAATAATAAAAAATCAATAATATTAATGACTGTGTAAGTGGAGTGGGTGTGTATATTTACAAAATATCCACAATATTCACATTTTACCACTTTATTAGTGTTAATTCAATATTCAAATATAACAGTATATTTATATACATTATATAATATAAATATACTTCATTTTTACAACAAGAAATAGTTGAACTATAAATAGTTTAAATAGTTGAAATGTCGGAACAGGTGCATTATGGGAGATTGTGTTTTTTACAGAAGTGAGAAGCGTTTTGTATTAAATGTAATTCTGTATAAATGTGGTTTTGTAAGTTTATGTTGTGTGTTTGTGAATAAAAGGTTGGAGTTGTGATGATTCAACATGAACTCCTGCTTGTGTTTTGTCCTGATCTTTTATACTTAAATCTCTTCAACATTCATCACATCTGTAAAACACACTTTCTGTCTTAAACACACACAAACATCATCTACTGAGGAAAATCTCACTGTATTCAGAGATTACACATCAAACCCAACATTTACTGATATTTTTTCTCTTATCATCCTACACTCAATCATTTATAAACATCTACACAGACGACAAGCTCATACACAAATACATGTGTGTGTGTGTGTGTGTGTGTGTGTGTGTGTGTGTGTGTGTGTGTGTGTGTATGTGTGAGTGTGAGTGTGTGTGTCTGTGTGTGTGTGCGTGTGTCAAAGAACATATTTAAACGTTTAAAAAAAGAAAAAGAAAACCCTAATACTCCCATTATACACCATAAATAGCTTATACTGCAATAATGTGTGTGTGTGTGTGTGTGTGTGTGTGTCAAATAACATATTTAAATCTTTAGAAAGAGAAATATAAAACCCTAATACCCCCATTATACACCATAAATAGCTTATACTGTTATAATGTGTTTGTGTGTGTCTCTCTCTGTGTGTGTGTGTGTGTGTGTGTGTGTGTGTGTGTGTGTTTGTCTGTGTGTGCGTGTGTTACAGAACATTAAAATCTTTACAAAGAGAAATATAAAACCCTAATACTCCCATTATACACCATAAAAACCCTATACTGCAATAATATATATATATATATATATATGTGTGTGTGTGTGTGTGTGTGTGTGTGTGTGTGTGTGTGTGTGTGTGTGTGTGTGTGTGTGACATTTAATGTATATTCAAAACACAGTGCAGATGTTTCTTCTGGATTTTCCCTCAACACAGATGTTTATCTTAAATTAAACTGTAAACATCGTCATATCTCACTCTCACTCTTTAGGAGTCGTTGGATGAAGAATCTCCTCCAGGGGCTGTAAAATATTTAAATCATCACAAATATAAATTAAAAGACTGTAAATAAACACTGTATTGGATTTAAACATCATTTATGGATCATAAAGGATCACTTACAGGGTTTGTGTGGAACAGGTTTAAATCCTGAAACACAGATAATAAACACACACTTATTATTAAATTAAAATATAAATCTGTTCTGTAAAAACTTCACATCCATTTACCAGATTTCTTCTTCTTCCAGACCAGAATTCCAACAACAACAACAACAACAAACACGATGACACCAACAATGATCCCAATCTGTCCTCTTTCTGATCCTCCACCTGTTAAATCAGTACAGAGTGTTTATGATGTTTATGATGTGCTGCTTTGACTCTGTAAATGTGTAGATTTATAGGAAAGTGTTTCTCCGACCTCTCAGGATTCGACGCTCGCTCACAAGCAGCACTAAATCCTTCTCCAAGCTGCTGTGCTGAATCACACAGGTGTAGTTGTGTTTCTGCAGATCCTCAGCTGACACTTTCAGAACGCTCCTCTTCTGGAAGCTTCTATCCTCGTTGGGTAACGTCTCTCTGATCTCCACGTCCTCATACACGTCTTCTCCGTCCTTCTGCCAGGAGATATTCAGTGCTTTAGGGAAGAAACCTGTAGCATGACACACCACATCTGGAGAAGACGAATGATTCTGGAACACAGATGCTATAGGAGGAACTGCAGAGACACACGGAGACATTTATTTAAAAAGTAATAAACCAAACTGTTTATTAATTTATAAATAGAAGGGAAAATAATTTTATATTTTGTGATGGGTATAAATAATTTTACCTGTCAATAGTATATATATATAAATTGTGAAAATTTGGAATTTTTAAAGTAGTTTTACTTTCTATTTACTTTCTTAATATATTGTAGAGGTCTTCACACAGGAGTTACATAATGGCCCAAAGAGAGAACAGAAGTCGACGCGGGCGAAGCTGCATACGCGGCAACAGCGGATAAGCAGTAAGCTAACTTGTTAGCTCTCTTCCAGGACGAGACGCAACGCTGCGCTGACGTCACCACGCCCGATGAGAACCTTATTGACTCAATTACAATGTATATTGTCGAAGATCCAAAAAAAAAACCAAATTGAAAAAATAATGACAACAATAATAAACAATAAAAGGAAAATAAATGTCAACATGTCTCAGGAAGAATTGTGCCATGGAGTTATGGCAGCAGCACCAGATTGCAACCAACCTCTAGCTGCAAGTAATACAACAGAGAGCAAGTACATCAGGCCCCTCTAGAGCTATTCCCTCTATAGAGACTGGCATAAGACGACGAAACACTGACCCGGGCCCCCAGTCTTTGCAGCATACCCATATTGTAGAACAAGGATCTAGTATTCCTCATTCTCAAAGTCAACCAGTTGCTGCAGCAGGTCATAAGGCAAAGCTTTCTGTTTTTGATGGTACGGGAGACTGGGAATCATTTCTGGTACCATTCGAGCGACAGGCCAGGAAGTATGCGTTTGGAGTGGAGACGACAGAGAGGACTGTTTGTATGACTGCCCAAGGGGGTCAGCTATTAAGTATGTTTGTTCACTTCCTGAACATATTCGTGAGGACTAGACCCTTCTTAAGCTCAAAGACTGGTAGAGGCCCATGAGCACAATTATCAAGCCACCTTTGGTCGTAATATCGAAGCGAAGACCGGAGCCAGGCGTATTTCTTGGGCAGATGACGAGGAGCTGTTCATCGATTCTCCAGCAGTCTCACGCAGAGTCCAAAGTCCATGCTATGCTACCGCAGACCAAGTTGCTGCCCTCTCACAGAAGACTGCATGCCTAACAGAGCAAGTAGAGAAAAATTGGTAAGAGCTGTGTGTCTGCGGAACAGTTTAACCTCATGATGCAAAGAATGGAACAGCTACAATCAAAGCTGGAGATCCTCACAACTAGTGAGCTAAGGAAACAGGAAACACTAAATCAGGAATGGAGGCGAGGCCGCTCCCCAACGCAAGATGGCTCAGCAAGAAAGAAAAACTATTCTCCAAGACCCACTCGTGCTGGAGCAAGTGTGTGCTATCACTGTGGTGAAGAAGGGCATTTTCGCAGAGAGTGTTGTAAATTGTCAACTCTGCCACCCAACAATAGTCGAGCTAACAAGGATCACAATTACAGTACCCGGGAAAAAGGACCAGAACGCTGGAAGATCCAGTCCAGCATGGGCAATACGAGACCCAGTCCTTTTGGGGCTAGACTTTTTGCAGGCTGCAGATGTCACCATACATTCTACTGGCAAAGTGTTTATTGGGAACAGAACTAGTTCCTGTCAGGATCTTTGGGGGTGATGGAGCGGATTATCATGTAGCTCGGGTGGTCCTGGAGAATGACACAATGTTACCACCAGAAAGCGAATGTCTGGTTTGGGGCGAAATGGACAATCCAAAGCCTGATGTGTGCTGTTCTTGAACCCTACCTGATCACAGAAATGGTGACTTCGGGGAGTGCTGTCATTACCATGGAGCATCGAATGATTATGAGGCTTTGCAATCTTTCCCGTAGCAAGACCACCTTACTAAAAGAGGCCTGTCTTGGGCTCTTAATCAAAACATATCCAGATGAGAGCTTATTAGATGATGAACAGCAGAAAGAGGACTGTGCTACCACCCCTGAACTAAGTTATGACACAGATCATTCAGACATAAGAAGACTGACAAAGGCCACTGACCTATCTGAGCACATTCAAGCCCTTTATGCTGCTGCCAGTGGAATATTAACTGAGGTACAGCAACAGCAACTTAATGAGTGCCTGTTCTCTTACAGATTAGTATTTGCTGTTTCAGATATGAACCTTGGCCTCTTTACAGCCGTCAGTCACAGGATAAATCCTGGGGGTGCAGTCCCAGTACACCAGCCGGTCAGACGGTCAGGAAGAAACTAGTGCTATGTTGGGAGCAGGAGTAGTCACATTTTCTGCCTCGGAGTGGGCTTCACCTGTCGTGCTAGTTTGTAAAAAGGACGGAGGTGTTCGCTGGTGTTGTCAATAGCTTGACAACCAAGGATGCCTATCCTCTCCCCAAAATTGAAGAGTGTCTTGATGTCCTAGACAGGGATTGTGTTCACGCTAGACCTCCAGTCTGGGTACTGGCAAATTGCAGTTGATGAAATCAATCGCTATGGCCTTTATGAATACACTCGCGTGCCTTATTAGATTGATGAAAGCAGAAAGAGGCACTGTGCAGAGGGCACCCCTGAGCTAAGTTGACAGTGGACTTCAGTGGAAAACTCATTCAGACATAACTTGAAGACTGACATTATCATCCTGGCCACAGACCTATCTGAGCACATTCAAGCCCTTTATGCTCCCTTTATGCTATTAAGCCATCCAAATGTCACCTGCTTGAAGAGGAAGTTTTTTTTCTGGACGTGGAAGCTTGGAACGTCCCCACGAGTGTACAAGAGCTGAAGTCATTTCTGGGACTGTGTAACTACTATAGGAAATTTGTCCCAGCATTTTCCAAACTAGCCAGTCATCTTAATGAACTCTTGAGAAAAGATGCAGCATTTCTGTGTAGAAAGGAGCATCAGAATGCCTTCCCACAGCTCAAGGAAAAGTTAACACCTGCACCTGTCCTTGCTATCCTTTAGTGGAGGAGAAGTATATCCTGGACACACACACATCAAATCACAGTATCGCTGCACTGTTGTCACAACTCATGTGGGGGGAAAAAAGAGTTATCACTCACGCAAGCACCCACCTCACGCCAGCTCAGAGGAGATACTGCGTAACAAGATGAGAGTTGCTGGCTGTTGTTGTCTACACACGCCAATTTTGACATTATCTGCTTGGCAAGAAGTTTCTTCTAAGCACTGATCATAACAGCCTTACTTGGTTGTTCCGGTTCAAACATCCTGAAGGCCACCTTGCCCGCTGACATTGAGCACAGATCTGGAAAACACCATTCAAATTCCGATGCAATGTCACGAAGGGGTTGTGACATCTCCAATAATTGTAACTGCTAACAGGCAGGGAAGAGCTCTTCAAATCAGCCATGTGGAGGCTGTAAACATTGCCAATAGCTTCATGATCATGGGAAGAGGTTCGAGAAGGATGTGGATAAGGTTGTTCCACTTGCAGTAAGGAGTATAGTGTTCACCACAGAGGGACACCATCTCGACCGCACTGGTGCGAGCGATGAGAACAGGGCAGCTGCAGAGTTGATTGAAACCCTACAAGTGAGCTGGTTAGAAGCCTACTCCATAGAAGACATAGCACAACAGCAGAGAGCTGATCCTGATCTCTCCATCCTGCATAAGTGGAAAGAGTTGGGGGCCCTTCCAACAAAAGTCTGGTTGCATTAAAAAGTCTGGTGGTAAGAAAATCCTGGCTGTGTTGGCCACAATTTGAACTTCACCAAGGTGTCCTCCTCTATCGTTGGGAAAGACCAGGAGGACTCAGTCCCTCCCTATTGCTGCTAGTGCCTGCCTATATGCAAAGAGAGGTGCTACAAGCCTGCCATAATCCACCGCAGTCTGGCCATTTTGTTGAAGGAAAGACTTTAGTGCGGCTTTCTCTGTCAGCCTGTGTGAGCACTTCCGGCGCTAAGGAGGAACCGCCCACCGGCAACCCGCTACCCGGAAAGGGCGTCCATCTGTCTGGCGTATATAAGGACCCCAAAGACCCTCTGTCAGTGCCAGATTGTTTTCGAGGTTTGTCCTGATCACTCTCCAGGTATTGTTACCCGACCACCTATCGTTGTTTGTTACCGACCTGTTTCCGTCCTTCGTTCTTCCGACCTCCAGCTTCCCGACCTTGCCCGTCTCCGGATTCTCGCTGCTCGTCACGCTCAACGTGCTTCAAGCGCTGGCTCTGCATGCAACGCGCTCATCGTGCTTCAAGCTCCGGCTCTGCATTCAACGCGCTCATCGTGCTTCAAGTTCCGGCTCTGCGTTCAACGCGCTCAACGTGCTTCAAGCTCCGGCTCTGCGCTGCTTCACGCTCCGGCTCGCGCTCAACGCGCTCAAGCTCCGGCCCGCGCTCAATGCGCTTCAAATACCGGCGCCATACCGCTTGCACTTCCGGGTGTGTCTTCCGACTCGGATCGCTGAATCGGCTCACTCGGCTCAAAGGAAACGGTTCACTCGGCTCTGGGAATCGGCTCACCGGATCTATCACTGGTTCTCCATTCCTCTGGATTCTAGCTGGCCCTGAGCTCGCACCCAGCTCCGCTCACTTCACTCTCTGCTCTGCTCCGCCTTGGATCCTCACTAGGTACTGACAGAACAATCTGGCCAAAGATGGATCCCGCGGAGACTCCAGCCTCCCTCGCTGCCTTGACCGCAGTTTCCCGCAGGCAAGCGGACCAGGAGCAAACGATTAATGAACTGGTGGAAAGAATCCAACAGATCTTGGCACACCTACAGTCACCCCCCAGAGGTGCCACTGCCGCTCCCCCACCTGCCTCCTCCTGTTCCACCTGGCTGATCCCGTTCGAGAACCCCAACTTGCGACCCCCGCTCGGTACTCTGGAGACCCGGACACCTGTCGTTCCTTCCTAATTCAGTGTGATCTGGTCTTCAGTCTGCAGCCCCTGTCTTTTAGCACGGAACGGGCTAAAGTGGCTTATACCATCTCACTCCTAGCCGGCGAGCACTGAGATGGGCTTCCGCTGAATGGGAGGCCCAATCCTCCCATTGTGCGTCCTTCGCCGCCTTCTCATCTGAGTTGCGGAAGGTGTTTCGGAACATCGACGCCCCGACGTGATGCGGCTCATTCTCTGCTATCCGCTGCAGCTCAGGGTCAAGCGCTCGGTGGCTGAATTCGCTGCCGACTTCCGCACCTATGCCACGGACAGCGGCTGGGATCGCACGGCCCTCTATGACACTTTCCTCCAAGGGTTGTCTTCTGTCTGTGAAGGATGAGCTTGCAGCCCGAGATCTGCCCCAGGACCTAGATGGAGCTCATCACTCTTGCCACCCGCATTGACCGGCGGATCAGGGAGCGGCGCCAGGAACAGCAAGTCCGCCCGCTCCGACCTGTCTCACCACCTCAATCCTCTCCTTGCAGCCCTCCTCTCCAACCACGGTTCCGGGACCGACCCCCCTCCCCCCCACAGCCAATGGAGATAGGCCGTCACCACCTGACTTCCAAGGAGAAGGAGGCGCCGATGGGGCTCTGCCTTTACTGTGGTGGAGAGGGCATATGGCAGGGCTCCTGCCCGGCAAAAGGCAGGGCTCGTCTGTCACCCACGGCCACAATCCACTCTGCCTTTACTGTGGGGGAGGGGCGGAGGGTCATATGGCAGGCTCCTGCCCAGCAAAAGGCAGGCCATTACTCATGCTCGGGGAACAATTCACCGTCGGTGAGGCCCCTATCTTGCTCGGTTTTCCTTGGGGAAGGTCACTGGCCCACAGGTAGAGTTTTGGATGGGGAACCCACTGCCTCCATGCCCATACCACCCCCATCCTTTCCAAACCCACCTGGCCCCATTCAAGTACCACCCTGCCCCCCCACCGCCACACCTGCATACCGCCGGGGGAATTGAGAGAGCAGATCTTTGGCTTTGTGGAGATTTTTCTTTGTGGAGAAGAAGGATAAGTCCCTCCGCCCCTGCATTGACTACCGTGGCCTTAATGCCATCACCATCCGCAATCGCTATCCGCTTCCCCTCATGGCCTCTGCCTTTGAACTCCTGCATGGCGCCACCATCTTCACTAAATTGGACCTGCGAAATGCCTACCATCTAGTGCGCATCCGGGAGGGAGATGAGTGGAAGATTAATTGGATTCGGCATTTAAGCGCTTTTTACGGCATCCCAAAAAGATTAACACCCCTATTGGCCACTACGAGTACCTGGTCATGCCGTTTGGCCTCACCAATGCTCCGGCAGTGTTCCAGGCTCTGGTTAATGACGTGCTCAGAGACATGTTGAATGTGTTTGTGTTCGTCTACCTAGATGACATCCTGATATTTTCACCCTCGGTGGAGGAGCACGTTCACCATGTTCGGGCAGTCCTGAACCGGCTCCTGAGGAATGGGCTGTACATCAAGCCTGAGAAGTGCGAGTTCCATGTTTCCCGGACCTCCTTCCTGGGGTTCTATCTCTCAGCAGGCAACATCCAAATGGACCCCGCCAGGATCCGGGCTATCAATGAGTGGCCAACCCCCACCACCCGCCGGCAGCTCCAGAGGTTCCTTGGATTCGCCAATTTCTATCGGCGGTTCATTAAGGGCTATAGCTCACTGGCCTTCCCCCTCCACCAGCTTACCTCAACCCTCCGTACGTTTTTCTGGAACTCTGAAGCTGATGCCGCCTTCTCTGAACTAAAGCGGAGGTTTCACCGAGGCTCCTATTCTAGTTTTGCCCGATCCCGCTCGGCAATTTGTGGTTGAGGTCGATGCCTCCAATGTTGGGGTTGGTGCCATCCTTGTCCCAGGTCTGCCCCAAAGACAATTCGTCTGCACCCTTGTGCTTTCTACTCTCGGCGACTTAGCCCTCCTGAACGCAATTACCCGGTGGGGGAGAAGGGAGCTCCTCCCTGTCAAATTGGCTCTGGAAGGAGTGGCGTCACTGGCTGGAGGGCACGTAAATCCCCTTCCTAGTGTGGACTGACCACCGAAACTTGGAGTACCTCCAGTCGGCCAAACGGCTTAACCCTCGCCAGGCCAGATGGGGCCTTTTCTTTGGCCGTTTTCAGTTTACCCTGTCCTACCGCCCTGGGAATCGTAACACCAAGCCCGATGCTCTGTCCAGGGTTCATGCCCCTGAAGAGGAGGAGGAGGAGCCAAACCCCGAAACCATCCTTCCCAAGTCCGTCTCCGTGTGCGCTCTGGGCCTTGACCTAGAAGGAAAGGATCAGGAAGGCCCATGAGGGAAACCCTTGAGCCCAAAGGCTTTCCGGCTGGGAAGGGCCTGCTTTTCGTCCCCTGCAGCTCTGCGCTCTGAAGTCCTCCAGTGGTGTCACAACTCTCCCTTCTTCTGCCACCCCTGGCTTCCCCTTGAACCCTGTCACTGGTTCGGACACGCTTCTGGTGGCCCTCTACTCCGTAAGGACACCCAGGATTATGTGGCTGCCTGCCCGGATTGCGCCCAACACAAGACCTCTCACAGGACAACCGGAAGGTCTTGCTTACACCCGCTCCCCATACCCAGGACACCCGTGGTCCCACATTGCCATGGACTTTGTTACCTGGCCTTGCCCTCCCTCTAATGGGAAACACCACCATCATGACTGTGGTTCGATCGATTTTCTAAGATGGGGCACTTCATCGCCCTACCCAAGCTGCCGTCCGCCAAGGAGACTGCCAAGCTGGTCCTCCACCACATCTTCCGGCTCCATGGACTCCCCAGGAATATTGTCTCGGATCGTGGACCCCAATTCTCGGCTCGGTTTTGGAGGGAGTTTTGCCCGCACCTACTGGGCATTTCGACCAGTCTCTCGTCTGGTTTCCACCCCCAGACCAACGGCCAAACCTGAGAGACTCAACCAGGATCTGGAGACCTGGGCTCCGCCTCCTCTGCAGTCGAGAACCAGCCTCCTGGTCCGAAGAGGCTAATGTGGATCGAATATGCCCATAACAAACACCCTCCCCACAGCCTCCACTGGGCTCTCTCACCTTTCCAAGGTGGTTCATGGTTACCTGCCGCCGATTTTCTCTAGCCAGGAAGCCCCAGTCCTCCGTTCCCTTCAGCCACCCACTTCTTCCACCGCTCCGCCGCTGCCGACAGGGCTGGAGGGTCGCCCGGGCTGCTCTGCTCAAGAATGCCCGGAGGCTTTGCCTGGGAGCCAATCGAAGGCGACGTCTAGCCCCTCGTTACCGCATTGGTCAGCGCCAGCGCGTGTGGCTCTCCACCCGGGATCTCCCCCTGAAGGCCGCCTGTCGGAAGTTGGCCCCACGCTTCGTTGGCCCGTTTCCCATTTCCAAGGTTATAAACCCCGTGGCCATCCGGCTTAGGCTCCCCAGGGCACTCCGGGTCCACCCGACATTTCATGTCTCCAGAGTTCGACCTGCCCGGGCCTGCTCCCTGGTGCCCCCCACCAGGCCCCCTCCACCCGCCCAGATGGTTGAGGGGGGTCCCGCCTACACAGTCCGCCGCCTGCTTTGCTCACGTCGCCGCGGACCTGGCAGCTTCATCCAGGGGCCTGCAGTACTTGGCTGGATTGGGAGGGTGGCCCGAATCGAACGCTTCAAGCTCCGGCTCTGGCCAATGTGCTCCCAACGAGAAGAGCTTGCACGCACCTGAATCGGATCAAGGAATCGGTTCATCCTGGGAATCGCTCACAGGATCATCACTGGTTCTCCATTCCTCTGGCTTCTAGCTGGCCCTGAGCTCGCACCCAGCTCCGCCCACTTCACTCTCTGATCTGCTTCCGCCTTGGATCCTCCTTACTAGGTACTGACATCATCAGAGTTTCCACTGGTACGGCATGGATGGAGATGAACAATTGTACATAAGAAAGTGCAGGCTCTGCAATGCTTGCAAAGTTGTAGGACTGACAAAGAGGGCTAGGCTGAAAAATTACTAAGCAGGGACACCAATGGATCGGATCCATGTCGAAATACTGGGCCCATTTCCAGTGTCCAGTTTTGGAAACAAGTATGTCCTTGTCATCATTGACCAGTTTACTCGTTGTGTGGAAGCCTTCCCTGTTCCAGACTAAGGGGCTGAAACCACAGCTAAGACACTGGTTTATGAGTTCATCTCCAGGTTTGGTTCACCACTTGAACTGCACACAGACCAAGGTCGGAATTTTGAAAGTGCATTATTCAAAAATGTTTACAGTCTCTTACAGATCACCAAAACGAGGACAACCCCTCACCATCCTGCCTCCAAAGGTCAAGTTGAGAGGTTTAATCAAACACTCCAGCAGATGATTCGATGTTACGCAAACCAGAATCAGAAAAACTGGGACGAACATCTTCCTTTCCTTACATCAGCGTACCGTAACTCCCAGCATGCAGTTACTGGATTTACCCCAAACAGGCAAATGCTTGGAAGTGAAGTTTACCAACCTCAAGATCTATGGTCCGGTGTAGCAGAACAAAAGTCAGAAAGCTCAGAAGTTCCAGACTTCCTGTACAATTTGGACAAGGGACTAACGGACGCACATGCTGCTGCCAAGGAAAACCTGCGAACAGCTCAACAGAGGCAAAAGAATAAATATGATCTCCGAGCCCAGGAGAAGAAGTATGCTGTAGGGATCAAGTGTATGTGCATGACAGGACTAAAAAAAAAATGGACAGAGTCCGAAGGTTCAATCTTTTTGGAGGGGCCCCTCAGTGATATCTGCTTGCTGTGGCCCAGTACAGTATGAGGTCCAGGAATTACCACAAAGGAAAATCATGCATCATGATCGCCTCAAGCCCTATGATGGTGACCTGATTCCAGCAAGGGTCAGGTGTCAAAGGAGCGAGATCCTGCAAAGGACCAAGGACATCCCAAGAAAACCCCATTATGCCAGAACTCCTACCAGAGCCAGAACCAAGTGCACCTTACAGTAGCAGTGAAACTGAATTTAGTTCTTCTGACCCTGAACACCTGGAAAAACATGGAAAGGAGACCAAGCGGCAGTCTGTGGCACAGCAGCGTGTAACCATATGAATAGCCTTATACGCAAAACTCTTACACAATGACAGTATTGTTTTTCTTTTATTAATAATAATGATAATCATAACAGTAATAATTATAATAACCTTGCTCTGTATCTGTAGTGTACTGTATAACTATATACCTTTCATTTCCAGACTCGTTCTGGAATAATTGAGGAAATCCTTCAGTGTTTGAATACACGTCTGCTTTAGATAACCTTTGCATTGCTTCATTCCATGAGCTGAGTTTTCCCACTTGTTCTTAACAATCTCAGCTTTGATGTTTTCAGAGCTTAGATCCAGACCGATCAAATCTTCTCCATCATAACCATCCTGGAAAAATGCACGCGTGTTGCCATTATCATCCATCTCACAGCCAAGTATACGCTGGAGTGTGTGACAACGTCCTGCAGAAACACACGAGTGTAAAACATCCCACTTTCTTCCTAAACTGTATAATGAAACATTTTCTTGTCCTCTTTAAAATGTTGTAATACATTTTATGGTATAATTCTGACTTGAATAAAAGATGAAGACGGGGTTCAGAAGCTAGAGAACATAACAGTATTTATTTTATAATGAGGAGTTAAATGTTTTTGTTGATTATGAAACTTGCTGATTAAATGAGTCTGCAGCACAACATGTGAGTAATGAATAGTAACACTGTAATAAAAACTGCACTTTACCGTCAGTGTGGTTAAAAGCACTCCCGTGCATCTTCCGCTTTCCCCTGGAACCACATCTGATAATCCAGATTGAATTTTGTGTTCCAGGTTTTTTTAACATTAGTATCAAAATTCTTTATCCACTCTGTCTTCAGAATCGCCTTCCTGATGTTACTGTCATAGTAAACATACTGCTCTCCATCCATCAGACCCACAGCAGTGAACTCTGGAGAGTTTATTCCTGTGACGACAGTGAAGAGGAACTGCAGAGAGTGTGGGTCTGCAAAAGTGAACATTATTAGTAAAACTTCAAATATAAAGTAAAAAATGCAATAATTCACATATCTCAACTTATTTTTTGGCAGCTGGGTGTCAGAGTGCAGGATTAAGAGCCCAAGGACCCAAGAGTGGCAGTTTGGCGACACTGGGGCTTGAACCCTCGACCTTCCGATCAGCATCTTGGTCACTGAGCTACCTCATTCATTCACTAATTATTTTATTCATTCATCCCTCATTCAACTACAAACTCACTCACTCACTCACTCACCATCCCCTCAGTACACAAACAATTAGTTTATCAGTTTAAAGTGCCTCCTCTCTGTTAGACACAAGTACAGGGTTTATAATGAGCTTTTAATTAGTTTGCAAATTATTTTATTTTTATTATTTATTGCAAACTATTGCACATTTGCATTTAACTATGTGAGTACTTCTAAATGGTTGTTTTTACTTTGCTCTCAGTTTATATTTATTCATTTATTATTTATTATTATTATTTATTAGACTGTTGACATATAGATGTCATATTCCTATCAGCTCTGTCAGACTGCTCATTGATATTTAGCTAAAACATTCATTATGATTATTTAATTTCTCTTAATAAATGTCATATTGATTTAACACACTTGAATCCCTCCTTATCTGCAAACAACATTACACTTTACATTTACATTTAAAACATTTAGCAAATGCCCTTATCTAGTCTGACTTACAATGATCTTATTTATACAATGCATGATATTTCTGATTAGAAATAAGCAGTCTTGGGGAGGATCTACATGTAACAGCGTTACCTGAATTTAATTACAAAATAAAAGTAACAGTAATTCGTTACAGTTACTGCTAAAAAACGAGTAATTAAATTATAGTTAATTTGGAAAATGTTAAAGATTACAAATCCCAAAGAACACCATCAAACCCCCGCCTTCCCCACTCCACACCCCGCCACTCCTCAACAATTTGCTCCCCATCTGTACAACTATTTTTTACTTAGGATTTATTTCCATCAAGTGCCACCTAGTGGACAAACGAAAGTAACCAAATGTAATAAAATATCACATTTATAAAGTCATTGAAAAGTTACATTACTTATAACATTTTCAATAGCATCATTTATATAAATATAAAATGACGCTGATATCTGGCCCGATATAAGCAGTAAATAAAAATCTTCCTCATCACAGTGAATTAATATAGAAAATAACATTCAATTTATAAACTCACCTGCTGATAAAGAAGGGGAAAAAAGTGGAAAAAGAAGCAAAACTTTCACTGCAGCACTGAAAGTGTTGTAGAGCTTCATTTATGGTGCAAAACACTATATTTATTTATGTAAACACTTTTAATCGAGCTGCAGGTGAAACAGCCTGTAATCGGGCTAAAACTAAAGTATGCTTTAAAAGGCAGTGCTTCATTCAGACAAATAAGAATTCATCCTTAAGATTACGTCATCAGTTCCCGAGAGGAATTGAAGGGTTCATGTTTCGTTCCTACATTTTTTTTTTTTTTTTGCTTTATTGAATCAATGCCACAAGAACAAGAGGTACATATTCATATCAAATTAACATTTTTCCAGACAAAGAAAAAAGAAATAAATACAAAAGAGTAAGGGAAAGAGAAAAAGAAAAAGAAAACAGTAATTTCAATTCTTTAAGAGCTTTACAAGTTTTCAGTGCTTTCTTATTGTTTGGTTCCTACATGTTCAAGAGATTAAGTTTTTATAAAAGCAAAATAAAAGCACTAAACGTAAATTTCCAAAAGCCAGCAGGTGGTCACGTGTCCAAATACTTTTGCCTGCTTTGTCTTTTGAATTGCATTACTACCTTCAATAGTAAATAAACAACAAGAACCTCAACTCACTTTCCCTAATAAACAAATGTTTGCTTTCAGCGCTAGTTATTAATATTTTAATAAGAGTGTAATATTTTAATATGTTAACAGGAGAGGATATTTTAAATAAACTTTTTAAACTATTTAATACATTAAAAAATGTAATTCCATGAGATATATAAAAATATAATTACATTATATAATTAGAAAGTTATGAACATGACAGTTATAAATGTTTGCTGTTGTAAAAATGTAACATACCATAAATTCCTCTCAGAACTCTAAAAATAAGTTGGGATTATGTTTTTCAGACTCCAGGTTAGCATGTGTTTACCATAAATATGAGAAAATATTGTTTTCAGCTGTTTCACTTATTATGGACACCAGTACAGGTGTGATATAGTGAAAACAAATACAGACAGACAGATAAATATGTTAATCTAGGATAAGCAATATAAGATAAACTAGGATAAAATAAACAATGTATTCACAATGATAAACTGTAGTTATTATTATACAGTGCAGGAGAACATGTAGATGATTACAGGTGGTGAAACACATGCATTAATGTGACAGTGTTCTAATAGTAGAACTCAGTAGGGTGAAGTGTGTTGGAAACATTTCTTTCTGTAATTGTTGCAGTGTAAAGAGGATTTTGCGCTTGGATTCAGTGACGTCATGTCAGACTCGGTTGAACTGTGGACCAGGCGGCGTTACAGTGAATTCAGACCTGTGGGAATTCGATGTGCTGGGTGAAGTTTGCTGGATAAAATGTTTGTTACTTGTGTATGCTTCGGGTATTGAACTTTAGTCTGATGTTCTCTGGTTTCAAGTCTTCTGACCTGGAGATTCTCCCCCAGATACATTCTGTCATAAAATGTTTTAAAAGCACATTCAAATGTTATGAGTAGGATATATATATATATATATATATATATATATATATATATATATATATATATATATATATATATATATATGTGTGTGGTGTGTGTGTGGTGTGTGTGTGTGTGTGTGTGTGCGTGTGCCCTGCGATGGGTTGGTATTCCATCCAGGGTGTATCCTGCCTTAATGCCCATAGACGTCCTGAGATAGGCACAGACTCCCCGTGACCTGAGGGAAGATTGGATATAAGACAATATATATAACAAACACTGTATATATATATATATTATATATATATATATTATATATATATATATATATATATATATATAAAGTATGTGAACCTTTTGGAATTTCATGGTTTTCTGAATAAATTTGTCATAAAATGTTATCTGATCTTCATCTAATTCATTGGTATTGACAAACACAATGTGTCTAAAAATAATAACACCAAAAAACTCCAATCTTTCTTGTCTTTATTGAACACAATCATTCAACATTCGAAATGGCAGTGGAAAAAGTAAGTGAAACCTTGAGTTAATGACCTGAAAAAAGCTAATTGGAGTTAATTGGTTTTAGCACACCTGGAGTCTTGTTAAGATAATAAGTTTGGAGGTGTGGACTACAGATACTTTGACTGATAAAAACCCCTCAAACCTTTGGAGTTTGCTCTGCACAAGAAGAACATGATTATGTGAGCCATGCCTCGCCAAAAAGAGCTTTCAGAGGACCTACCGATCAAGAATTGTTGATTTACATGAAGCTGGCGAGGGTTACAAAGTTATTTCAAAGACTTTAGTAATTCACCAGTCTACAGTTCGGCAAACAATCTACAAATGGAGACAATTTGGGACTGTTGCTACTCTACCTAGAAGTGGGCGCCCCGTCAAAATGACACCAAGAGCACAACGAACACTCATCAATGAGGTAAAGAAACAACCCCGAATGACAGCCAAAGATTTGAAGGCATCATTGGAACTTGCTAACATATCTGTTCATGAGTCTACAATACGTAAAACACTGAACAAGCAGGGTATCCACGCCAGGACACCGCCAAGGAAGCCGCTGCTTACTAAAAAGAACATTGCTGCACGCCTTAAGTTTGCAAAAGCGCACATTGACACTCCACAGCGGTATTGGCAAAATGTTTTGTGGACTGATGAAACTAAGATTGAACTATTTGGAAAAAACACACAGCACTACATCTGGCGTAGAAAGGGCACGGCATATCGTCATGAAAACATCATCCCAACTGTAAAGTATGGTGGAGGAAGCATCATGATTTGGGCCTGCTTTGCTGCATCAGGGCCTGGCCAGCTTGCAATCATTGAGGGGAAGATGAATTCCCAAGTATATCAGACAATTCTTCAGGATAATGTGAGAATGTCTGTACATCAGCTGAAACTGTGTAGAAAGTGGGTGATGCAACAGGACAACGACCCAAAACACACCGGAGCAAGTCCACAACAGAATGGCTTCAGAAAAACAAAATCCGCCTTTTGGAGTGGCCGAGTCAGAGCCCAGACCTCAACCCAATAGAGATGCTATGGATTGACTTGAAGAGGGCCGTACACATGAGACGTCCAAAGAATATGACAGAGCTAAAGCAGTTCTGCCAGGAAGAATGGGCTAAAATTCCTCCTCAGCGACGGTTTTGTTTACATTTTGTGCATTTTGTTTATTCATGTATGTGTTTTCTTTCTTTAAGTTTTAAGTTCAAGTTGACTATTTGTAATCCGATTCAGTGCCGAAAGATTCAGGTGATGAGTAGTAATTAACTGAAACAGTACAAATAAATTAATCTGGCACTAGGTGGCGCTACAGCACAAAGTTTGTATAAACACTGGCGTATTAATGTTTGTTGTATGAACATTTACAGGCTGAATTCTGATCCGACTCCAAAATAAGACATTATTATTATTATTGAAAGTGAATTGTGTGTGATTTTACTGAGGTTGTGATCGTGTTTTTGTTGTGTAGATTGTGTTCATGATTAATGTTTGATCTCTTTTAAAGAGTTCATTATCATGCACACATTCACATTCAGCATTCGAAAAAAGTACATTTCTTTCTAGACTTCTCCAGTGTAGTGAAGTGTAAATTCTGTTCTTTATAAACAATATCAGGTCACTTCCTGAACACACACTGAATTTATACACAAATCACATTTTAGTAAAAAAAAAAATTCCACCCAATAATAAAAAAATCAATAATATTAATAACTGTGTAAGTGGAGTGGGTGTGTATATTTACAAAATATCCACAATATTCACATTTTACCACTTTATTAGTGTTAATTCACTATTCAAATATAATAGATAATAATAATAATGATAATAATATTATCTAGATTTATCGTGTCAGAACAGGTGCATTATGGGAGATTGTGTTTTTTACAGAAGTGAGAAGCGTTTTGTATTAAATGTAATTCTGTATAAATGTGGTTTTGTAAGTTTATGTTGTGTGTTTGTGAATAAAAGGTTGGTTAAGGGCCTCGCTCAAGGGCCCCACTAGTGGCAGCTTGGTGGTGGTGGTGGTGGGGTTTGAACCCCCGATTCAGAGTCCAACACCTTAACCCACTGGGCTACACCACCTCCCATCACATCTGTAAAACACACTTTCTGTCTTAAACACACACAAACATCATCTACTGAGGAAAATCTCACTGTATTCATAGATTACACATCAAACCCGTTATTTACTGATATTTATAATCTTATCCTCCTACACTCAATCAATTATAAACATCTATACAGACGACAAGCTCATACACAAATACATGTGTATGTGTGTGTGTGTGTGTGTGTGTGTGAGTGGTGTGTCTGTGTGTGTGTGCGTGTGTCAAAGAACATATTTAAACCTTTAAAAAAAGAAAAAGAAAAACCTAATACTCCCATTATACACCATAAATAGCTATACTTACTACTGCAATAATGTTGTGTATGTGTGTGTGTGTGTGTGTGTGTGTCTGTGTGCGCGTGTGTGTGTCAAAGAACATATTTAAATATTTACAAAGAGAAATATAAGAACACTAATACTCCCATTATACACCATAAATATCTTATACTGTTATAATTGTGTTTCGTGTGTGTGTGGTTTTGTGTGTGTGTGTGTGTGTCAAATAACATATTTAAATCTTTAGAAATAGAAATATAAAACCCTAATACTCCCATTATACACCATAAATAGCTTATACTATTATAATGTGTTGTGTGTGTGTCTGTGTGTGTGTGTGTGTGTGTGTGTGCTTTGTGTGCGTGTGTGTGTTACAGAACATATTTTAAATCTTTACAAAGAGAAATATAAAAGCCCTAATACTCCCATTATACACCATAACTATCTTATACTGCAATTATATATATATATATATATATCTATACTATATATATATATATATATATATATATATATGTGTATATATTATTGTGCAGTATAAGATATTTATGGTGTATAATAAATATACACCATAAATACAGTGCAGATGTAAACAGTGCAGATGTTTCTTCTGGATTTCAACACAGATGTTTATCCTAAATTAAACTGTAAACATCGTCATATCTCACTCTCACTCTTTAGGAGTCGTTGGATGAAGAATCTCCTCCAGGGGCTGTAAAAGATTTAAATCATCACAAATTTAAATTAAAAGACTGTAAATAAACACTATTTATGGATCATAAAGGATCACTTACAGGGTTTGTGTGGAACAGGTTTAAATCCTGAAACACAGATAATAAACACACACTTATTATAAAATCTGTCTTTAATTAAACATTAAAATATAAATCTGTTCTGTAAAAACTTCACATTTATTTACCAGATTTCTTCTTCTTCCAGACCAGAATTCCAGCAACAACAACAACAACGAGAACAACGAAGCCACGACTACACCAACAATGATCCCAATCATCTGTCCTCTTTCTGATCCTCCACCTGTTCTTCTATCTGCTCCTCCACCTGCTTGTCGATCTGCTCCTCCACCTGTTAAATCAGTACAGAGTGTTTATGATGTTTATGATGTGCTGCATGAATAAATCAGTGTTGACTCTGTAAATGTGGAGTGTATCAGGACCTTTTTGGTACTTCTAGCACCATCTCCTTCTCCAAGCTGCTGTGCTGAATCACACAGGTGTAGGTGTGTTTCTGCAGATCCTCAGCTGACACTTTCAGAACGCTCCTCTTCTGGAAGCTTCCATCCTGGTTGGGTAACGTCTCTCTGATCTCCACGTCCTCATACATGTCTTCTCCGTCCTTCAGCCAGGAGATCATCACTTCTTTTGGGAAGAAACCTGTAGCATGACACACCACATCTGGAGAAGACGAGTGTTCCTGGAACACAGATGCTGTAGGAGGCAACTGCAGAGACGCACAGAGACATTTATTTAAAAAATAATAAAACCAATCTGTATACATTTATGAATAGAAATAAAAGTGATTTTATAGTTTGTGATGGGAAACAGGCATCACAAAATGTTGACAGGTCTGTTTGAACAAAAACACACGGGTCTGTTTACTGTTTACTCTTTTTGTAATAAATAAGGAAATTATTTTATTTGTCTATTGTTTGTTTTCTATACTTTTTTATATATATATATATATATATATATATATATATATATATATCCATCTAGCAGTTTAAGCAGAGATGCCCAGACTTCCCTCTCTCCAGCCACTTCCTCTAGCTCCCCCGGGGGGACACCGAGGCATTCCCAGGACAATTCGAGAGACATAGTCCCTCCAACGGGTCTTCCTCGAGGCCTTTTCCCGGAGGGACATGCCCGAAACACCTCCCCTGGAAGGCGCCCAGGAGGCATCCGAAAAATAGATGCCCAAGCCACGCCAGCTGGCCCCTCTCGATGTGGAGGAGCAGCGGATCTACTCTGAGCTCCTCCCAGAGTGACTGAACTTCTCACCCTATCTCTAAGGGAGCGCCCAGACACCCTGCGAATGAAGCTCATTTCGGCCGCCTGTATCCGGGATCTTGTCCTTTCGGTCATGACCGCAAAGCTCATGGCCATAGGTGAGAGTAGGAACGTAGATCGACCAGTAAATTGAGAGCTTTGCCTTTTGGCTCAGCTCCCTCTTCACTACGACGGACCGGTACATCGACCGCATTACTGCAGAGTCTGCGTTCCATCCTCCCCTCACTAGTGAACGAGACCCCAAGATACTTGAACTCCTTCACTTGGGGAAGGAGCTCTCCACCAACCTGAAGTGGGCAAACCACCTTTTTGCGGCTAAGGACCATGGCCTCGGACTGATCTTCATCCCAGGTGCTGATCTTCATCCCAGCTGCTTCATTCTCGGCTGCAAACCTTCCCAGTGCATGCTGAAGGTCTTGGCCTGATGGAGCCAACAGGACAACATCATCGGCAAAAAGCATAGACGAGATCCCCCTTCTGATATACTTCTTTGACCGATAGTCCCTCTCCATGGCCTCTCCGAACTCCTCCCATACACGAGATTTTGCCTCAACAACCATCCGGCCCGCAGCCCGCTTGGCCTGACGGTACCCATCAGCTGCCTCAGGGGTCCCGAGAGCCAACCAGGCTCGGAAGGACTCCTTCTTCAGCTTGACGGCATCCCTTACTTCCGGAGACCACCACCGGGTTCGGGGATCACCGCCACGACAGGCACCTGAGATCTTACGGCCGCATCTCAGAATGGCTGCATCGACAATGGAGGTGGAGAACATGGTCCACTCAGACTCAATGTCTCCAACCTCCCTCGGGATCTGGTTGAAGCTCTGCCGGAGGTGGGAGTTAAAGATATCTCTGACAGGGGGTTCTGCTAGGCGTTCCCAGCACACCCTCACAATACGTTTGGGTCTGCCGAGTCTGTCCAGCTTCCTTCCCCGCCATTCGAATCCAACTCACCACCAGGTGGTGATCAGTTGACAGCTCCGCCCCTTTCTTCACCCGAGTGTCCAAAACACACGGACGGAGGTCAGATGAAACAACCACAAGGTCTATCATCGATCTCCTGTCCTAGGGTGTCCTGGTACCATGTGTACTGATGGACACCCTTGTGTTTGAACATGGTGTTTGTTATGAACAAACTATGACTAGCACAGAAGACCAATAACTGAGCACCACTCGGATTCAGATCAGGGGGGCCATTCCTCCCAATCACGCCCCTCCAGGTATCACTGTCATTGCCCACGTGGGCATTGAAGTCCTCGAGTAGAACAACGGAGTCTCCAGTCCGGGCGTTTATCAGCGCCCCTCCCGAGAGACGCCAAGAAGGCCGGGTACTCTACACTGCCATTCGGCCCATAGGCACAAACAACAAGTGAGAGACTTTTCCCCAACCCAAAGGCGCAGGGAAACGACCCTCTCGTTCACCGGGGTAAACTCCAACACATGACGGCTAAGATGGGGGGCTATGAGCAGGCCCACACCAGCCCGTCGTCTCTCACCGCAGGCAACTTCCAGAATAATGGAGAGTCCAGCCTCTCTCAAGGAGTATGGTTCCAGAGCCCAGACTGTGAGTGGAGGTGAGCCCAACTATCTCTAGCCCCCTATCTCTAGCCGGTATCTCTCAACCTCCCGCACAAGCTCGGGCTCTTTCCCCACCAGCGAGGTGACATTCCATGTCCCTAGAGCTAGTCTCTGTGTCCAGAGGTCGGGTCGTCGAGGCCTCCGCCTTCGACCACTGCCCGAACCACATTGCACCGGTCCCTTATGAGCCTTCCTGCAGGTTGGTGGGCCCACGAGGAAGGTGTCCCCACGTCACTCATTCAGGCCTGGGCCCAGCCAGGCCCCAATGGGTGGAGGCCCGACCACCAGGCACTCGCTTTTGAGCCCCAGGGCTGCGCCATACCAGGCGACGTTACGGTCCTTGATTTAATTTTTTCCATAAGGGTACTTGAACTTCAAGTTCCCTTATGGAAATAAATATATATAATATATATATATATATATATATATATATATATATATATATTTTTTTTTTGTCATGAACAGGCATGCTTTAGTTGGTCTTCTATTTTGATGGCAAGGTGACATCCATTGTCGGTGGCTGTGTGATCTTGTGGGGAAACACAGGAGAACAATAAAAAAGTTGGGAGAATATAAGAAAATATAAGAAAGAGGTCATCATTGTCCATGAATATAACGAGGTAAATAACCTTATATCACCCTGTAGCCCAAGACTGGTTGCCCATTGAAGCTAAGCAGGGATGAGTCTGGTTAGTACCTGGATGGGAGACCACCTGGGAATACTAGGTTGCTGCCGGAACAGGTGTTATTGTGGCCAGCAGGGGGTGCTTATCCTGTGGTCTGTGTGGGTCCGTGACACCCCAGTATAGTGACGGGACACTATACTGTCAAAAAAGATAATTAAAGCGATGCTCATTGAAAATCCCAGGATGTGTTTGGAAACAGAGTAGAGGCGAGTCCTTGGCATCCCGCCCAATTTCACCATCTGACCAACATGGCCTCCTAAAACCGTCCCCATATATACTGATTCGCTTCATCATTCTGTCTCCCTCCACCAGTAAGATGGTGTATGGTGGGAGTCCTGGCACACTATGGCTGCCATTGCATAATCCAGGTGGATGCTGTACACCGGTGGTGGATGAGGAGGACAAGATCCTCCTCTCATAATGTAAAAGCACTTTGAGTGTCCAGAAAAGAGATATATGAATATAACGTATTATTATTAAGATCCACGCACAAACTCTTACACAATGGTGTACACAATGGTTTTCTTTTATTATTATTATTATTATTATTATTACAACTATTTTATTAATATAAATAAGAATAATAAATATAGCTGCAAGCAGCAATCTGCGGGGTTCAAGCATCTGAGGCAATGAAGTACATACGGCCAAAGGCAGACATTTTGGACTTGAAAAACTTTCATTTGCTCTATCAAGCACCTGAGGACATTGAAGAACATTAAGCTCGTTTCTATTACTCTTCAAAATGCGCAAATGTAAATAGCGAACTGCTATCTATGGAGATGCTATCATGACAGCCGCTCGGATATCGACACCCCCCCCCCCTGGCTACTATTACGAGGTAGCGCTATACAAAGAGAAATGGCGTGCTTTTATTCTTTTAGTGCTGTTAATTGGTAAAACTACACAGTTATTTTGGATTTCACCAAGGATTCAGGACATACAGAGATGCGCCATGAAGTTTCCATGAAGATATCTAATTGCGTTCCGTAGTTATAGCCATGTGGCTCGCCTACTTTGAACTTTGAAAATGCTGGAACGGTGAGTCGACATTTCTACACTAGTCTTATGCAGATGAGGCAAAGAAATTATTTATAACATAACCGTAGTTACAGAAAAAGCAAGCTTTGTAGCCTAAAACTCCCAGCGAGGAAGATCTTTGCTCTGACCCAAGAATTCCATAGATATATACATTTTGAATATATGATACATTTTGTTTGAATTATGATCAAAAATGAGCGAAATCATTTTTTGGGTGCTTCCGTGCTTGAACTCCTAATAACCTTACTGTGTATCTGTAGTGTATTGTATAGCTATACAGTAGTTTTTACCTTTCATTTCCAGACTCTTTCTGGAATAATGGAGGAAATTCTTCAATGTCTCAACACATTCCAGCTGTAGATAACCTTTACAATAATTAGGATTGTGTCCTATAGTCTCCAGCTTGTTCTTAATAATCTCAGCTTGAGGTTTGGTTGAGATGAAGGTTTCAGATTTCAGATCCAGACTGATCAAATCTTCTCCATCATAAGCATCCTTGGAAATATGCACGCGTGGTCCCATCATCATCCATCTCACAGCCAAGTATACGCTGGAGTGTGTGACAACCTCCTGCAGAAACACACGAGTGTAAAACTTTTTCTTGTCCTCTTTGAAATGTTGTAACACTTTCTATGGTATAATTCTGACTGGATAAAAGATGAGGACGGGGTTCAGAAGCAAGAGAACATAACAGTATTTTATTTAATAAAGAGGAGTTAAATGTTTTTGTTGATTATGAAACTGGTTGATTAAATGAGTTTGTGAGTAATGAATATTAACACTGTAATAAAAACTGTGCTTTACCGTCAGTGTGGTTAAAAGTCTCCCGTGCATCTTCCGCTTTCCCCTGGAACCACATCTGATAATCCAGATTGAATTTTGTGTTCCAGTTTTTTTTAACATTAGTATCAAACTTCTTTATCCACTCTGTCTTCAGAATTGCCTTCCTGGTGTTACTGTCATAGTAAACATACTGCTGTCCATCCACCAGACCCACAGCAGTGAACTCTGGAGAGTTTATTCCTGTGACGACACTGAAGAGGAACTGCAGAGAGTGTGGGTCTGCAAAAGTGAACATTATTAGTAAAACTTCAAATATAAAGTAAAAAATGCAATAATTCACATATCTCAACTTATTTTTGGCAGCTGGGTGTCAGAGTGCAGGGTCAGCCATGATACAGCGCCCCCTGGTGCACAGAGGGTTAAGGGTCCAAGGACCCAAGAGTTGGCGACACTGGGGCTCGAACCCTCGACCTTCTGTATAGCACCTTAACCACTGATCCACCATTAATAAAAATTGAACCAATGATTGATTGAATGGCGGGAGATCAAACGCGCTAAACTCACAGGAACGATGGAGACGGACAAAATAGATGCAGTGATGCAGGAAGAGGTGAAAGGGAAATGCTATTACATTCTTATGAAGCAAAATCCCTGGCTATATTTAAGCCACCACTTTAATTTCAACGACGCAACGACGAAGACAACAACGCTATTATGCAATAGTAAGCTGTATTTGCCAAAAGACATCTGAACTGGCAGTTTTATGCAAACTTGACATCAAAACGTGTGCAAGCATATTGATGTAAGTTAACATTACTTTTTTTTTATTACCTGCAAAAAAGGTAACGGGGAACTTTTATTCTGAGTACATTTTTAATGAACGACATTTTACTTCTACTTCATTAAATGTTTAGACGGGTAACTTGTACTTAAGTAAAATGTCACGGAAGTAACAGTAATTTTACTTGAGTACAACATTTTATTACTCTTTCCACCTCTGCATATGTGTAAATCTGGCTCAGTCTGGCTCAGTGCTTGATATTTAATAATAAAACACACTGGGTTTAATAACGAGTGTATTCGGTTTCATTGGTGTGTGTGTGTTGTGTGTGTGTGTGTGTGTGTGTGTGTGTGTGTGTGTGGGTGGGTGTGTGTGTGTGTGTGTGTGTGTGTGTGCGTGGCACTTTTGCATCCAAATACTGCAATAAAACACTAAAGTATCCAAAACCAAAACATGAAACGTAGAAGAAACTATTCAAATTAAAATGACGCTGCTATTTGTCCTGAAATAAGCATTACATCAAATCTTCCTCATCACAGTGAATTAATAAAATAAACAACATTCATGCTGACACAGAACAGAAACAGTTTTCATTTATTATCTCACCTGCTGATGAAGAAGGAAAAAAAAGTGGAAAAAGAAGCAAAACTTTCGCTGAAGCACTGAAAGTGTTGTAGAGCTTCATTTATGGTATAAATATTCCGCCCAAAACACTATATATTTCTTAATTACTTTTAATCGAGCTGCGTGTATTACAGGCTGCGTCGAACAGCCTGTAATCGGGCTAAAACGAAAGTGTGTTTTAAAAGGCTGTGCTTCATTCAAACCAATAAGAATTCATCATTAAGATTACGTCATCAGTTACCGAGAGGAATTGAAGGGTTCATGTTTGGTTCCTACATGTTTTTTTTTTTTTTTTTTTTTGCTTTATTGAATCAATGCCACAAGAACAAGAGGTACATATTCATATCAAATTAACATTTTTCCAGACAAAGAAAAAAATAAATAAATAAATAAAAAAGAGTAAGAGAAAGAGAAAAAGAAAAAGAAAACAGAAAAATTACAGTAATTTCAATTCTTTAAGAGCTTTACAAGTTTTCAGTGCTTTCTTATTGTTTGGTTCCTACATGTTCAAGAGATTAAGTTTTTATAAAAGCAAAATTAAAAGCACTAAACGTAAATTTCCAAAAGCCAGCAGGTGGTCACGTGTCCAAATACTTTTGCCTGTTTTGTCTTTTGAATTGCGTTACTACCTTCAATAGTAAAAATAAACAACAACAACCTCAACTCACTTTCCCTAATAAACAAATGTTTGCTTTCAGCGCTAGTTATTAATATTTTAATAAGAGTGTAATATTTTAATATGTTAATAGGAGAGGATATTTTTTAAATAAACGTTTTAAATTATTTAATAAGTAAAAAATTAATTAATTGCATGAGATATATAAAAATATAATTAACATTATATAATAAGAAAGTTATGAACATGACACAGTTATAAATGTTTGCTGTTGTAAAAATGTAACATACCATAAATTCCTCTCAGAACTCTAAAAATAAGTTGGCATTATGTTTTTCAGACTCCAGGTTAGCATGTGTTTACCATAAATATGAGAAAATATTGTTTTCAGCTGTTTCACTTATTATGGACACCAGTACAGGTATGATATAGTGAAAACAATTACAGACAGACAGATAAATATATTAATCTAGGATAAGCAATATAAGATAAACTAGGATAAAATAAACAATGTATTCACAATGATAAACTGTAGTTATTATTATACAGTGCAGGAGAACATGTAGATAGATGATTACAGGTGGATGAAACACATGCATTAATGTGACAGTGTTCTAATGGTAGAACTCAGTAGGGTGAAGTGTGTTGGAAACATTTCTTCTGTAATTGTTGCAGTGTAAAGAGGATTTTGCACTTGGATTCAGTGACGTCATGTCAGACTCGGTTGAACTGTGGAACAGGCGGCGTTACAGTGAAATCAGACCTGTGGGAATTCGATGTGCTTGGTGGAGTTTGCTGGATAAAATGTTTGTTACTTGTGAATGCTTCTGGTATTGAACTTTAGTCTGATGTTCTCTGGTTTCAAGTCTTCTGGACCTGGAAATTCTCCCACAGATACATTCTGTAATAAAATGTTTTAAAAACACATTCCAATGTTATGGTTATGAATACCTATATATATATATATATATATATATTATATATATATATATATATATATATATATAGATATATATATATAATATATATATGTGCCCTGCGATGGGTTGGTATTCCATCCAGGGTCCTGCCTATCTTAATGCCCATAGACGTCTGAGATAGGCACAGACTCCCCGTGACCCGAGGGAAGATCGGATATAAACAATATATATATATATACAAAATATGTATATATATATATATATATATATATATATATATATATATATATATATATATCTATATAAATAACATATATATACATATGTACAGTGTTGGGAGTAACTAGTTTATAGTTACATAGTATATAGAATATATATATATATATATATTTTATATAATATATATATATATATACAAACACTGTATATATAATATATAAATATATATATATATATATATATATATATATATATATATATACTATGTACAGTGTTGGGAGTAACTAGTTATAGTTACATGTAACAGCGTTATGTACTTTATTACAATTTATGTGTGTGTATATATATATTTATATATATATCTATATATATCTATATATATATATATATATATATATATATATATATATATATATATAGATATATATATATATATATATAAGTTAAGGTGGACCTGAAATTGACCATTACTACTAGACAACAAGTAAAACCGTTCAATCCTCATGCAGAACCTGACCATCATTATCAAAACAGTTGAGGTGGACCTAAAATGACCATTACTATTTCTCCAGTGATCCAGAAGCTGAAACACTGTTTGTGCACAGTTAATAAATAATCAGAAGTTGCAGCAGGTCAAAGTCCGGTGGCATTTATACACAACACGAACACAGAACTGTAGCTTCCATGTGCACAAAATTTAATGATGTTTTTGAAAATTCTACAAAAAACAATTCTGCACAAAAGGATGGAAACTTTTTATTTGAGATTTTGCATCTTTCCGTATTTTCTCTTCCTGTCAGCAGGTGAGTTTCAGTAAATAAATAAAATCCAGTTTGTATTAATGTAAACATTTGTCAGTATTTCAGCAGATTCAGAATAATTATTTATCCCTCAGTGCACGCGCTGCTGAAGTACTGAACGCATTATATATATATTATATCTTTCACTGTGACTTTCTTTTCATAAATATAACTTATTTAAGCCACATGTATTCCTGAGACATGTGTTTTAGATAACTGCTAGAAGATCTAAAGAGAAATGACTGAAACTGAAACGATAAAAGCGTGTTTTCATTTGTTTTTTTCCCCGCACATTGCAGTTACTGCATTTGATCACATGTACAGAAGTATTTCTTCACCCACTGTTTGTTCATTTACGGAATGAGAGAACCACTGAACTACTTCCACAATATAAACCTGATGAATCTGGATAATGCCTTTACCACCAAGAAAGAGAAACTGGGAAATTAAATGGTTCAAATTAAATGTTCATTAATTCTAGAGATTTAAAAAAAATAGTGATCTGAGGCATTATAACACAACAAGCAGTTAAATCTGATGCACTTGATTTGTGTAAAAAGCTCTTATTTTGTGAATTACATCTTTAACTGTTGTGTACAGATCCACACTCTCTGCAGTACCTCTACACTGTAGTCCCAGCAGGAATACATTTCCCAGAATTCACTGCTGTCGGTCTGTTTAATGGAGAGCAGTTTGTGTACTATGACAGTAACATCAGAAAGATGATCCCAAAGACCGAGTGGATCCAGAAGATCACTGCAGATGATCCATATTACTGGAACACAGAGTTACAGAAGAATCTATACGATCAGGAAATCTTCATATTCTACCTGCAGGGGTTTAATCAGACTGACAGGTAAAACACTCACTGTGGTATAAGTGCAGGTGTGCATTTAAACTTCACTTCCACCAACAAAATATTTGATACTATAATGTATTTGGTGACATCATCATTATCTGTTGCAAATCGAAATCACATCTGATTCACCAGGAACACGATCAAGAACAAGATCTCTAACAAGATCTCTAACACACCACATGTAGATTGTTCCTGATTTATTCTTCAGGATTCTACAAACGTGTTTGTGTGTGTGTGTGTGTGTCTGTGTGTGTGTGTGTGTGTGTGTGTGTGTGTGGTGTTGTGTGTGTGTATAGGAGTACATACACTACAGAGGATGTACGGGTGTGAGATTAATGATAATTACACCACTAGTGGATATGATGAGTACGCTTATAATGGAGAAGATTTCTTCAGTCTGGATCTGAACACTGGAACCTGGACTGCAGTTAATAACGAATCTGAGATCTTTATAAATAAGTTTGATCCTGTAAGAACCGAGGCTAAATACAGTAAGAACTTCCTGCAGACGGAGTGTATCAGCTGGATAAAGAAGTTCATGTCTTACAGCATAGAAGACTGTGGAGAGGCAAAGGTGTGTGTGATCTACTGTGTAACACTACATCACTCATTCTGCACACATTCCTCACTACAACACACGCTGAAGCAAACCTTCATTACACCAAGACAGAATGTTAAATCTGACAGATACTGTTACTTCCAGCAGGATAATAAACACAAGTTCATAATGTTACAACATTAACCATGACGACATCAAAGGAAATAAACTGAAACAATTCACACTTATATTTTTCTATATGTTACTGTTTAGTTTGTGTATAGAGGAGCTCTGTATGCTGTACAGTGTATAGTGAGAGGTTTGTATAAAGTCGACACCACAAATTTAATTCAATACCAGAAAACTTGATCCATTATATTTTCTGATCAACAAATTTGATCTGAAATGTGTGACGACGTGAACAATTACAATTAATATTTGTAGCTTACAGAGTGGAGAAATTATGCTGAGAGCCAAACTTATCAGTCAAGATTCAGGGGCCATTGATTACAGCAAATCAGGATCTACAGTATGTGATGTAATGTTAAGCACATCTACACTGCCTCAGAAACATTATATACTTCCTGAGTAGGAGATGTAATGTAGTGTCAGACAGGACACTGTTAACTTTCCTTTTGTACAACTTTCATTTCCTTTTCAAAAGTAAAAACAAAATGTTGTACATCTTACCAATTTAGTTCTTAACAGGGTTTCATGAATATGTTTGTGTATCTGTGTGTTTCTGCAGTTCCTCCTACAGCATCTGTGTTCCAGAAACACTCGTCTCCTCCAGATGTGGTGTGTCATGCTACAGGTTTCTTCCCTAAAGCACTGAATATCTCCTGGCTGAAGGACGGAGAAGACGTGTATGAGGACGTGGAGATCAGAGAGACGTTACCCAACCAGGATGGAAGCTTCCAGAAGAGGAGCGTTCTGAAAGTGTCAGCTGAGGATCTGCAGAAACACAACTACACCTGTGTGATTCAGCACAGCAGCTTGGAGAAGGAGATGGTGCTAGAAGTACCAAAAGGTCCTGATACACTCCACATTTACAGAGTCAACACTGATTTATTCATGCAGCACATCATAAACACTCTGTACTGATTTAACAGGTGAAGGATCAGATTGGAGGGATCAGATGGAGGAGTGATTGGGATCATTGTTGGTGTATTCGTGGCTCTTGTTCTTCTTGTTGCTCTTGTTGCTGGAATGATGGTCTGGAAGAAGAAGAAATCTGGTAAATATATGTGAAGTTTTTACAGAACAGATTTTAATCCTTAATTAATCCCAGATTGAATAATAATTGTGTATGTGTTTCAGGATTTAAATCTGGTCCACACAAACCCTGTAAGTGATCCTTTCTTATCCATAAATGATGTTTAAATCCACGACAGTGTTTTATTTTCACTTTGTGATGATTTAAATCGTTTACAGCGATTCTTCATCCAGAAATGAGATTGATCCTGTTACATAACACAACGATGGATCTGAGGAAATGTAAATAGCAGGATATGGATCAGACATGTGATGATGTCACTCTTCATGTCATCACTGGGCACGGACTCAGATCATTGATATGCTCCTATTCAATTCTAATGCATCGCTCCTACACAAAAAATCAGCTTGTGTTCGCTTTTCAGTTTAGGAGGAGTTTAGTTCGAATCCCTTGTTACTAATACACCAGAACTTCATATTTAAAAAGATCAATATAAACCTTCATTAACATCATTATAAAGGATATCATCTGCTTTTCCATTCCTGTTACCTCAGATCCTCTTCAGTTTCTTTATCATCTATATAGGGTTAACCTATATTCCACCCTCTGCATGTGGGTTCATGACTTCCTGGAAAGCCAGGTAGTGAATATCGGAGCCCCTCAAGGCTGTATTCTAAGCCCCCTGCTCAGTATATTGTCGATATATATGTATAGTATATATGTCAATAATCTTTCTTCTCATTGCTCACTGTTTTCAGACTATCAAGCTATTTTTGGTCAAGCTTCCACTGGTCCTGGTTATCAAACACCACAGACGTAGGATAGATTATGAAGCAAATAACGAGCAAGACATTTGGATTAGGTGGATGAGTGACGTAAACCTGGCAGAGAACAGAGACATTCCTGATCTTTTCTCTGCTTGTGATTATATATGATGGATTTTCTGTCTGGATTCATTCATTAGGTATAAAAAATAATCACTTTGTATTAATCTAATAACATTTCACATAACATAATCACAATTGGATAGGGGCACGGTGGCGTAGTGGTTAGCACGTTCGCCTCACACCGCCAGGATCCGGGTTCGATTCCCGTCTCGGTCATGTGTGTGTGGAGTTTGCATGTTCTCCCTGTGCCTCAGGGGGTTTTTCTCCGGGTTCTCCGGTTTCCTCCCCCGGTCCAAAAACATGCACGGTAGGTTGATTGGCACCTTGAAAATTGTCCCTGTGTGTGTGTGTGTGTGCCCGTTGCGATGGGTTGACATTCCATCCAGGGTGTATCCTGCCTTAATTCCCATAGCTGCCTGAAATAGACACGGACTCCCCGTGACCCGAGGGAAAAGAAAGCGATTAGAAGATGAAGACCCGATCGGATCGGATAAAGCGATAGAAGATGAATGAATGAATTGTTTGTCAGCAGTGAATTTTTTTTAGCCATGTCAGATGTTCCCTTTCGCTAACTTAACCTGCTTCAGTAATGCTATGGGAATGAGAGTCCAACACCACCATAGTGACAGGTCCTTACCTAGTGTAAATCTGCACAGCGAGGATAAAGGTAAAGACTATAGGACCTGACATCTGTCAACGACGGTCCACTCAGCTCACAGTGTTACTAATACCCTCAGAAGATTCTCATGGGACAGATTCTGGGGGGACGTGGGGATGTAGCTCAGTGGTTTAAGGCGCTGGGTTTCTGATCGGAAGGTCAGGGGTTCGAACGCCAGTATCACCAAGCTGCCACCTTTGGGTCATTGAGCAAGATCCTTAACCCTCTGTGCTACAGGGGGCGCTGTATTACGGCTGACCCTGCACCAACAACAAGCTTGTATATGAAGAAAGAATTTCCCTGTTCTGTAATGTTTATGTGACATATTATATGTGACTATTCTGAAAGACTGTAGGATAGGATAGGTGACTGAGGGCACCTTGGGGTGGTAGAACTCCAAATCGGCCCAAGTGGCACAAGGAGGCCACTGAGAAAGCTTGTAGGTCTCTGACCCTTTTCAGGGAGGAGATGGCTAGCAGCAAGGCGGTCTTAACGGTCAGAAAACCCAAAGACGCCTCAACCAATGGCTAAAGGGAGGCCTTAAGTACTCAAGTCCCACACTCGGAGACAGCCCCCCCAAGAGGTGCCCAATAGGCTGCAAGGGCGGATACACACTCTTTCAAAGTAGAGGGTGATAACCAAACCAGGCAGTTAACTGTGGGGGGGAAGGCATTCTGGTGCAGCCTCGGCCATGCTGGGACCATTCACTACTTCTGGGTGCAGTCTTCATTCCCTGGGCCCTGGTCCCTGTCTCGACAGGACATCTGCTCTCGAATTAGTCTGCACTGGGATTCATTAACACTCCCCGGTCCCATGCAGGAAACGTCCATCTTTAGCATGAATCGATGACATGGACACTCCAAGCACGTGACCTTGAGATTGGAGTGTTGGGTCGTTTCAGGCACGTAGGGCTCGGCTCACTGCACGACCTTGTTTATCCCGGGCAGATTGTCCCTGTGGAACAGCCTCTTGTTCATGTGGACATGGCAGAGTTATTGGTGAAAGGTTCATGATCTCGAGCCCTACGTTAGAAAATTCCTCATTCACACTTTGTCTGAATTAATACAGTTTCTGTGCACGGATTCGCCTTCAGTAAGATTCCTCCCTCACTGTTTTATGGAGGAGATCCAGATTGGAGCAGAGATGAGGTTTAGGTGTTTGTGTATTATTATTTTTTTAAAGCATGCTTTTGTTTTGTTTCTATGAATGTTTTTATTTGTGTATTATATTGTAATTATATGTTCTTGTTTTGTTTTTTTTATCAGTATACACCACTGGTCCTGTATTTACTGTTTGATCAGTATGCATGTACCTGACCATAACGATATATATATACTATATACATTGTAATAGTATTTACAATGTGGGTAAAATGAATAAAACAAAATCCTACTGTATGAAGCTTTTCTTGCCTACAGTGAGATATTTGCTGTAAAATTACTGTATATTTCTGAATGTAATGCTGTACTTTGTAAAAGAACTGATGTGTTTCTGCTGTTTGTGTGTGTTTTTATAAAACGAGTCCTGAGATAAATATATACATTTATATGGACAGTTTATGTTGTCGTTACATGAATTCACCACTAGATGGAAGTGTTCGCAATGAATAATGTGCTTATTGTAATTACAGTGAGTGTAACTGTCCTAATGATTCTTTTCTTGTTATTAGGAATGTGTATTTTCTTTTGTTTTATTCATTTTTATGTGGTTAGTTGTTTATATTTATTATTCAGTGGGGAACTTTTATTGTTTTGTTTTTATTTTTAACATGATGCTGCAAGCACGTACCTTTTGTAGAAAGTCTCGCGAGAAAGAACGTGAGCAGTAGTAGATGTTTTTGTGTACAACATGGCAAGAATTTAGTTTTTGTTTTCGTCAAAATGGTTTGTACAAACAGCGAGGTATGTTTTTGTTTTTGTTGTTGTTGTTGATTTGCTTTTGTAACAACCTACCAGCCGAGTTCCTTCATAAACACTGTGTGTAAGTGTAACTAGAAGTGTTACTGCTGTTTTGAAGGTAAAATGTGTTCACAACAAATATTGATTTCATTTCCGTTTTTCTTCATTCACTGCATTTCATTCATTGATGAAAGTCAATAATAAACACTAGAAATTTTGAAAGCATTCTTTGTTTACAGCATTTTTTCACACCTGCCTATAAACTTTTGCACAGTAAATATCACATTCTCTTTTATTAATGTGGGAATTGTTTAAGGATCATAATAACTACACAAACCCCCTCGTCTTTATACAAAATGTTTAAAAAACAATTAGTGGTCAAAAGCAGATGCACGCAAATACACAAACAAACACACACACACACACACACACACACACACACACACACCACACACACCACACACACACACACACACACACACACACAAACAGTGTTGGCTCTGTGGTGAGAAAAGTTGCTGCATGTGTTCCAGCAAAGACCTGCGGTTAGAGATTCACCTACACACATACATACACACACAAACCACATACACACACAAACACATACACATACACACATACACACACACACACAACACACACACACATACACACACAACATACAAATACACATACACAACACATACACACAAAACATAGACATACACACATACACACACACACATACACATACACATACACACAAACACATACACATACAATCACATACACACACAAACACATACAACACACATACACACAAATACAACACATACAAATACACACACAAATACACACATACACACACATACACACAAAAACACATACACATACATACACATACAAATACAAACACATACACACACAAATACATACACATACAACATACAACACATACACACAAATACACACAAAAACACATACACATACATACACATACAAACACACACACACAAACAAACACATACACACACAAATACATGCACATACAAATACATACACATACAAACAAATACACACAAAAACACATACACATACATACACATACAAATACAAACACATACACACACAAACACATACACATACAAACACATACACACACAAACACATACACACACAAACACATACACATACAAACACATACACACACAAATACATACACATACAAACAAATACACACAATGGCAAACACATACACATACATACACATACAAATACAAACACATACACACACAAACACATAATACAACACAAAAAAACACACACACACACACATACACACACATACACACACAAATACATACACTACACAAAACACAACACATACACACACACACATACACATACACACATACACATACAAACACATACACACATACAAACACATACATACAACACATACAAACACACACACAACACATACACATACAAACACACACACAAACACGCACACATCACACACAAACACACACACCCAAACACAAACACAAACACACACACAACACATACACACACACAACA
>JACRUU010000027.1:1439473-1444473 GCA_030449085.1 Kryptopterus vitreolus
CACACACACACACACACACACACACACACACACACACACACACACACACACACACACACACACACACACACACACAGTGTTTTAGTGGTTAGCCCGTTCGCCACACACCTCCAGGGTGTGTGTTCAATTCCCGTCTCGGTCCATAATATATATATATATATATATATAGTATATATATATATATATATAGATATATATATATATATATATATATATATATATATATATATATATATATATATATATATATATATATATATATATAATTGGAGAGTGAAACTACATTACCCATAAAGCTTATGCTCACAGGAAGTAAGTATGATCACGTGTTACAAGAAAATCTGAGTAGCGCCAAATTTGGATCAGGAAAATCACCCACGTGTCTCATCTCGTAAAGAAAAATTTTTTTACACAGATCAGATAAATAATAATTATTGTGTAAATATCTATTTGGAACGTTTTTCTGGGATGCAGGAGAGAAGAAGTGTAAGTGTGTGTGTGTGTGTGTGTGTGTGTGTGAGAGAAGGTTGTGATGTTCTTCACCCCTTTTCTCTTTACCAGGTGAGTTTCAGTACCTGTGAAAAAAGTTGTGTTTATGTAAATGTTTATCAATAATAACAAAATGTTATGACTGTGATTATCGTATTATTTATTGCTTCATTTATCACATTTGCTTCATTATCGTGCTTCACGTGCTTATTTCTGTGACACAGAGCTTTTTAATCCAATTAAATGTATTTTGCACGTTTATTTCTGTACTTTTAGCTATTTAGTAGAAGATCAAATGTTAATGTTGTACTATAAAGCATATAAAAGTGAAAGTGGGCGGAGCCTGTGAAGCGGGTACACTGTACTTTATTGTTTTTGGGGTTTTTTTTGCATTATAATTTCATGTTACATTAAAGGCATATTTGTCCTATAAGATATTTACTTGCTGTGTTTGTCATGCACGAGGTGAATGAGTGCACGTGCTTGTGTTGGTGAGGTCTTTTCTGTGGTGTGGAAACACACTAACTATATCATTTACAAAAAGCGTACACTGTAGGAAAATCTCACACACACACACACACACACACACACACACACCACACACACACACACACACACAAAATTGTTTGGTCAAACTGCCTTTTTACACGTTCATTTATTTATTCATTCATTTGTTTGTTTGTTTGTTGGTTTGTTTACACATTTATTAATGATTAGTTGAGATGATGTGTTATATACAGTGTTGGTGAAGTTTATTTTAGAAATGTAATAGGTTACAGATTATAAATGACTCTATTCAAAATGTAATAAGTAGTGTAACTTTTTTATTACTTTAATTACTAAAAGTAGGGGTTTAGTGGTTAGCACGTTCGCCTCACACCTCCAGGGTCCGGGTTCGATTCTCGTCTTGTCCATGTGTGTGTGGAGTTTGTGCATGTTCCTCCCCGTGCCTCAGGAGGTTTTTCTCCGGGTTCTCCTGTTTCCTCCCCGGTCCAAAAACATGCACGGTAGGTTGATTGGCACCTTCCTATCAGATTCTTACACAGACTGATTCCAGTAACCTGCATGTCATTATTATGAATCATCAATGTGTGTGTGTGTGTGTGTGTGTGTGTGGTTGTGTGTGTGTTGTGTGTGTGTGTGTTAAAGAGAGAGAGAAAACAAAAAAAGGAGTCCAATAGGTGCAGGTATGATTCAGATGTTACTAAGCAAAAAGGAAAATGAGTGTACAGTGTATTACACTGTATATCTTTAGTTCTTTAATGATTTACTGAGTCATTTGCGACTTTTTCATCTCTAAAAAAATATTTAATTTTTTTTTTACAATTTTAGAAACTATTTTATAAAGAAAACCTTTTCTTGGACATTGATTCCTCTCTCTCTCTCTTTTGTTCAGAAAACCACGTTCTTTAAACAGTTGACTCATTCAAGAAGCCCTTCACAACATACACATCCCTAAACTAATGATTCCATTTCAGGGCGCACCGCCTCACTTTGTTTAAATCTCTTACAGGCAAAATTACATTTCTCAGCGTTTAAAGCATCTTTAAGAAGCATTAAAATCTACAATTAATCAACAATTACTTTTACTGGCAGTAGTTATTACAAAGGCTTAGTACCAAATCTCTCAATCTTGTGCACTAATTAGTGCTTTATATTATATTATATTATATTATATTATATTCATTCATTCATTCATCTTCTAGCGCTTTATCCGATCTTCCCTCGGGTCACGGGGAGTCTGTGTCTATCTCAGGCATCTATGGGCATTAAGGCAGGATACACCCTGGATGGAATGCCAACCAATCGCACACACACACACACACACACACACACACACACACACCTTCATACACTAGGGACAATTTTCCAAGGTGCCAATCAACCTTACCATGCATGTTTTTGGACCCGGGGAGGAAACCGGAGAACCCGGAGAAAAAACCCCCTGAGGCACGGGGAGAACATGCAAACTCCACACACACATGGCCGAGACGGGAATCGAATCCGGACCCTGGAGGTGTGAGGCAAACGTGCTAACCACTAAACCATTAGGGAGGTGGTGGCTTAGTGGTTAAGGTGTTGGCCTCTGGAACCAGAAGATCGCAGGTTCAAACCCCACAATCACCAAGCTACCACTAGTGAGCCCTTGAGCAAGGCCCTTAACCCTCAATTTGCTCAGTTGTAAGTCGCTCTGGATAAGAGCATCTGCCAAATGCCATAAATGTAATTTAAATGTAAACCACTGTGTCATATTATATTATATTATATTATATCATTCATTCATTCATCTTCTAGCGCTTTATGAGCCTGTGCCTATCTCAGGCGTCTATGGGGGCATTAAGGCAGGATACACCCTGGATGGAATGCCAACCCATCGCCGGGACACACACACACACACACACACACACAACATTCACACACACATTCATACACTATGGACAATTTTCCTAAGTGCCAATCAACCTACCGTGCATGTTTTTGGACCGGGAGGAAACCAGAGAACCCGGAGAAAAAAAAAAACCCTGAGGCACGGGGGAAGAAACATGCAAACTCCACACACACATGGCCGAGACGGGAATCGAACCCGGACCCTGGCGTGTGATTGAGGCGAAATTGCTAACCACTAAGCCACCGTGCCCCTTATTATATTATATATATTTTATTATTATATTATATTATATTATATTATATTATATATTATATAATTATATTATATTATATTATATTATATTATATTATATTGAATAACATTTTATTAGTATAAAAATTCAATAATCAGCATTCAATAATATAGATTGAAAGATTATCTATTACTATATAATCAATGCATTATAGTAATATATTAATATATTTTTGTCCTATGTGATAATATAAAGCATAATAGATTACATTAGACTAGATTTATAAAATAATGTGCAATATAACGTATTATATCCTGTATAATTATATTTATATTCTATCATATTTTGGGGCGGCAGCGAAATGATATAAATAATGGTACGACCCAAACGCCCCCTCCCTTTTTTTTTTTTTTAAATGAACCGGTCCAGAATTTGGAAGTGACCATTATGTTTGTACGCGCATTTACTTCCTACGCCTCGTTAAAAATAAATAAATACAATAAAATAATAATAACTATAATACTAACTGAGAATCTTACTGTCACATACATCAAAATATACCCCTCCAAAAAGATATTAAACTTCTTACCCCCGCGCCCCCCCTTTATGTTTTGCTGTAATGGTTTAATCCGGTTACTTCCTTGTTTTGTGGAAAAGTTTTCTTTGGGAAAGTCTCAGTTCTCTCTGACACGGAACTCATGACGGATGATTTAATGTCGTGATTTCGCCTTTATTTTAGTATAAATGGGAAATATTGGGTCCCGGCGGTAGTTTTGTTCTTCCTCTTTGTGCTGTTTTGAAATCCTAAAGCAGTGAAATGGACTACAGGGAGAAGTTTCCTCTGCACTGGTTTGTTTGGCAGAACGACTACAGGCAGCTGGAGACGCACATTGCCGCGGTACAAACACATGTTTATTTCAATAACGTGTTTATATTTATAGCCTGGAATGATTTCATTAATAGTCACGGGTTAGCCGAGGTGGAAGCTAGGTGTGGGTAGCATGCTAGCTAACTGAATACCTAACAAGTATATTCCAATGTTTGAGTAGATTAAATAATTACACTTTTATTTTTAATAATCACGCTTTTTTGTGGCATTCTGATATTTTTCTTTTACTTAAAATCTGAATAAGATTGTTTTAAATCTCGGCTTAGACTGATTAGCTGTTTTATAGCTGTGAAATCACCGTGTGTGTCTCAATCCGCGCTTTAGTTCACTAGATAGTGTATTGAATCCCGGTTCTGTAGTACCCTATGTAGTGCACCTGTGAAGGGATCAGGGGCTGTTTGGAACACGTCAAACCGCCCTGCAAGTGATCAGCCCAATTACAGTAAGGCTCCGGTGTTATTACAGCTCGTATATCGTCAATAAACACACCCCTGAGTAACGAGCGGTAATTAGATCAGGCTTTATGCATGTCATATGAGACATTGATGGGGATACGATTTATATGGTGATCATGATAGGCATGCGCGGTATACCGGTACATGAAAAACACCGGTATAAATTATTGTTAGATGTAATTTGAATGCTGTACCGTATTTGACCTGTAGGTGGCAGTTTTCCTATTATTATTTTTATATAATTTAGTTTTAAATTACTTTTTACTTATTTGCATTGATTTATGTGGATTTACATTCAAGTGTCCTACCCAAGCCAAAATGATGGTATGGAAGCATCCCTCGCTTATGTTAATGATGATAGTGGAGACTTTAATGATGGTGGTGGTTGTGATGATGGTGATGGTGATGTTAATGTTTATGATGGCAGTGAAAATGATATTGATGGTGTTTATGGTGATAGTGGTGGTGATTACAATGGTGAGATCATGGTTGTGATGGTGATGATAGTGATGTAGTAACCATGATGATGGTGAATGGTGATCATGT
>JACRUU010000027.1:1446973-1449473 GCA_030449085.1 Kryptopterus vitreolus
TAGTGGACACGGAGCGCTTCGACATCACACGCGAGCTGGATGAGGTCACACTCGACTCCATGCAGCCCGACCAACAGGAAGTGGCCAAGCGTTTGACCACGCCCATCGTCAACACCTTCCTTGACACCAAGGACATCTCGTTCGAGAGGTGGGTGGAGCTTTGGTCCTGATCTTCTCACTTTTAGGCTTCCTCGCTGGAGGCTCACATGGGGACGTTACAGAAACCGTGTGTGTGTGTGTGTGTTGTGTGTGTGTGTGTGTGTTTATATTGGGCGGGTGTTCCCTGATGCTGATTGTGTGTGCAGGTGTAAATCCGGGATCTGGGGATGGAGGTCGGACAGAACAGAAGCGGTGAACGGGTTTGAAGCGAAGGTGCGCTCTGAGGTCACAGTCCCTTCTGACCAATCAGAATCCGGATACCGGTTTTAATGACACCATGTGATGATTTACTATTCTATAATAAAGAGCTCGGGCTGTGTCTCATAGTGACCATGTTGTTTTCGTAGGTGTTCTCTGTCAACAATGTGAACGTGGTGATTCGCACGAGGACGGAGCACCTCACTGACGAAGAGAAAGCCCGAATCAAAAGTAACTTGATTTCACACGTATAACCGACATGCTCAGATAAAAGAGATAAACACGCAATAATTCAAGTGTTTCGATGTGTTAAATTGTCCTGTGTGTGTGTGTGTGTGTGTGTGTGTGTGTGTGTGTGTGTGTGTGTTTGCAGGTGAGAGGAACATATTGGAGTCTTTTCTCGGGACAGTCGAGCAGCAGATCAGTGCTCAGGGGGTAAGTGTTGTAATGGGAGTGAGCGGCGTAATGGGGTATCAGCGTCGTAAGGGGACCGTGAGAGTCGTAAGGGGTATCGGCGTCCTAAGGGGGACCGTGAGTGTCATAAGGGGAGCATGAGTGTCATAAGGGGGTATCTGCATCATAAGGAGGATCGTGAGCGTTGTAAGGGGAGCATGAGTGTTGTAAGGGGGTATCAGCGTCCTAAGGGGGAGCGTGAGGGTCCTAAGGGGGAGCGTGAGGGTCCTAAGGGGGGATGTGAGTGTCGTAAGGGTTTTAACAACACTGGGGGAGTGTGAGCGTCGTAAGGGGAGCGTGAGTGTCGTAAGGGGTATCAGCGTCCTAAGGGGGAGCGTGAGAGTCGTAACGGGGTATCAGCATCATAAGTGGGAGCATGGGAGTCGTAAGGGGGTATCTGCATCATAAGGAGGATCGTGAGCGTCGTAAGGGGAGCATGAGTGTTGTAAGGGGGTATCTGCATCATAAGGAGGATCGTGAGCGTTGTAAGGGGAGCATGAGTGTTGTAAGGGGGTATCAGCGTCCTAAGGGGGACCGTGAGTGTCATAAGGGGAGCATGAGTGTCGTAAGGGGGTATCTGCATCATAAGGAGGATCGTGAGCGTTGTAAGGGGAGCGTGAGTGTCGTAAGGGGTTCAGCGTCCTAGGGGGAGCGTGGGGTCATATGGGGAGCGTGAGTGCGTAAGGGGGTATCAGCATCTAAGGGGGGACGGAGCGTGTAAGGGTGCAAGAGCATTGTAAAGGGTATCAACATCGTAAGGGGAGCGTGAGTGTCGTAAGGGGGTATCAGCATCATAAGGAGGATCGTGAGCATCATAAGGAGGATCGTGAGCGTCGTAAGGGGAGCGTGAGTGTCGTAAGGGCTATCAGCGTCCTAAGGGGGACCGCGAGTGTCATAAGGGGAGCGTGAGTGTTGTAAGGAGTATCAGCTTCATAAGGGGGAGCGTGAGGGTCCTAAGGCGGGATGTGAGTGTCGTAAAGGTTTTAACAACACTGGGGGAGTGTAAGCCGTCGTAAGGGGAGCGTGAGTGTCGTAAGGGGTATCAGCGTCCTAAGGGGGACCGTGAGTGTCGTAAGGGGTATCAGCATCCTAAGGGGGAGCGTGAGCGTCGTAAGGGGAGCGTGAGTGACGTAAGGGGTATCGGCGTCATAATTGGGAGTCGTAAAGGGGTATCAGCGTTGTAAGGGGGAGTGTGAGCGTCGTAAGGGGGAGCATGACAGTCATAAGGGGATTTCAGCATCAGTGTCCTAAGGGAGAGCGCGAGTGTTATAAAGAAATAAGTAAATCAGCCAATCACAATTCAGCATTCAGACTGGCCATGGTTGTTAAAGCGAATATTAAACCCTTATCACAAAGATTGTATGAATGTTTATGAAGGTTATTTGTTAATAACACTATTGGTTATTAATTGTTTTATACATTTTGTTAGGATTTAACGCTGGAGTACGCGACGGCGACGAACCCGACAGCGATCACACCAGAGGAATATTTTGACCCGGACTTTGACCTGAAGGACCGAGACATCGGCCGCCCCATCGAGCTCACCATCAGAACCCAAAGGTCAATAAATAAATAACACTCTTATAAATGTGTGTTTATGTTTTGGATCACTTTCCTGGTTTGCATTTGCTCTGTAATGCGTTATGAAGACCTGGTGTTGCTGCTCCTCAGGTTTAAGGGGACGTTGTGG
>JACRUU010000027.1:1451973-1486973 GCA_030449085.1 Kryptopterus vitreolus
ATCTTCCCCTCGTGCACCTCAGGAACGTCTCGGAAGGCATCCTGGTGGATTTGAGCGAGACCACGCCCACCAGCACCGGGTCCGCCTCCAGCCCGGACTCCGACCTCCGACTGGCCCTGGAGCTGTCGAGCCGCGAGCAGGAGGAAGAGGAGAGGAGGATGAAAGAAGAGGAGGAGGAGCTGGAGAGGATCCTGCAGCTGTCGCTTACGGAGAAATGAGCCGGACGAGGAGAGAAGGACAAAAAACACCGACGGAGATTAAAAACCGCATCCCTGTTTTGCTCGGCGTGCGCTCCCCGGGTCGTTCTGTCACTCCGACCGAAAAGCATCGTTTCTCGAACCCGTGACCTTAACAACACACACACACACTTTAACTCGCAAAGCACACACAGCTTTCTTTCTTTCTTTTTTTTATTCTTTTCTTAAACACTTCCTGTTCATTTCTGTCTTTCCGGATACGATGCTGCTGTGTGACGGAGAAACGTCTCTGATCTGATTCACTGTGCGAGAGAGAAACGTCTCTGACAAGGGCCAAACCGAGTGTGTGTGAGTGTGCGAGTGTGTGTGTGTTTTGTATATGTGTAAGAACCTTTAAAGCGAGCTGTGTTTGCGTTTTCACATTATCTCAGGGTTCTTCTGGTTTCCTCCGATTGGGTGATGTAGTCACATGACCTTTCACCAACTTCCTCCAGTAACCCTGTGCTTATATAGAGACGTATGCCGGATAGATCATTATTATTATTATTATTATTATTATTTAGGCCTCGTTAGTGCCCGCATCGTTATCCGGGGGTCAGAGCACGAACACCTGTTCTCGTACAGCAATACCGACAGCCACCACCGTGCCTCCACGCGCGCAACAGCGCCACCACCAGGGATGCTGTTTATGATCTGCACCAAGACTCCACAGCGGGTCTAATCCACTTCTCTGGCGTTATTTTGGAGCGTTTGGATCCGTCACGCAGAAGACCCGCGGCCTGTGCGTCACCTTGCGTGAGAAGTTTTAAAAAAAAAGGGAACATTCCTGGTGTTCAGAGGCAGATTATGAGCTAAAGATAGCATGTGTGTCATTCACAACAACAACAACAACAAATCAGGGATTCAACACACAGACTCACGAAACGGAGGATTATTACGTTATTCAACACTCATAGTAATGCATTCTGGTCTTTCGGAATCTGTATCGACTTTTTCTCATGACACCAGTTTGCGTTCACATGCAGGCGTTTGGGTTTTTATCTATTAAAGATAAGTGCGATTTCAAACGCTGCCCTCAGACTTTACACCAAAACAATAACAAGGGTGTGGTGTGAGCGAATGATGACGTGTATTGTAGCAAACCATGAACACAAGCTTTGTCTCAGTCATACACACACACACACACACACACACACACTCATTGATAACGTGGCTTTGGAGTGCCCACATATGGGAGAAAAATGTAATTTTTTATTATTATTCAGAAGCGATACCATACAAAGCAACTGTGATTCTCTCCACATATACAGGCAGTGTTCAAATACCGTCTTATTTTTTTATTTCTGGTGGATTTATTGGATTTTTTAAAGGAACTAATTGCCAAACATAACACGTTTTTACCATATCAGGGTTTCTCACCGGCTAATTTTCACAGCTGATTAACTGTTTTCGGAGCTGAGCGTGTGGGGGAAATGTAAAGTGTGTTGAAGGTAACATATATATATATATATATAAAAATATAAAATTAACTTAATAAAAGCACTTTATATGACTTCAAAGAAGGGCGGGTTTTTTTTTTTAATCTCCATGTGTCGCACTTCTCTGACCAGCAGATGGCGCTATTCTAACACGAGCACTTGTGACGTTTAGGAACACCACATTACTCATTACGGAGCAGATCCTGGAGCACAATGTGCACGCTGATGACCTTCTAAACATAGCCTCATGTGCAAATCACGGCGTTTTCCACTGCATGTGCTAATCCAATGGAAAGAGATGGACATGGCATGTAGGGAGAGGCAGCGCTGGGAATAGACATGCAGATTGGATTGTGCTTGTGGATGTCAGCATTGATTGGGAGAAATGAAGGAGATGGGTTTTAGTCATGATCAGGGGGACATGTTCTGGACCATTGACAAGCACCAGTGAGGCTGGGGCTGAATTCTTCCAAGACTCTAGGGTTGATCATGCAGAATTACATTACAGGCCCACGTTCATGTTTTTCCTCCATTTTTGGATGGAGTGATTAAGAAGGTCGCAGCGTAATTCTGAGACATGTTACGCTTTATACATTATATATGAAATGCATTGGTATATATTGAACGGAGTCACCTCGGTGATGTTGCAATACAAAATAAGGACATTATATGGGGGTTGAATACTTTTGCACCAACACAAATCTGATCTGGTCCAAATGTTTGTGTTTGACATGAGATTTATTGTGAGAAATAAGAACTGAGAATAAATACAATGTAGAGGATATCAAATAAAAAGTGTGGGTAGAAATAAAAGACAAATCCAGCGTGTGCAGGAGCCACGAAGCGCCGTTTCCCCCGAACCCAGGCTCGCGCTCCACTTTATATACATTAAACGTCCTAATGATGTCAGATAGAACGTGATCGGATTACTGCCGTCCATCTGTGAAGCTGCGAATGTCTAATCTCTCCTCATCGTATTCAATTTTCACTTTTCTTAACCCTCAGGCTTATAACGTTAGCGTCAAAACGTGCCTTAACGTTACTGTGTGTTTACAGTTATATTTATCCATGTAGAGTTTACATGTAGTGCTGCGGAACGTCTTTACAATAAAGCGGTTATAAATGTTCACACAATACTGAGATTTGAACCACTTTGAACACACGAAACCACTGGAGCATCACAAAGCAGTTCCATTAGGTCCAATAGAACTGAGAAAAAAAACAAAAAAAGTGTTTTTTACGGACAATAAAGTGACACAAGGATGCATAGAGTCCTTAAAAAGCTCAATTATCCATAATTATAAACGAATATCAATTCCTGAAGGAAATACTGAAAGCAGTTTGCATCGTCCATCTGACGCTCGAATCCTCCTCCTTACGTCCTCGTTCTCCATCATCTGCTCGCTATGTGAAATGACGAAAACAAACCAATTAATGCAAATCAGAACCGAATAAACAAAAGGTGATATTTATTTTTATTTTATATAAAATAAAATATTAAAAAAATATTATAAAATAAAGTATTTTATATATACATATATTTTATATATACATCAAGAAAAATATATTTATTTTTCTTGATGTGTTTTAGTGACGAATGTGAAAGCCATAAAGGTTTGAATACTATATAGTAAGTATAGTATATAGTAAGTATATATCTATCTATCCATCTGTCTATCTATCTATCGATCCATCTATCTATCGATCTATCTATCTATCTATCTATCTGTTATAATAATCCAGTATACAGGCTTTTATTGTATTTTAATGTGATTGCACGTCACACCTTATAATGTGATATCATTTATTATGACTATTTTATAATTAACTCAAACCATTGCGCATGCGCGCTTCATCGAACCCTCTTACAGCCAATTCCACGATCCCGGACCGCGCATGCGCAGGAGTTTGAGGTCGGGGTAATGATTGTGATGAGCGATTAAAGGTTAATAATAGGAATTTACCGCAGTCACCGAGCTCGGAGTGGTTTATACACACACACCGCCATGACCATCACAGCCACCAGGAGAACCGCCAGCACGCTCACCAGCAGCACTGGGACACAAAACAGCAATAAACAACGCTGTGCAGATACACTAACGTCACACGGTATACACACACTAATCACGCCTGTGCTTTTTATTTTACCTAAATTTTGGTTCTGAAGCACCGCATAAGGCCTTTCGTTTGCTTTCGTTTCACCCACGAAGGCAAACATGAAGAAAAGAAAGGATGAAACGCGGAGTTCCAGCATCACCATTGCGCTCCCAGAACAGGTTCAATCCATCCAGTTTGCTCCATAAACACTAGTGTACTAAACAGTAGTCCAGAAAAGTACACATCCACTCATAGAGCACTAATCTCGCATACTCTTTAGTACACTAGTATGCATTCAGGACGGGCCGAGCAGATGCCGGGTCCTAAACCGCGCCGGGTTTATTTCCCTACGGAATGCCGACATTTTGTTATTCATTCATTCATTCATTCATTCATTCATTTTCTACCGCTTTATCCGATCTCTCGGGTCACGGGGAGCCTGTGCCTATCTCAGGCGTCTATGGGCATTAAGGCAGGATACACCCTGGATGGAATGCCAACCCATCGCAGGGCACACACACATTCACACACACATTAGGGACAATTTTCCAAGGTGCCAATCAACCTACCGTGCATGTTTGTGTTTTTTTTGGACCGGGGGAGGAAACCGGAGAACCCGGAGAAAAAACCCCCTGAGGCACGGGGAGAACATGCACAAACTCCACACACACATGACCGAGACGGGAATCGAACCCGGATCCTGGCGGTGTGAGGCGAACGTGCTAACCACTAAGCCACCGTGCCCCACACATTTTGTTATTATAAATATTTATTTACTTTTGACTAAATCCCAAAAAATAAAGATAAATACCACCCTCAGTGCATGAAATAACTAACGAACTAACTAAATAAATAGCACTACTATACACGGTATTTATTTAATCATAATATTTTACATTTAATCAATAATTTTGCGTATTATAGTAACATATGATTTAAATTGTAAAGAAAATGCAACTCAACTAATGTAGATTGTATATTAAAAAACATTGATGCACATTACAGAAATGAATAAAATGCAAATAAATACATTTAAAAAATGAAATTCGAGGTTATTATCTGGTAATAATCACTCACAGCAGTTCTCAAATCATTACAAAAAGACATAAACTGCACAATAGATATCATTTTAAACATCTTATGCACACAATAAGACATTCCTAATGCCATTTCTTTGGGAAAAAAATATAATATCCATATAATATAATATCCATATAATATAATATCCATTCATAAGGATATATATGTATATATATATATATATACACACACATAAGACTCCATTTAGATGGGGTTGGTCTTTTATTCCTCTCTACATTGAGCATGTCAGTAGAATGATCATGCACACGTCTGGAAAAATTCAATTGTCCTTCAAACAGAAGTTTAGTATAAATAAGCTGAAGTGATGTATACATACATACAGCATATATCCAGTCTGCAGTGATGACCGGAAATCGTATCCGTTCCTAGCAGTGCTCTCATTACGATATCAATGCTATCATGTAGCATGATGCAATGGCATTAACCTACAATGGAAGCGAACGCTAGTTAAATTACCGCGTGTCTGGCCTCGTATAGTAAAGGTGGTTAATGTTAATGTGTGGTATTATAGAAGCTGAAGGAAACTCCTCTGACCTGAGCAGGTTCATGTTCTCACATGCTACATGTAGTGTTTTTTTCCACTGGTTTTGCTTCAAAAGTCATGGTTTAATCATTGAAAAACACATTGTTGACATCATTTACAGTATCTTCTCCAAACGCGTCGCACAAGGACGTATGCAGCTCATTGTATCGGACATCGTTGGATGTGTTAGCACGAAAAACCTGCAAGTTTGAGGAGCGTCTACATCTCCACTGCTCTCCTTCCCCCTTTGCTTCACCCACCTATTCATTGTGCTCATTAATAGACAGTGTATTGAGCTCTTTTGTGTCCTCCTCGCTCTGAGACCCACCGACGCCAAACCCAGGCCTTTGATCCATTGGCGAAAGTGCTTGAATGTGGAATTAGCATCTTCTCTTTCATATTCCCAGACCCTCCATACCTCCGTTTCAGAGCCACAGGTTTGGGTTTTTAGCGTGGTCTTTAATAAAACATCTCATTTAAACGCTTGACACAATGGCGTCCTCTGATCGCGCCCAGCGTTTCGCCATGCAAATCAACGCGGTAATTAAAACGCCGCATAAACAGTAGCGGGTCTCCTCGGGAAACGCTCTGCGCCGGCTTATTTCCTCGCGCGACGCGTTACATAACAAACAAACGCCACTGAACCGGGGGTTCGTTTTTCTTATCGCAGTCCTTTATTGTTACTTCAGACACTTACACAAACAAGACTCTCGGACACAATGTTTTACAATACCGTACACGTCAACATGAAGAACGCGTTTCTCACCCCAGTGTGTAACGATCACAACAATCACATTTTGTCGTCTTTTGTTTTTTTTTTCCCTGAAAAACGAACGGAAACAGAGAGAATTACATGTAAAACGTGGCTATAGGATAAACGCTGCATTCCAGATTTTGTCCTCGTCGAATTCACGGTAATTTGTCGATGATTTCCTGCAGTGAATCCTGACGCCAGTTTGTTAGATGAGCTTTGGAAGGATCGCAGATGTCCAGCCTGATCTTTAGGACAGGAAAGAAACGACAGATGCAGCGTTAATAACCATTTCAGGCATAAGCGCAATAAAACATTCAATCTCAGTAAATGATTCGGGTTGGATGTTATTTACACTATCGGAGATTCCCGTTAATTAATATCCCGAGGCCACGAGAACTATTCTGTGATGCTACGTTAATAAAAATGACGGAGACAACGAAGTTTCGATTAAAGCACTGTCTCCGGATCCTGAGCCGAGAGATAAACTGATAATATTAAGCTATAAACGAGGATTGGTGCACATCGCCGTTGCTGACGTAGTGATATGGATACGCCATTAAGAGCTGCGAGTGTTTAACGTGAGGGATGAGATGAAATACACCGTGGCATGTTCTTGTGCGAGTTCTCTACGCTGCCATGTTGGGAGATGAGAATGGTGTTCTTATGTAGCTCTGTTTTTGATGAAACTCATCTTCCTGGCAAATATCAATCTATTAATTTACGTATCAATCAGTGGTGGACGACGTACATAAACCACAGAGTTAAGGAAAATATTTCTCCTTTAAATGTGTTTCCTTTAAACGTTCTCTTGAGTTTAGCAGCAGTGATGGTGAAGGTTACTTTGGAAATGTAATATATTATCAATTATAAATGACGCTGTTTATAAAAGTAATGAAACTGATTACATTGAATTACTTTTTGATTACTTTCTTTTGTCCACTAGGTGGCGCTTAATGAATTTACATTCTTATGAAAAAAATTAGGTTTGAAACCTTTGGAAAAAGTAGGTTTATATTTTTTTCGATATTTAGCTGCATCAGAATCAAACTGTTGACTGGGGGGGGGGATTTGTAATCTTTAGCATTTTCAAAAGTATCTGTAATTTAATTTACACATTTTTACGAATTACGGTTACTTTTATTTTGTCATTAAATCACGTTACATTGTTACGTGTAACTAGTCACTCCCCAACACTGCCTACAAGCTACTATGATGACTAGCGTGTTGTGTGTTAGCGCGAACGCTGTATGAATGTAACACGCAGCGAGTGTTGATGGGAATCGATGAGGTCACATCAATGATACAAATTTTAAACAGTCATATGTTTTTCCAGAGGCACATGTTGTATATCGATACATAAAGACAGAGAAAACACCCGCAACTCTCTATAATACACACCTGCAACGTCTTTTCCCAATCTCACGTCTTACCTTTATAATGGATTCAGAATGACTAAATATTGACCACTGAATGAAACAACGATCAATAACCAGTGTTCTATTTCTTACACGTTTCATTGCATCACTCAAAATTTTTTAAAGATTATCTGCAGTTGTGAGTTCATTTTGCCTTTTTAAATAAAATACGCACTCATTTTTAAAGGTAAATCTAAAAATGTAAAAATTGCATTGCACATTGCACAAACAGACACTAGACACTTTACACTGGACACTTTACAGACACTTTAGACACTTTACACTTTACACACTTTACACTGGTCACTTTACACTTTACACTGGTCTTTTTACTACACTGGACACTTTACAGTAGACACCTGGTGGTCTACACTGGACACTTTACACTGCTCACTTTACACTGGACACTTTACACTGGTCTCTTTACTACACTGGACACTTTACAGTAGACACCTGGTGGTCTACACTGGACACTTTACTACACTGGACACTTTACACGTGGGACACCTGGACACTGGTTTACTACTGGTACACTTTACTTTACACTGGACACTTTACAGTACACCTGGTAGAACACTTTTACTACACTGGACCTGGCCACCTTTACACTAGTAGACACCTGGTGGTCTACACTGGACACTTTACACTGGTCACTTACTACACTTCTACACTGGACACTTTACAGTAGACACTGGACACACCTGGTTGTACACTGGTCTACACTGGTACACTGGACACTTTACACTGGTCACTTTACTACACTGGACACTTTACAGTAGACACCTGGTGGTACACTACACTGGACACTTTACTACACTGGACACTTTACAGTAGACACCTGGTGGTCTACACTGGACACTTTACACTGGTCACTTTACTACACTGGACACTTTACACTGGACACCTGGTGGTCTACACTGGTCACTTTACACTGGTCACTTTACACTGGTCACTGGTCACTTTACTACACACTTTGGACACTTTACACTTTACAGTAGACACACTGGTGGTCTACACATGTCTACACTGGTCACTTTACGTTTACACTGGTCACTGGTCACACTGGTCACTTTACACTGGACACTTTACTACACTGGACACTTTACAGTAGACACTTTACACTAATTCAGGGGTGGCCAACTAGTAGTAGGAGGCTAAGAGCCACTGTGTTATTCTGTGTTATTGCAAAGAGCCACATCATACACATACACACGGGTACACATGAACATCATCCCATTCCCAATGACGCATGTTATGTGAAAGCTCCTGAAGAACCGCATGACACTAGTTAAAGAGCCGCATGAGGCTCGCGATTCGCGGGTTGGCCACCCCTGCACTAGTCGCTCAACAGTGGACACTTTACACACTATTTTTTATATATTTTAGTATTCTCTTATATTTTTAAATATATAATTTTTATTCCATTTTATTTCTATTGTTATTCTTCTTTATCATTGTTATTTACATTTATTTAGAATGTCTGCATGATTTTCTTTTTCTTTGCTTTCCATTGTGTTTACATGTTGGACGGTCGTTAAAGACATTTCAATGCATGTCGTACTATGTATATATGTATATAGCTCTTTTACCTCTGTAATCAAACTCTTCTGTCCTGAATATGCCAAAAAAATCTAACTCTGACACTGGAGACTCCTTCAATTAGTCTCCTTATAGAACGCTGAATCAGACCAACAATGATACACATTTTATATCATTATAAAATGATACTAAACTCAGATTTGTTCATTATCCGTATTAAATGTTGTTCCTGTGTGAAACTTTTTAACGACTTGCCTCTTTGCCTCTTCTCACAGATCAGAATCCAGAAGCACTGCACTATGAAGCACCACAGAATCTTTTTATTTGCTCAGTTTTTTATATCTATATATAAAAATACTATATTGTGATAATTACCTACAATAACAGTAGAAGACAAAGGGAGGTGCTGTGATGCTGAACTGGTGCAGTGTATTTTGATGAGTATTTCAATGTTGGAAATATGTTACTTATTGCTTCATTAATCATGTTTGTGTGTGTGTGTGTGTGTGTGTGTGTGTGTGTGTGTTGATTAATTGTGTGAGTGTTTTAAGGTACCGGAGTCAAACCCATCGTGTCCGTGTGGATATCCGGCAGTGATCGTTCGGGTCGCAGACAAACAGCCAGACGCTGAAATCAGAATGAGGGGATCAAGGTGAGCGAGGTGAACGAGTGTGATCAACCCTATTTGTATTTGTAATAGACATGAGGGAGGAGAAGAATGCAGCAGTGTAACTGTTGTTGTTTACTCCTGGTGATGTCTTTTTCCCATTAAGTTCATCATGTGCCTCAAAATGTTTATCAAAACTCCTCCGTTAGTAAATGTGTACTGTCTGATTGTGTTACTAAAGCCTGACTTTTCCAGCCACATGTGGTTCTTCACCACACAATGAAATGCTCCCACATTAGAACCAAACCTTTTCCTGTACACAAAGCCAGCACCATGAAGATCTGCTCCACGTAGGTGGAAGATCTCCTGCTGTAAAGCTCCAACTGAACCTCAGGCCTCGTCACCTTCTCACCTACTTCGCTAACACCCATTTACACCCTTATGCAATGTGACTTAAGTTTAAGTGCTCACTAGTGGTAGCTTGTTGGTGGTGCGATGTGAACCTGTGATCTTCCACTCCAGACGCCAATGCCTTACCCACTGATCTGCCGCCTCCCTATCAGCCGGATGAGCTCCACAAGCGCTAACATCTTCCCAGAAGGTTCTTCTCACAGGACTAAATGTGGAATGGAATGATGAAAAAGAAGCTTTCCAGAAACCCCTCCATGTTCTCACCTGCTTGAGCGAGCCGGGCGTCCACACCAGCTTGTACACCATGTAGACCGGGATCCAAATGAACGACGAGGCGCCGATTATGTAACCCACCGTGACGCTCCAGTCGGGAAAGGTGTAATCGAACATCACCAGCGGGGCCGGGTTCAGCAGAGAGCTGATGATGATGTACTGAACAAGGAAACACACTCAGAAAAGATGAAAACCCCCAACGCCGATACACACCACGCTAAATCCTTTTACTTTCTATTTTTACAGCAATCCTACCTGAATATTACATTCCGACTACAAATGGATGCCTGACATCGTATCCGTTCTGCTTTCGCTCAATAAGAACACACTTTTCCTGCTTTTATGCTAGTCACGACGCTTGTTGGGAAATGTAAAAGTGTGTGTGTGTGTGTGTTTTTTTCTCCAGTTGTAATGAAATAAAAACAATCCTACACTGAAAAACATCCTGGAATGAGATTTGCTGAAGGAAAGAATCATCACAACATACATTATATGGACTAAAAAAACGTTTGTGGGCACCTGACCATTAACATTTCATTTCATACCATCATTCTGGGAAGACGTTCTGGTAGATTTGTAGAGGTTGATTCAGAAACAGTGTGTTAGTGAGTGATGTGAGGAACTGACTTCATACGCCAGCAGATATATCACCCTGTAGCCGCTGAAGCTATGCAGGGATGAGTCTGGTTAGTACCTGGATGGGAGACCACCTGGGAATACTACTTTGCTGCTGGAACAGGTGTTAGTGTGGTCAGCAGGGGGCGCTTATCCTGTGGTCTGTGTGGGTCCTAACACCACAGTATAGTGACAGGGGGGACACAATACTGTCAAAAAGCACCGTCTTTCATATGAGACGTTAAAGCGAGACTCTCTGTGGTCATTAAAAATCCCAGGATGTCTTCGGAAAAAGAGTAGAGGCATGTCCTCGGCCAAAGTCACCCTCTGACCAACACGGCCTCGTAACCCCGTCCCCATATCGACTCATCATTCTGTCGCCTCTCCACCAGTAAGCCGGTGTATGGTGGGAGTTCTGGCGCACTACGGCTGCCGTCGCATCATCCAGGTGGTGGATGAGGAGATCCTCCTCTCATAATGTAAAAGCACTATATAAATGTTCATTCATTCATTCCTTTTCTACCGCTTTATCCGATCTTCCCTCGGGTCACGGGGAGTCTGTGTCTATCTCAGGCGTCTATGGGCATTAAGGCAGGATACACCCTGGATGGAATGCCAACCCATTGCAGGACACACACACACACACACACACACTAGGGACAATTTTCCAAGGTGCCAATCAACCTACCGTGCATGTTTTTGGACCGGGGGAGGAAACCGGAGAACCCGGAGAAAAACCCCCTGAGACACGGGGAGAACATGCACAAACTCCACACACACATGGCCGAGACGGGAATCGAACCCAGACCCTGGAGGTGTGAGGTGAACGTGCCAACCACTAAACCACCGTGCCCCTTTATTATATAAATGTAATTATTATTATTATTATTATTATAAGAAGTTCCTGGGGTCCAGTCAGTGTTCACCTTTATCCCAAAGGTGTGCAGTATCTCTATAGCAGATCACACCAATGTGACTGAGATCTCCATGGAACTGCACAGGTGGACCAGGAAAATTCTCCAGACATGCTTGTCTGCTTCAGTCTTTGTAGTTACCACATGTACGCGCAAAAGTCAGGTGTCTTAATACTTTTGTCCATATAGACAAAATGACATACATGACAAATGGCTGGCACTTTAAGTAATCTCACACCCCCGAGGTAGAGATGGAGACGGCCGTTTATCACGCTGGGGGACTAATAACAGTGGAATAAGAAGGAGAGAGTGCAGGGGATGAATGTCAGCTCTTGCATGCGTGATTGCGTTAGCGAGGTGAATGCGGTTGACATTTGGGGTGCAGAAGTTTGAGAAGTGCGGCGGAGATGAAAAATGGGATTTAAGTGTCTTTAAGAGCCGGAGGGAAGGAAACAACTTCTACAATTCCAAATGAGAAAATAATAAAGGCAGGAAGCGCTTGGCCTTTTGTAGACTTCTGGAAGGTTCTTCCTATACGCTCTGCTTATTTACTTTAAAAGACTTGGTTTGACTGGTGATGGATTGGTGTTTAAATATATCATTATCGTTATATTATACAAGTACTTACAAATATTTTTAACGCGAAGTTAATTGAATATTAAAAAAAAAGCAATATTTGTAACAGTCATGCTGAAATAAAAAGTGAGATTTTATTTACTGCTAGAAACGTCGGGCTGATGGCCACCCAGCAAAACCTCCAAAAGAGTCCGGGCATGTGTCCCAGCATGGATTTCACATCGTTGCTGAACCTGTTGATGCCTGAGATAAACAAAACAATGGTAAACAGTGATATTTCTAAAATTATGGGTCACCAATGAATATTGCTTATTTTTTTACAGGTACCAACAAACATCCAGTTCCTTTGCATGATCTACAATTATCACAGTGATTATAGGGTTATATAAGTATTAAAAATACATAAGTATCGTTAAAAGAAACACAATATAGCTTTGAGACCTGCGTACCGTAAAACCAGGAGACCGCGGTGGCTTCCAGAAACACAATGGCTATAATGGAGGATCCGACGCCATACTCCTCAAGTAGTTTGACTACATACGCTCCTCCCTGAAACCACACGTGTCAACGCTGCAATTCAGTGCACATTACGAAGTTACTTTTTCAATATGATAAAAGCAGAGAAACTTTCCCGCATTGAGGTGAAATGAAGAAAAGGCAGCGCGGCGTCTGTGTTCGGGAATCGCGTGCAGTAAGAAACATGAAGCTGGTCCTAACTAGATTAGAATAATGGATAATAATAATAAGAGAAATAATGGATTCAAACATGTAGTGATTCACATCCTATATAATGTGCTGACTAAGCATTAGTAGCACAAATGCCACAATACAACTAAAAGTGGGAAATGTACTTTCAAATATGTGACATTTATTGGGGGGAGGGGGTATTGGGGGGAGGGGGTGTGGCTCAGTGGGGGATGTGGGGGGGGTGTGGCTCAGTGGGGGAGGGGGTGTGGCTCAGTGGGGGAGGGGGTGTGGCTCAGTGAGAGAGGGGTGTGGCTCAGTGGTTTAAGGCTGCTTGGCTGGGTTCGAGCCCCGGTATGGCCAAGCTTCCACCTTTGAGGTTCCACCCCAGCAAGACCCTTAACCCTCTGTACTCCAGGGGGTGCCGTATCATGGCTGACCCTGCGCTCTGACCACCAGCTACCAAACAACAAGCTGGGATATGCAAAGAAAATATTTTTACTGTGCTGTAATGTATATGTGATAAATAAAGGCTGTTCTATTCTATTCTATTCTATTATTGGGTCACTTGTGTGGCTGGATTCTGTGCAGTGTTACCCAAAGAACTCCCGAACCATAACGATCATGTTTTACTCTGATTTGGTCTTGAGAAGGTTCCTCACTTTAGTAAGGGTGCTGAGAGAGCCCAAAAAGCAGATGGCCACCAAACCCAAGACGAGCACTTCTCTCCTGTGGGACAGAAAGTCTGGGTACTCGTCCATGACAGCAGTGATGATGGCTTCCAGACCTCCAAACTGGAAACACACATGTGATTATATATATATATATATATATATATATATATATAGATATATATATATATATATATATATTTCAATCCTGAACATCAGTGTATATATATAAAGTGTATCTGTGTGTAGACAAACCGTGCTGTCCAATCCCAGCGTGATCATCATGGCAAAGAAGATGATGGCGAAAAACGTCGAGCCCATCATGTTGGCAATGGCTTCTGGGTAAGTGATGAACAGAAGACTGGGGCCTGTAGGGAAAAAAACATTACTGGGGTTTTTGTTCTGTTGCTTGAATTGCAGACGGATAAATCAGTTCCTACCCTTATTTCTGGCCACATCTTCCACGTTAACATGCCTCTGCTCGGCCATGTAGCCCAGAACGGTGAAAATCACAAAGCCGGACATGAAGCTGGTCAGGCAGTTCACCAAACTGGTCACGATGGCGTCTCTGATGTGATAAAAACACTTTTGAAAATCTTTTGTGTAATAAAAAAACGATCCATAAAATGTTGTTATAAGCAGTCAGTATTATAACTGTGATAGTGTACATTTCAGTCACATGCTCCAGACCACATGAGGAGCGCTGGAGAAAGGATGGTGTAGATGTAATGGGCGCTAGTGAACATTATAGCAGACGCTCGGCTGTGTAGCGCCGTATATCATCTATACATCCTTATAACCTCATCATCTGTAATTACAGTCCTGCTCTCATTCGTCTTCTGACTTCCTCTCATTTAGCATCAGAGACAAAACACACACACACACACGAATGGAGTTTCAGAAGAACGCATACCTGTAGCAGTTGTTATTAAACGGGTTGTAACTGGAAAGCGCCAGCAGAACTCCAAATCCAGGGCCGAGGGAGAAGAAGATCTGCGCTGCTGCGTCCACCCAAACCTGCAACATAACATATAACTAGTGTTCATACACCTGAGAGGATTTATTTACTCTTCGTCCTTTGCTTATGATGTGGAACATCCTCCCTCGCTCCTCATACAAAGGGTTACAGGGATGGAGTGTGTAGAAGGTTGATGTGAAGCGACATAGAGGTTCATGAGTGCTGAAATAATCATATTTCCATAATCTGCTAGAAACCAATAGAATGGAGCAGAATTCCTCTTATTATAATTGAATAAAATCCACATTCATTCTGAGATCATTTGGCTTGTGTGTGTGTGTGTGTGTGTGTGTGTGTGTTTGAGTGACAATGTGCACGAGCCATTTCAGAAAGGAAGCAATTACGCATGCGATTAGCGGTGCGCTTTATTCAAACATCTCATCTGCATCTCCTGCGCTGGAGAAACAAACAGCAGCCTTTTAAATCCCAGGAGTGCAATGTTTATCTGTAAATAATAATATATTACAAAAGATATAACATTTCTTGGGCTGTCAAAGTGACGCAAATGGACTGTAACGGCGCTGATGTTATTAACGTGTTATAACGCAGTGTGTTACTACGTTACTATGTGAGTGATCTGCTCCTTCACTCTGCGTCGTGTTGCTGAATGAACGAAACCCGAACTACAAACAACAACAAATAATTAGCGTATATTACCGTATGGAACCTTACGCAAGCGCATCGCATTCCCAAATCTGTATTACGCAATAAAGCGCATTTTTACTGAACGCAATAAAGCGCTTCCGTATAACCTAAACACCGTATCACCAGTTTATATGGAAAAGCAACCGGAACACAATTCTTAAAGGAGCCACGTCCCATATTTTACACTTCAAACCAACACTAAACAAATAACATTGTCATTAACAAAAAATTCATATTAAAAGAATCATGAAGATAAAGGGAAGCAGAGACTCACGCTTGTGTCCTTAAGTTTCTCCCATTTGGGCTGCAGGTAGAAGACGACGCCCCTCCAGGCTCCAGGCAGCGTTGCACCTCGGATTAGCAATATGAACAACACCACATAGGGAAGAGTGGCTGTGACCCAAACCACCTAAAGGAGAGAGAGAGAGAGAGAGAGAGAGAGAGACGCGTCAATGATAATGGTATAGTTGAAATTTAAGAAAACTCCTATATTGTATGGCTTAGATCTAAATGTGTTCATATCGGATATCTAATTATATATATATATATATATATATATATAATGTATATATATATGATATATAGCGGTAGAAGATAGATGCAACATCCCCGTGACCCGGGAAAATATATAAAAGATCATATATATGAATATATATATATATATATATATATATATATATATATATATATATATATATATATATATATATATATCTATACTGTGTGTGTGTGTGTGTGTGTGTGTGTGTGTGCGCTCTCACCTTGCCCGATGTTTTGACTCCTTTCCACAGGCTGAAGTAGACGATGGTGAAGATGAGGAACAAGCAGAGCATCAGCTGCCAGCGGATCACACCCACGTTCTCCAAACCTTCAGACTCGTGGAGCTCCAGCACGTTCCTCCTGCTCACACACCACACACACACACACACACACACACACACACACACACACACACATCCGCCGCTCACTCACATCATCTATACCTCCACTCACTCGTCTTTTAGATCTCCCTCTCTTTTTAAAGCTGCCATAAGGTAAATGAGAGGAGGAGCTGATGGAAGGTAACTATAAATGGATAAAAGTGTGGAATGACGTAATAAATGGAAAGTGTTAATAATTATAATGTGGTATTAATTACACTCCAGCTTGAGCTAGTTTCTACATTTACAGAATTTGCAGACGATTTTATCCAATTGAGGGCCTTGCTCAAGGGCCCACTAGTGGCAGCTCGGTTTACCAGTCCAGAGGCTGATGCCTTAACCACTGATCTCCCACCTCCCTATTTCTATTAAAGGCAGCTCAGTAAGATGTAATGCTGCATTAGGAAATGATCTTTTCCTACATCATCACTTGCTGAAGCGACTTGTGGAGCTTCGTCCAGCTCGCGAATCCTTCTACCGATCTCAGGTGTAACTTTGTGGACGAGTTTCACGTTAAAAATATCTCCTTCTCTCGCATACATCTTCCCGTTCGTTGCCACTTACATGCACTTACGTGTAAAACTCCTCAGCCGGCGAGCGCGAGTAGTTGGTCCAGGTCACGTTGTCCTTGCCGAAGTAATTGGTGCAGTTTTCCGTGTTCCACGCGTTGTCGCAGTTCGTCCAGGGCAGAGTGCTGCTGAAGGACGAGTAGAAGTAGAACAAGGCCCAGGCGATGATGGTGTTGTAGTAGAACGAGACGTACAGCGCGATGATGCAGATGGCAAAACCGATGCCTGAGAAAACCAACAGGAAACGGCTTCAAACTGTCCTCCTGACAAGCACCGGCTATTATAGCCTTTATTGTACTAAAATATAGCATGATATGGAACTCCTGATCATACTCATCCTCTTCCACCCTCTTACGCCTGGTGTTTTGGAAGGATGAAGAAGGAATTTGGTGTTACCTTTAAATAGAGGGCAAATGTGTTTCCATATGGAGATGGCGCCTGTGCGGTGGAACTGCCCCAGAGCCAGCTCCATGTAGAAGAGTGGTACACCACCAAATATAGCCATGAGGGTATAGGGGATGAGGAAGGCTCCTAAAAAAAGAGAATAGCATAGAAGAGAGTTTATTTGTCACATAAACGTTACAGCACAGTGAAATTCTTTTCCCCCTGGAGCACAGAGGCTTAAGGGCCTTGCTCAAGGACCCAACGGCTGCAGCTTGGCGATGAGTATCCCAGCGCTTTAACCACTAAGCCATACCCCCTCCCTTGGGGGTATTCCTCACTGAATGGCTGTCAGGATGTACACTATATACACACACACGTCTGAATCTTTGTAATAAATGGTACCACCATCAATCCAAGAAGCTGTTTCTACATGCAGGCGTATAGTGTATGGGAATCCCCGGGGTGATCCTCACACACTAACACACACTCTTCATTTTAACCAGACTTATGGCTAAATAAGGCAACTCTATACCTCAATCTACTATTACAAAGTGCATAGACTTGTGGAAGTGGAAGCTGGTGGCCCAGGACCTGGGAGATGTGCCCAGTAATGTTAATTGAGGTCCTCGATGTGTACGACGGTTACATTCAGATGGTAAAAATGGTTTAATATTGATAGCTGTCACTTTTGCATAAAGACAAATAATAGGATTGAAGTTTCTTTCCCTTCTCAAACCATGTGCTTTCAGTAATTCAGCACCACGGACAGCAGCACTTCTCATGACGTTTCTTTCTTTATTTTAATTTCATTAATAAATGCTGGAGGCTTCGCATGCAATCTAATGGTGTATTTATCAGCTATGGATTGGTGTTTACTGGAACATCATCTCCAGGATAGAACCTGTAGAACATTTCAGGTGGAACCTCTTCTAATTCATGTTTAACCACTTGAAGTCTCCAACATTTGCTTGACTCCCATCAAATTCCCAAATCCTGTGGACAAACAGTTACCTTCATAGTTATATTCATTCATTCATTCATCTTCTACCGCTTTATCCAATCTTCCCTCGGGTAACGGGGAGTCTGTGTCTATGGGCATTAAGGCAGGATACACCCTGGATGGAATGCCAACCCATCACACATACTCACATTCACACACACATTCATACACTCGGGACAATTTTCCAAGGTGCCAATCAACCTACCATGCATGTTTTTGGACCCGGAGAAAAAACCCCTGAGGCACGGGGAGAACATGCACAAACTTCACATACACATGGCCTAGATGGGAATCGAACCCAGACCCTGGCGGTGTGAGGCGAACGTGCTAACCACTAAACCACCATCATCATCATAGTTACTCTAATTTTCATCATGCATCTCGTTTTTTTTAATAATTGAGGCATGATCCAATAAACTTTAAACCGCCATGTAAAATAAAGACAGACATTGTAAGCCCCTGGAGATCACCTCAGGAAAGCACGTGCACTGAATACGCTTCCTGATTTGAGGATTGGTTCAATGTTATGTGATATTGAGATGGAAATCTGTGCGCTTGTCAGAGGAGAATGGAGATCCCATAATATTTATTTGTTCAAATCCTCTCCTATAGACCACATGCTGTCTCTTTGTTAGGATTAAGAGGTTGCACACATTGTCAAGGACGACATCATTATGGCAAACAATGTGTTCATTATTTTAACACCCCCCCCCCGGTCTCTTTCATCAGAGGGTGAGGAAGATGCTGGAACTCCACAATATCATTAATGTGTGTGCATGTTACAGAGCTACGCAGCACCAATTAACCACGGTTAAGTTTATACAGACTTCAAATGCAAGTAAACTATTTATCAACTGGTTAAATACATATAAATAAACCCTATTTTTAGTCTACTACAATAATCTACAACGTTTTTAAACCAATCAAATATTGAGCGTGTACTTTAAATAAGATAACTGGTTATTTTTCAGAATAAAGGGCATATAAAATGTCATACATTTAAATAAAAGATTCTCTCTGTATATCACCAGTATTTCCATTGTATTTTGTGTGGAAAACGTTTTCGTTTGCTTCATTTGTTTTCATGTCCATAAAAAATGTCCTTAATTTATGAGATCACTTATAAAAGTCAGAACATGTTTTATACAATCAGTCAATCAGTTATTCATTATTATAAAACAAATATATAAAGAATAAAAAATATATATATTTTTAAAATTATTATTTTTTTTATTCCCAGTAATATAGATATATATATATATATATATATATATATATATATATATATATATATATATATATATATATATATATATATACCACACATACACTTCCTCCCTCCCTCCTCAAACCATTTGCATTCAGCACCGTGGACAGCGGTGCTTCTTACATCTCACAATTTTCCTTATTTATTTGTGTTCAATTAATGTTGTTAAAAAGACAAAAAAAAAAACCATTAACACATCCTGATCACAGAGACTGAAGTGTATATTTCCATTCTGACAGGTTGTTCACAAAACAAATTAATAAATAAAGAATTACCAGCCTTACTCATATATCTATATAATATATATATATATATATATATATATATATATATCATTTCAATTTATATACATCTTTAGTTTTATCAATTTTTATGTATATGTATTTTTATTTTTATGTTTTTTAATTATTTTATCTATAGTTTATAAATCTTTAGATTATTAGATTATTAGAAATGCACCATTTTAAAGTCCTTACAAATGTTCTTTCCTGAAAAAAGTTTTGATGCGAAAATGATCTGCGCGCGCAAAAAAAATCCTTTAATAATAAAAATATAATAACATAAATAATTTTGATCATTTATGATTTGTTTGTACCTCCGCCGTTCTGGTAGCAGATGTAGGGAAATCTCCACACGTTGCCGAGATCCACCGCGAATCCGATCACCGACAGCAGAAAGTCGCCCTTTTTACCCCATCTGTCGCGCGACTCCGTCTGCAGGATGACCGGAACCGGACCGGGGTTCGCGCTCACCCCCAACTCGTGATGGTGCATTTCGCGGAACAAAATAAAGTGCGGGGAAGAAAAAAAAAGAAAGAGAAAAGAAAGAAGGGAAAAGTTGAAGGAAAAGTTGTGCTGTGGGACAACAGGTGAAGTTCAGGTGCAGCGCGTGCGGACGGGAAAGCGCATGCTGCAGGTCGGAGCGCGCGCTGAATGGAACGCACACCGCACCTCTCTCTCTCCCTCTCTCTCTCTCTCTCTCTCTCTCTCTCTCTCTGTCTCTCTCTCCCCTCTCTCTCTCTCTCTCTCTCTCCCCCTCTCTCTCTCTCGCTCTCTCTCTCTCTCTCTCTCTCTCTCTCTCTCTCTCTCTCTCTCTCTCTCCCTCTCTCTCTCTCTTTCCTCTCTCTCTCTCTCTCTCTCTCTCTCTCTCTCTCTCTCTCTCTCTGTTACCCACTCTGTCTCTTTCCCACCCACCCACACACACACACACACACGCGTGCGAGCGGGAAGGCAATGACCGGATGAGATTAAATAAAGCATCAGCTCGTGCATTAAAAAATATATATTATAAAAAATACTTCCACTACTAATGGATTTCTCACGCGCTCTCGAGACACGTGCATGGGAAAGTTTGCATGGTGTTGTGTGTGTGTGTGTGTGTGTGTGTGTGCACCAGTCACACACACCTTCCAAAAACACGCATTTGTGTTTCCTAATCACTTTGTAGATGTGAATGCTGTGCCGTATTTGTGCCATTTTTTGTGCTGCTCGAGTGCAAAAAGCAATTCATAAATTAGTCGTGCTGAAGTGTTTGATTGATTAATTAGGTTTGCAAAACCACGCCCACAACCCAGTCTAAACTCCGCCCATTTACTCCATAACAAACGACGACATGAAAAGCAGATTGAATACACATCATGGAGAAAAGTTCGTGGTCACCTGAGGACAGGATTGGTATGTGAAACTTTCTGAACATTCCATACGATCATTAATCCGTGTTTGTTTATCATAATAAACTTTTTGGAAGATGTTCCTCCTGGTGTTGTGGTAGATTTTGTGCTGAGAAGAAAGTCAGGCAGTGATGTAGGTGACGTGTGGAGGTCTGGAGGGCATCGAGAGCTTTGTGTAAATGGATATTATCCTGTGAATCGGTGAATGAAATATTTCACATCCAAAGGCGACTGTAGGCTTCAGTGGGAATAGTTTGGTGAAGAAGCACAAATGAGTGGAAAAGTCATTTGTTCATAGAGTGTATAATATACATATATTTATATTTGCACTTCAATTTTTTCATTTCTCTATATTTATATCCGGTATTATTTAGATGATACACCGATCATACCCGGTGAAGGTCACAGACAGACTTATTGTTTGTGAAGAAGATCATGTGATCATTTCTTTTTCACTTTTTCAGGGTCAGAAACACATCGAGCGTGCATGCTTGGAGAAGTTTCCCACCCCGTGCTCTTCAGCCAGCGTGTATTGAAATAGCACTGAACGGGCCTCGTTAGCCAAACTTAATAAAATGCGAGTCCGAAATCGAATCAGCTGCTTTTAGCTCGGGCTAGACTGAAGGAGTCATAAAGTGGATGGGGAAACTGTGGCGAGTGCAGTTGCAGCAAACGAGGTTAGACCTCCAGGATGGAGCTGATCGCGTACGTGCGAGATCAGCGCAGCTTCACGTCCAGCGCCACAGACTGTGTGTCTGCACGAGCGTTTCCACCGGTGCTTATTATCAGGTCACTTAGATCGCACCCTCCCTCCTCCCCCGAGTGACTCACAAAAATGCCATTTGAAATGACAATGAGGTTAAAGGCCTCGCCGTGGTGTTGAAGGATGGATGAACGGGATTCAGGTAACTCGGTTCCTTTCCGGTTGGTGCTTTTGTTTTTTTTTTGCCTTAAAACTCACAAAACAATACAAGAGTGTTCGAGTTAGACAGATGTTTAACCCTGTAAGAGCCTCTTTTGTAGAATAACAAAAAAATTTCAGCAAATTTCTCAAAAACACATTTACATATTCAATGGGTTCTATTCTTGGTCCTCACAACGCTATCGGATCAAAAAAGTGTTTATAGGTCCGGTCATCTTGCCATGAACGTACTCTGTATTACTCCAGTATTTATAATCCTATACAAAAATTTAAATTGGGGCATGGTGGTTTCGTGGTTAGCATGTTCGCCTCACACCGCAAAGGTCTGGGTTCGATTCCCGTCTCGGCCATGTGTGTGTGGAGTTTGTGCATGTTCTCCCCGTGCCTCAGGGGGTTTTTCTCCGGGTTCTCCGGTTTCCTCCCCGGTCCAAAAACATGCATTGGCACCTTGGAAAATTGTCCCTAGTGTATGAATGTGTGTGTGTGTGTGTGTGTGTCCTGTGATGGGTTGGCATTCCATCCAGGGTGTATCCTGCCTTAATGCCCATAGACGCCTGAGATAGACACAGACTCCCCGTGACCCGAGGGAAGATCGGATAAAGCGCTAGAAGACAAAAAAATAGAAATTCTGCTCCCAACGTTGCAGTATTATAACATTTCCTTAAAAACATACTAAAAGTTATTCCATATATCAGAGGCCTCCTAAAACAATATCTGAGTGTTTTTTCTATATTTGGGTCTTACAGGGTTAATCAGAATCAGATTTATTGGCCAAATGTGTTTACACACACACACACACACAAGGAATTTGATTTCAGCTGTTGGCGAATCTTATGTACAGAAAAAGTATTTCAATATACATTTAACTTACAGACAAGTGCATTAATACATTGTAAGGAGTTCAAATGCTCACATATGTTTATGTATAATAAAGTGATTATCTAAATATATTGAAAGTTATAAATTGTGGGTTTTTTTTCAAGATTTCTCAAAAAACACTTCCACCAAATGCACCATGTGTGGATGTTTGTGTTGCAGAGCAGGTCGTGAGATTCCTCACTCAGGTCCTGTACGCCAACACTAAGCTCATTACTGCATTACATTAATGCTAAATGAAACTGGGAAGAAGCACTAAGAGTGAATTTATTATCATTTCTTTTCATGGTATTTTATCAAGATTTATTCTATACGATGGTAAGCATTTTTTATATGGAAGAACCAGGTATCGCTGGGAAAGTCATTTATCCCAACGCTTTTTTCGCTTTTTTAAAGAAGCTTCTTGTGATTTTCCGACTTGCTCATTTGTTCACTTCATGCTCGGCAGCGTGAGATTTACCCAGAGCCATCTACGTCTCAGTGGCAGAAGAACATCGTTCTGACAGGAAGTCAGACATCAGGGTACAAGACCTTGAGCGATGGAGGAGGTATACAGGTGTGTGTGTGTGTGTGTGTGTGTGGGTGTGTATTTGATTCAGTTACAGCCATCACCTCACAGAGCTTCTCCAAATGATATTCTGATTGGTTGTAAGGCGTTGATTAACTTTCCATTGTACGCAAAGTGTAAGATTAAGAAATGTAACAAGAAATGGATAAAAAAAACAGATAAGAAAATGAGAATTTTCTGCATTCAGATACACTCTGAATCTATTCTTCACTATTGAAGCCCACTCTATTCTGTCTTTCTTACACCCTCAATCACACACACACACACACACACACACACACACACACACACACACAGGACTACTGATCAGAAATATGCTGAGAAGGTCGTATATGAATGTGAGAGCTGAAGTATGAATAATGGCTGTAACATGTTTAATATTGAGCTTCATATCTTTCACATTTACTAGAAAGCTCTACGGTGTGTGTGTGTGTGTGTGTGTGTGTGTGTGTGTGTTTCAGTGCAAACTGTACGTGGGAAATCCAAACCTGTTCCATCAATGATAAAGTGTGTACATGAAGATATCCTTTACATGGGTTGGAGGTGTGTGGAAGATCTCGTGCTGCTCTGATTGGTACGATGACTGCATCCCAGTCCTGTTCATCTCACCTACATCAGGACGGGATGGAACCAAACACCTTTGTGGCTGAACGTTGCACAAATCTCCATAGAGATGCGGTGGAAAATCTTCAGAAGAGTGGAGAACAGGAAATTTACATTTACTTATCCAGAGCCACTTACAAGTGAGCAATTGAGGGTTAAGGGCCTTGCTCAAGGGCCCACTAGTGGCAGCTTGGTGGTGGTGGTGGGGTTTGAACCCATGATCTTCCGGTCCAGAGTCCAACACCTTAACCACTGGGCTACACCACCTCCCTAAAAATGTTGCCTCCCTAGAAATGGTGCCGGAATGTGGTGAGTAAATGATGCAACTCGTGGGGCCCTTGAGCAAGGCCCTTAAAACCTCAGTTGCTCTGGATGATTGTAAAAGTAAATGTGTATACAGTCATATTGAGTAAGAGTGACAGGGAAAAGGGCGTAGAGACGCTTCCCCACGAGGGCCGTTTATCCCAAAATGGATAGAATGTTTTCTGAAATCAGATCCGTTCCATTCCAATTTGGCGCGCGCTCAACTTTTCTGAGTAAACGTTTGCCGGAGCGGCCGGTCTTCCCAACCAAAATCCGAAGGAAAAAAAAACAACCCAGCGGTATTAAATCTACAGCACCGTCCCTTTCCTAATCCGTTTAGCGGCGACATTTTAACCAAAAGTATCGCTTTATCATTTATAATCTTGTTGAAGTCTATATCACGTGGCACTTTAGTGGCAGGGGATGGAGACACCATCATCATCATCATCATTGTCATCATCATCATTATTCATTTTTCCTCCTCATCAGCGCCGAGCCTCGTCACACGAGCGCATAGGGAGCGTCGTCCTGTTTCTCTCGCCATCACGTCCACGCCACGGGTTTCACCGCTAAGTGCTTTTTTATTCACCTGCGTCTCCTGCGCGGGATAATGGCTCTCCACTCGCAATCGCATTTGAGAAAGGAAATACGGCTCTTTCAGGCCACTGGTGACTTCTCAGGGTGATGATGGAGGAGAGAAAAAAGTCATTGGAGCTTCTGGTCATTTAAAAAAAGTCACCTCGGGAACTTTATTTCACAGCCACGTGAGCTTCTTCCCCAAAACGCCCCAGAGTTACAGGATGGATTTGGATGTGTTTGTTTTTCCCCTAAATATCCTGTACAAAGCCAGACTCATGAAGATCTGCTTAAAATGAGGTGTAGAAGATCTCCTCCAGGACCTACTGAACATCTATCACACACTAGAGGAACAGCTAACATGATTAGTATTAGAGCAAATGAAGAATAAATAGAGTGGTTGCGAGCTCAGGGGTTAAGTCGTACACCTTTGCACCAGAAGATCACAGGTTCAAATCCCAGCAGTGGGCCCTTGAGCAAGGCCCTTAACCACCCTCAGTTGTAAGTCGCTCTGGATAAGGGCGTCTGCCAAACGCTGTAGTGGAAAGTTCTAAATGCACTGCTCGTGTGTCTATAAACAGTGACGTAATTTCGTTTCCTTTTTAATGTGTGTAATGAAACTAGCAGCATTGTTACGAGTATATTTGCATATTTAGGTGTGTTTTTGGTGGGATCTACAGTACAGATCATTCACTCCAGTACAGTAAAATCACTGACTTTTCCGAGTGTATTGATTTTCGGTGGAGATTTGCTAGAAGCCTGTGCTTGGTTACATCTCCTTCCTGAGCACATTCTGGTGTCAGATACAGGCTCGGTGTCCGATGGCGTCCGACTGCTACACGACTGAGAGATGATCCGTGTTTTCTCCGATTTGCTGCGTTTTTTTTTTCGTATCGTCTTCAGTGATACGGAGTGTGTGTTCTCACCGCTGCACATTGCCCGGCTCGATCATCGTCCTGCTCCTTCGCTCGTTCATCCCAGTGACAGCTCTTTCCCTCGGGCCTGAGCTCGGCCGGACAAATAACACATGCCAATCATAATACCCACAATGCCGAGCAGCCCGTCAGCCCTCGGGGTTTTGTCAACTGAAGAGTACACGATCAGTCTTTTCTCTGCACCTCACAAAATCCACAACATTTACGATAAACATGCATTTAAAATATAAAATACGTATTTTTGTCACGTGAATTTGGATTGAGGTTTGATGAAAGTGTCGTTTGCATCGAAATCCTTTAGTGTTTGTAGTTTTAAACGACTGTAAAAAAGGTTTTGGTCGTTTAAAATAACAATTCGTATCAAATAACAGCATAAAAATGCGGCTTCTGATTGATAAACAGTTACTACATTATTTATTCTTATACAATTTGGAGGCAAAGAGTTCAAACCTGAACTTTCCATCACACACAAAAAAAACACTCATTTCATCCACAGCAACACAGTACCGAATGCCAAAATGATTATAAATGCGTATTCTATACAGCTTATAATAAATGACGTAATGAATATATTATTTTCTCTTTACTAAAATATCGAATGTGTTTGTATTGACTTACTTGAAAAACTTTTATTTATTTATGTTTTATCCCTTTTAATCGCGCGTTTCTTCATCATCCAAATACGGTCAATATGTGAATGTCGCCCTCTAGCGGACACTCGCTGACATGAAACGTCACAAGAATGAATGTGACGTTATAGATGGCGCATAAATAAAACGCGCGTGTCGAAAACAGTCCGAGCCTTCAGAGAGCGGCAACAGCAACGAGCACGAGACAAGAACGAGTCGGAACATTTCCCCGGTTGTTCGGAGGTAAACAACAACAACAACAACAACAACACGACATTTTGCATATTTTTTCTTTTATTTATCTATATATATATATATATATATATATATATATATATATATATATATATATATATATATATATATATATATATATATATAACGCTATTGGGTTAATTTACTATCTAAATACGCTTCTATTGTGAAGATCTGAAATAGATGAAGGATTTTTCTCCTTCAGACGCATTAATAAAGTTGAATGTAGCGCCACCTTGTGGACATTTCGAAGCGATTGCTCACAGAGCTCCTGTTGGGCAGTATTTATGATAAACGTGCATTTCAAATATAAAATACGTATATTTTTGTCATGTGAATTTGGATTGAGAGTTGATGAAAGTGACGTTTGCATCGAAATCCTTTAATGTTTGTAGTTTTAAACGACTGTAAAACACTTTTAGTTTTAGTATTGAAAAGTATTTAAAAGTATTTTAAAATAATGAAATAACAGCGGCGTTAGTAAGACAAGTTACTAAATTATTTATTCTTATACCATTTGTAGGCAAACAGTTAAAAGTTGAACTTTCAGGTTTGTTAGCTTTATTGCATGACTCAGCCAAAAACAAAAATAACGTGATGCTGCAGAGATAGATCATAAAAACCAATCCATGGCCAAAAAAATGTCATTCTCGCATGTATATAATTATATAATTACTTTTACGTATATTTAAAACAGCGGGTTATTTTGCATTTATAGAATAGAATCGCTTTTAACGGCGTTACGGAATTTAATTACAAAATAAAAGTCATTCGTTACAGTTGTTGAGAAAAAACGTGCAATTTAATTACTGGTACTTTCGATAATGTTAAAGATTACAAATTCCAAAGACGAAAATCAGTTATTAAGTGATTAAAAAGTTACACTACTTATTACATTTTGCATAGTGTAATTTATAATCTGTAACCTTCATAACACTGATCACATAAACATTACAGCACAGTGAACTTGTTTCTTCACACATCCCAGCTAGTTTGTGGTCAGAGTCAACCACGCTACAGCGCCCCCTGGAGCACAGAGGGTTAAGGGCCTTGCTCAAGGACCCAAGAGTTGCAGCTTGATGATGCTGGGGCTCGAACTCCACGACCTTCTGATCAGCACCTTATATCACTGATTTACACCCCGACTTGTGTAGTTTATTAAGTGCATTAAGGATTAAGTGCCTTTTCAGTATTCCATCAGGATCCAATGGCCACTGGTACACTTCAGAACCCAGTTCCATCTGGCATTGTTTGTGGTAAGTGTGCTCGGCTTTAAAAACATACATTGAGGAGGACATGGTTCTAAATTGGGTTCAAGCATGGAATAAAGTGTTTTTTTTTTGTTGTTTTTTTTTTAGCTGGAACTTTGTATCCAACTTTCTATCCACAGAAGGGGAAGATGGTAAGAAACGCATTTCAGCACAGCGGTCGTATTATTTTCTTCCTATCGTATTTCTGTTCTATTGGCTTTTTTCCATGCCGACGTTTCCAGCATGTCTCCTGTAACTCCCTGTAGATTACAGTCAGAGATCCTCACGATGACACCCGTGACCTCATGGCTGAAATCCTGGGACAGAGAATGAGATCCTCACGCACTCCACCTCATATAAATGTAATCTTAGAAGCCTAACCCTCAGTGAGAGAGGCAGTATAAGGGGAACAAAACACATCTAACGAACAACGTGTTTGTTTTCAGGGAAAAGCCCAGGAACGTGTCCGTTTCAGGGGGCCTCCGAGGAAAGAAAAGTATAAACAGAGAAAGAAAGTCAACAAGTTTGTGCAGAAGGAGAACATAAATCCTATGAAACCGTCAGCTCCTGAAGAACCTGTCACGACCCCTCAGCCTGCTTCTGCACAAAACCTTGTGACTTCCATCATTGGTGGTCAAGCTGTGTGAATCTGTGATACCTACATGGCCTAAATGGAGACGCATCGTCAAGGCTCGTCCTACACATACAGCCCGACCCCCAAAGAAGGCGTATCCTAACCTTACATCATCAGTGAACAATGTGCAGGATGAGGCGGTTCAGGAAATCACCACCAGCCTTTTTGAACAAGTCCATTTCCGGGTGTCTCGAAAGAAAGAACACAATAAAAAGAAAATCTACAAGCTGGCGCAGAAGGAGCAGACGGAACCCGGGAGACCCTCGGCTCACCAAGAACCCGTCGCAACACTTCGGTCTTCTCCTGCGTTCAGAAAACGCAACACTTCCACAAGTGGTGATCAGCCGTGTCAACCCGTGTCACCTACGCGACCCAAATGGACACGCGTTGTGAAGGCTCCGCCCCCACCAAGAGCCAAACCTCCAAACAAGGCAGATCATGACACTGACCCGAAATCAGCTGTGCAGGACGACATGGTTCAGGAAATCATCAATAGCATTTTTGGTGACGTCTCTGTTGATTCTTTGACTCCGACACATCCGTGTAATGACATGGTTGAGGGCCACACTGCCCCACAGGCGGAGCTGAAGAGAGTGCAGGGCAAGGTAAGACCAAAATGACCAGCAAGGGGCGACGTAAGACATAGGAGACGCATTTCATTCACGTTTTTAACTCAACTTAATCGCAAACCTTTGTATGTTTTCAGGAAAGGCCCCATGAACAAGTCCGTTTCAGGTTCCCTCAAAGGAAAGAAGATAATAAAAAGAAATTTAGAAAGGTGGTGCACAAGGTGCAGACGCAACCCGTGAAACCCTCAGCTCCTGAAGAACCCGACACAACGCCTCGGCCTTCTTCAGCAGAGAAACACGTGAGTTTCATTATCGGCGGTCATCTGTATGAACCCGGATCACATGCGCGCCCTAAGTGGAGCAACATTGTCAAGTCTCCCCTTTCGCCGAGAGCCAAAGCCCAAAAGAAGGCGTATCCCGCCCCTACATCGTCAGAGAATAACGTTCAGGACGAGGCGGATCAGGATCAAATCTCCACTCGCCTTTTAGGACAAGTCAATTTCAGGGTGCCTCCAAAGAAAGAAAAGTACAAAAAGTACAAGAAAGCCGGCAAGTTGGTGCAGAAGGAGCAGAAGGAACCTGTGAAACCCTCGGCTCCTGAAGAACCCGTCACAACCACTTCAGTCTTCTTCTGCACGCAAATGCGCCACGTACATTATTTCCGATCCGCCGTGTAAACCTGTGACGTCTGCACGGCCCAAATGGAGCGACATCGTGAAGGCTCCTCTTCCACCAAGATCCAAACCCCGAAAGAAGGTGCATCCTGATGCTACGTCCTCAGTGCAGGAGGAGGCAGATCAGGAAATCACCACTAGCCTTTCTGGTGGTATCTCTGTAGGTTCCCGGACTCCGACAGAGTCCAAACGGAGCGGTGTTGTGAAGAATTCTCCTCCTCTAATCCCCACGCCCCCGAAGAAGGCGGATCCTGAGGAGTTTTCTACACCATCATTGAATCTTCTGCAGGATGAGGAAGTGGTTCCCACTGCCCCAGAGCTGATGCTGAAGAATGAGCAGGGCAAGGTAAGGGCTAAAATCACCAGCAGGGGGCGACATAGGAGAAGTGGTGCTGTTACATGTGCTTAATCGTCATTGGGAAAACTTTCGGCATTTGTTCTCAGGAAAAGCCTCATGAGCAGGTGTGGCAGATGGCAAAGCGGAAAAGAAGAAAGAAAGATGCAATTGTTCCGTAAGGTGATTCTTCTCAATATACGTAACAGTTTAATGACGGTTATGACATCATGACATGTACTGTTTTGTTTTTGTTTATTTTTTTGACAGTGCTAGTTGTAATCTGATTGGTTGATGGACAGCCAGGTTTTGAAAGTAATCCAGTGCTGATGATTAATCTGGTTACAAAGAATGATCTGTTTTCTGATAATGCATAATAGGACCAATATGGGATAAAAAAAACGATTTGGACAGTGAGGGGAATGGAATTTTGAGGGGAAAAAAAAACCTCATGCATGTCAGTCTGGTGTTCCTCAATATGCGCCCACACTTTTGAACGTTTCCCCATTGGTTAATTGTCTGTGTCCATCACACACTTGCATGGATATCACATGTACCTCGAGCAGATGTAATCCACGTGATGACATCATTCATGGTTGGAAAATAACAAGCAGAAGCTTCTATTTCACAATTTAGACAACACAAACGTCGGAAAACACGCATATCCTGAATTTTAGCCGTAACCGGTTCCAAAAATGACCAGTTCTCGGTACTCGTCCCTACAGTTAAGGACATAAAAGGTCCCAGGTTCACATCCCAGAATCACCAACCTCTTACTAATGGGCCCTTGAGCAAGGCCCTTAATACTCAGTTGTAAGTCGCTTTGAATAAGAGTGCCTGCTAAATGCCACACATTTCATTTGTACGTATTTCGTTTCTGTCCACTAGAGGGCAGTGTTTACGCATTGTATACGTCCGTAGACAGCCTTTCAACACGAACAGATCATGATGTTCTCCTAAATGTATTTAACCAGAATTATAACATGAAAATTGGACAGACAAATGCTATACATTTCTACTTATCACTTATTATAAACTATTACTCATTCCAATCCAATCAGACGGTCTAATCCTAACACCTGATTACAATCTATCAGTCTCATTTTTAGCTGCTATACACAATAGATTTGTTTCTCAACACAAACCCCATAATTGATCATCTAATCTAATCGAAAGCTCATCTAATCTCAGGGTGTTGTCTTTTCAATTCTCAGCAGCCTCAGAGTGCATTCCTTTTGTTTTTGTTTGTCATGGTGCCACCATGTCACTGAAATGGAACTCTGGGTAATTTGGCTCTCGCTGAATCAATACACACGGCATCAGTCATTAAAGCAGCTGCTGATGAGAGTTTATTCATTTGTAGCTTTACATCACGTGTTTTGAGAAGATATTACTAATTTAAATCGTTAGACTTTGATGCAATTGATGTTGATGTTTTTGAAAAAAAGCTTCTGATGTACAGAAAACTGTTGATTCTCCTCAGGGGTTACAGATTCATAATATTTATTATTGTATATTTTGTGGCGGTGATGATGTGGAACCAAAAAAATAGAATTATCATTGTTTCCATAATAAACCATTAAGTAAATGTTTCGTGAAAAAAAAACAACCCTTTTTAATGAAATACTCTACAAGAACCTTTTTCGATACTACAAAGAACTCTTCCCAAAGGTACTTTGTGGCTCCATTGATTCTTTGACGAATCAAAAAGCCCATTATATTGATCATAAACAATTATTCATCATGACGATGTTCTCGGGCCACAAAAGCGATTGAGCCGTGTGACTTTGTGGGAACCATTTCATTATTGAGTGCCCTGAGCCACAAAATACCAATTCCATCTTCTACAGAGTGGATTTGAACACTCCTCAGATATGAAGATGTTTGGTGATAAATGGGACGATGTAGAAGGCTTTATGAAGCAATGACTGAATTAATAACGAACATTTAGCTATTGTGTAGATTATCATTTCCTGTAAGAACCGCGATGGTCTGGTACCAAAGCAAATGGATAAAGTGAAAGGAATAAATGCAGATTGTGGTAGAATTACTAATCCCTGCCCCCCAAATATAAAAAACAACATTTCTGTCATTATTTATTTATATATATATATATATAAATAATATGAGGGGCACGGTGGCTTAGTGGTTAGCACGTTCGCCTCACACCGCCAGGATCCGGGTTCGATTCCCGTCTCGGGAATGTGTGTGTGGAGTTTGCATGTTCTCCCCGTGCCTCAGGGGGGTTTTTTCTCCGGGTTCTCCGGTTTCCTCCCCGGTCCAAAAACATGCACGGATAGGTTGATTGGCACCTTGGAAAATTGTCCCTAGTGTATGAATGTGTGATGTGAGTGTGTGTGTGTGCCCTGCGATGGGTTGGCATTCCATCCAGGGTGTATCCTGCCTTAATGCCCATAGACGCCTGAGATAGGCACAGGCTCCCCGTGACCCGAGGGAAAGATCGGATAAAGCGGTAGAAGATGAATGAATGAATGAATATATATATATATATATATATATATATATATATATATATATATATATATTCCGCTTTGTATAGTCTGTGATTTATTTTTTATAAGACTGATATTGTATTTAAAACGTAAACTTTGGTAGAAACATTAAAAGAAGAAGAAAATCCAGCAATATGTATTTTATTATGACGTATTTAATTCCGTCCCCGTGTCTCTTTAAAAGGCGTGGCCTGCCCAAGAAGCCCTCGAGCCCCCGCGCGTGCTCCTGTTCTATCCTCTCGGAATACCCGGGAGTCGCGAGCGCAGCTGGGCTCGAGCGCACCGGAGCCATGGCAACCGCGAGGCCAGGTGAGGAGGAAATCATCTGGCCGTAAAGCAGCGAGAGTTCAAGCTTCAGCCCGGAAGTGCGTTTTTTTGTCTTAAAAAAAATAATAATAAAAACAAACAAATATAATAAACAACACCGAAAGTATTGTTTTTTTTTTTATTCGGAAGTTTGATTTCCGTTAATGAACTGCAGCGATGTCGTTTCAACGGTTTTCCGCCACTTCAGAAGCCGAGACGCGCCAGAGGCTGATCCGCACCGTCAAAAAGGAGGTGAGAGAGAGAGAGTCAACATTATTCTCACAATAAACACAAACAGATAAACACAATGCTCTACTGAACAACAACAAACCATCTGGGAGCCATACAATTCATCCTCAAAAGGGGCTAAACTCACAACACACACACACACACACACACACCGTACACTACACTGCTGCGCTAACACTCAGAGACACTCTAAACCCCCAACACACTATATATCGCTTTAATAGTAATGTCTAATCAATGTCTGATCTCATTCAATCTGTGTCCAATGACTCCTGTGGATCATTTAAAACCAGACGAGCACAAGTACCCAGTGTACATCTGTTTTTCTTGGAGGAAATATAATCAGTATGAATCGTCTGATGTATTAGTGATTACTACCTGGTCTGATCTAGTGGTATTTGTAATTGATATTATGTCTGATATACTAGTAATCATTTTTACCATGTCTGGTATAATATTAAGAATTGTTACCATGTCTGATCTAATTTTAATAATTAGTACCACATCTGATCTAATATTAATAATTAGTAGCATCTCTGATCTAATATTAATAATTAGTACCATGTCTGATCTAATATTAATAATTAGTAGCATGTCTGATGTAATATTAATAACTGTTACCATGTCTGATCTAATATTAATAATTAGTAATGTGGCTGATCTAATATTAAGAATTGTTACCATGTCTGATCTAATATGAATAATTAGTAACATGGTTGATCTAATATTAATAATTGTTACCATGTCTGATCTATTATTAATAATTAGTACCATGTCTGATATTCATTCATTCATTCATTCATCTTCTACCGCTATATCCGATCTTCCTCGGGTTACAGGGAGCCTGTGCCTATCTCAGGCGTCTATGGGCATTAAGGCAGGATACACCCTGGATGGAATGCCAACCCATCGCAGGGCACACACACACTCATTCATACACTAGGGACAATTTTCCAAGGTGCCAATCAACCTACCGTGCATGTTTTTGGACCGGGGGAGGAAACCGGAGAACCCGGAGAAAAAACCCCTGAGGCACGGGGAGAACATGCACAAACTCCACACACACATGGCCGAGACGGGAATCGAACCCGGACCCTGGCGGTGTGAGGCGAATGTGCTAACCACTAAGCCACCGTGCCCCCCATGTCTTATATAATATTAATAATTAGTACCATGTCTGATCTACTCTTTGGAAGTTGGGGTCAGATTGTAGGGTCAGCCATGATATGGCACCCCCTGGAGTACAAAGGGTTAAGGGCCTTGCTCAAAGACCCAAGAGTGGCAGCTTAGCGATACCGGGACTCGAACCCCCGACCTTCCGATCAGTAGCCCAGCGCCTTAAAACTGAGTTACACCCCTCCTCTAGTACTATTAATAATTACTACCATGTCCGATCTAAGATTAGTAATTAGTACTATGTCTGATTTACTAGTATTTTGTAGTAATTAGTACCTGGTCTGATCTAGTACTATTAGTA
>JACRUU010000027.1:1489473-1555125 GCA_030449085.1 Kryptopterus vitreolus
ACTGTCTCTCTCACTCTCTCCCACTCTCTCTCTCACTCACCCTCTACCCCCCCTCTCTCAAGCTCTCTCTCACTCAGTCACTCACTCACTGGTTCTCTCTCTCTTTCTCACTGTCTGTCTCTCTCTCTCTCATGGTCTCTCTCAATCTCTCTCACTCACTCTCTATCTCCCCCTCTCTCTCATGCTCTCTCTCTCTCTCTCACTCACTCACTCATTGTCTCTCTCTCTCTCTCTCTCACTATCTGTCTCTCTCTCTCATGGTCTCTCTCAATCTCTCTCCCTGTCTCTCCCTCACTCTCTCTCTCAATCTCTTTCTCTCTCCCCTTCTCTGTCTCACACACTCTCTCTCTCAATCACAGTCTCACTCTCCCTCACAATCTCTATCTCTCTCTCTCAATCTCTGTCTCTCACAATCTCTCTCTCGCTCTCTCTCTCTCTCTCTCTCTCTCTCCTCTCCCTCTCTCCTCTTTCGTTCCCTTGCTGTTTGTGAGGTTGTGCGTGTCTCCTCTGGATCACCGTTTTGACAGATTGAGAAACCCGTGAAGCCATATTTGACTCTCTCGAGTCTAGTTCACACCTAGTTTCTGAAACTACCACGTTTCTACACCCCCCCACCCATACACACACACACACACACACACACACACACACACACACACACACACACACACACACACACACACACACACACACACACACACAGTGAGTGAAACATTAACAGGCTCCTGGCAGCTGAAATTACACCCTACGAGAGAATTTCACGTTTCTTCAGAATCTATCAGTCATCTGGAATCACGCCTTGCTGTGTGTAATTAGTGCACCGTAATGTTTTCACGTCGTGTTGCGTTTAACAAAACGACGTTCAGGTTTACACTGGCCTCAGTGCCGCGATCGGATTCCTTCCCGCTCGTAAGTCCGGTGTGATCCCCATGCCAGACTCGCTAATTAACGTGATTTTAATAAGGCTTCGTTAATTTGAGTGGTAACACTCGGGTCTCGAGTTGCGGAGGTGAAACGGTGAGTCTGAGAGGTAACGAGTGACCCAGGCGCCGCAAATCGGATTTACTTTGTAGTGATTGATTGTGAGCCACTTGTTTTAAGTGGCCTCAGACTCCTTTTCTGCGGACAGAGCAGTGATTTTGTTCAGTAACGATATCCGACCCTGCCGGAGACCATTAAACCCAACAGCACGTCTGCTCGCCTGCCGCGGGGGTTCTGTGTCAAGTCTTAACTCAAACGCCCTTCAGCGCTCGCACCGTTCAGACACCTTTAGTGACAGAAGATAACTAAGTGATGGTGACTCAGTCTCGTTGCTCATGGTGATGACCTTCCTGGCTCATGTCTAATCTTTGTCCTTCGCTCACCTCTGGGCTTCATCATAAGCTGTTCCTGGTAATCTTCTGCTTCATTTTATTGGAATGGTTTCGGGACGGTTCCTTCATGTTCCTTCGCGTTCACCGACCTGAAAAGGAATTAATCAGCAAGCTCTTTATCATGCTCGAGTCCTTGATGGATCTGGAGCTTCTCCCAGAACCGCTGGGTGTTTTACTCACTGTTTTGTAGCTCGGACAAAATCGATCGTACCGATTTAAGAAGGAAGAATCAATCCCCTCGTCAACCCCCCCCTCACACACAGCATCTTATAGTAAAGTGAAACACGCTCGGAAATGCACTTTACTGGATTTGTATTTAGACCTCGTTTTAGTCGCATCATCATCATCATCATCATCATCATCATCATCTCCACATTGATCCTTCTGTTTCTCTTGTGCACTGGAGAGTTTTTATTTAAAGGCGTACACGGAGCTCCCGCAGTGCTCTGTTTTCGCCCGGCTCGTGACTCACTCCTGCTCTTTAATGCTTAATAGTAGATCCACGCTCGGAGCTATGAGGTTTACCTTCACACTCAGCAGGATCAAAAAGTCTCGCTCTTCTAAAGAGCAATAAATGAACCCATGCCTTCGGAAACCCTCCGAGCATTTCCCTTTGAAATAACCTCTCACTCCAGGCCTTCACAAGCAGCTTATATATCCTCCTGCATGCATATTCATACAACTGAACACGAACGGAAATCACTTTCACACGTCGCACACATTTGCTGGCCATCTAAAGCAGACTGTGCAGTGAGGGGTATCAGCATTTATGAGCATACAGCATGAGCCTTGTCCTCTCTGCTTCATGTTTAGTAATAACAATAATAATAATAATAATAAGGGTGGCACGGTGGTTTAGTGGTTAGCACGTTCGCCTCACACCTCCAGGGTCGGGGGTTTGATTGCTGTCTCGGCTGTCTCAGGGGGGTTTTCTCCAGGTTCTTCGGTTTCCTCCCTGGTCCAAAAACATGCACGGTAGGTTGATTGGCACCTTGGAGATTGTACCTAGTGTGTCGGATACGGTCGGATAAAGTGATAGAAGATGCATAATAATAATAATAATAATAATAATATAGCAAGCTTGGAGATGTTGTTCTGCTTAATAGGAGTTTTTCTATTCCTAATAAGAAATATTACTCCAGAAATATTACTCATAATACTCCAGGAAGTAATGATGTCGTCCAGAAATCCTGTCCTATAAGTCCCTCCAGTCCATATCTCAACTCTTTTACAAGACTCCGTAAAATCTTTTTAAACATTTTTTATTCATAGTACTATACGGCTAAAAGCAGAGCTGGGTGATGTGTCATATAACGGGTGTGGCTCAGTGGTTTAAGGCGCTGAGCTGCTGATTGGAAGGTCGGCGGTTCAAACCCCGGTTTATCGCCAAGCTGCAACCCTTGGATGCTTGAGAAAGACCCTTAACCCCTGTGCCTCCAGGGGGAGCTGTATCATGGATTACCCTGTGCTCTGACCCCAGCTTCCAAACAAGCTGGGATATGTGAAGAAACAATTTATGTCGCAAATTAAAACTAATTATAAATTGAATCTCACGATTTTTTTTAAGACAAAATATGTTTTTGCGATTTTGGATACAGTGAGAAAATGTGTTGTCTATAGTTTACCTGTTTATTAGAAGTTGTTTTGGGGCTGTCATGTAATAACAGAGAATCTGATGGTTTCTGAGATGATGTTCATCTTAGAAACCAAACACCAGCAAGACAGAGATCAGTGTATCTACATCTCACCACCCGGCACCGCACACACGACCTTGTAGTCCAAACCAGTGATCACTGCATGCTGTCCTTCTGTACAGCCAACTGGCGTTTCACATCTCACGCTGCCAACCTGGCTCAGACGTGCGCCGGGCTTCTCTGGGATTCTGCAAGCCTTTATTTAAAACCTCCCCAAGTTCTCTCACATGTTCCTGTAGGTCCATTATCACCATCCCTCAAAGATCACAGAGGACATGTTCCCCAGGATCCCGGATAAACCTGATCAACACTCAAACCTATACAAACATGAAAAAGCTTGATTGTGGTGTTAAAGCCTGACCTGCTTCACTAGAATAAACGTGTGTGTGTGTGTGTGTTTACTCTCACAGGTAAAGCAGATCATGGAGGAAGCGGTGACGCGGAAGTTTGTGCATGAAGACAGCAGTCACATCGTCTCCTTCTGCGGTGAGCGAGACAGACGCGAGGAAGTTCTTCCAGAGACGCTTGAAATTTCAGACACTTTCAGTCTCGGGCAGAACGCGAGGTTTTCTCATGATCCCGAGCTTCATAATACATTCAGGAAGTGGAGAGAGAGACGACGGGATCAAAGGGAGCACAAGGGCTTTTTCTTCCTCTCCGTCTGTCTGTCTCTCTCATTCTCTCCGCCTGTCTCTCTCTCTCTCTCTCTCTCCCTCTCTCTCCGCCTGTCTCTCTCTCTCTCTCTCTCTCCGCCTGTCTCTCTCCTCCCACCGGATCTCGCAGTGATTAAAGGGGTTTGGGAGGAAAGTGTGAATTAGCATCCGTCACATCGAGTACTGAGGGAGAGAGAGAGAGAGAGAGAGAGAGAGAGCTTTCTAGCTTTGAGTCTAAATTAGCCTGTGTGTGTGTGTGTGTGTGTGTGTGTGTGTGTTTGTGTGTGTGTGTTGTGTGTGTGTGTGTGTGTGTGTGTGTGTGTGTGTGTGTGTGTGTGTGTGTGGTGTTTGCAAAAATAATTGCAGGTTTACACATTTGGTTTTCAGAGACATTGTTCTCTCTGTCTCTCTCTCTCTCGCTCTCACACACACACACACACACACACACACACACACACACACACACACACACACACACACACACACACACACACACACACACACGGTGTAGTGTAGAGTTGCACGGGGATTACTGAGCATGAAATTCACTTCAAGCAGATGGATTCGCTTCCAGTGCTGATGAATTTATCAACTTTAAGCCAAAGAACGGTGGTGGTGTGTGTGTGTGTGTGTGTGTGTGTGTGTGTGTGTGTCAGTCACAACCTGTTGTTTACTCTCTATTGATGACATGTTTTTCCTCCTCCTCCTCTATTTCTGTTTCTCTCATCATTTTTCTCTTCCATTTTCCTTTTTCTCTTCTTCTTTGGTGCTTCTTTCCATCCTTCCTTTCTTTCTCCTTTATTCCATCCTACTTTCTTTAACTCTTAATTGTTCCTTCATCTTTCCCTCTGCAATCCCTTCATTTCATTCATATTCTCTGTTTGTTCCTTTATTGGTTTAGTCGTTCACTTCCTTCCTTCCTTCCTTCCTTCCTTCCTTCCTTCCTGTGTTCCTACTTGTCTTGTTTTTCCATTCCCTCTCTCTATCTTTCCTTTTCCTTCTTTTTCCCTTTCCTTTTGTCTATTCCTTCCTTTTCTTTTCCTTTTCCTTTCTCTCTCCCTCTCTCTCTTGTTTCTTTTCTTTTTCTGTTCCCACTGTCTTTCCTTTTCATTTTCCTTACTTTTTTTGTTGCATCTCTCTTCCATTTCCTTTCTTTTTCCTTTCTCTCTCTCTTTCCTTTTCCTTTCCATCTCTCTTTCATTCTTCCTTACCTCTACGTTCCTCCTTCTATCTCTTAGCTTTGTTCTCTTCTTCTTCCTCTCTGCTAGGCTTTGATCGGTAAGAACTCTCACACACTGTATCGCTACCAGACGAGGTCTCTCTCTCTCTCTCTCACTCACTGTCTGTCTGTCTGTACACACACACAGTGCACACACACACACACACACACACACAGAGAGTTTTCTATTTCCTCCATCCTATGCTGCAGTGTTGCCACGGTTACACAGGGTGGGACGGACATTGGCACTGCGTTTTTAATAAGTAGTCCAAACACACACACACACACACACACACACACACACACACACACACACACACACACACAGAGAGTCATTTCCCATTTCTGTGGATATTAAAGCTGATAAGATGTCTTTCAGTATGTTGATAATCCTCCTCCTCTCTCTCTCTCCCCTTTTCTCCCTCCCTCCCCTCCCTCTCTCTCTCTCTCTCTCTCTCTATTTCATTCTTCTTCTCAGTTTTCATTTCAATTTGAATTCTTCTCAATTCTTTTTTCCATTTTTTTTTTTCCCATATTTATTGATATCTCTCTCTCTCTCTCTCTCTCTCTCTCTCTCTATCTCTCTCTTTATCTCTCTCTCTCTCTCTCTCTATATATATATATATATATATATATATATCTATATATATATATGAACACACACGCACACAACTTTTGTTCAGACTTTTTCTGTTGTTTTATCTTGATTTTCTCATTTTATCATCACCAGCTTTTTATAAATTAAATGTCATATGTATGTTGATCAATTGCATATATATGTATGTAGTGTGTGTATATGTATGTATATATATATATATATATATATATATATATATATATATATATATATATATATATTTATATTTTTTTTTTTTTTTTTTTTAAATCTGTATTATTTATTTCCATTCAGTCTTTCTCTTCCTTTCTTTTACAGTCTCTTTCCATCCCCCATTTCCTTTCCTTGTTCATTTTTACCTTCAATTCTGTCTTTTCTCTTCTTTTTTATTTTCCTTCCCCTCTCCCTTTCTTTTGTTTCTATTTCTTTCCATCTCACTCTCCTTTTCCTTTTCTTCCCCTTATGCCTTTTTCCCCTTGCCCCAGAGTCCTCCACTCAGTACAACCCTCTTCCACATTCTCAGAGAAGCACCTGATTGGTCAGTGCCGCTGTGATTAACAGTAGAGAGAGCACATGCCCCGCCCACTCAGAGACGCCTAGTAGAAGATAAAAGTCTGGATGGATGTGTGTGTTTTATGAATCAGTCAGTGATGAGTGTGTAATAACAGCATACTGTACTGCAGTGATGCACCTGTTAGATACACACACACACACACACACACACACAACACACACACACACACACACACACACACACACACACACACACACACACACACACACACTATTACTGATGGAAATAACATGATAAGAAGCTGCAGTAAAATCAGATGTACTGCCTGGTAGCGAGTGTGTGTGTGTGTGTGTGTGTGTGTGTGTGTGTGTGTGTGTGTGTGTGTGTGTGTGTGTGTGTGTGTGTGTGTGTGTGTGTGTGTGCCACTTCAAGTTAGCCACTGTATTATGTCCGTTCTCACACTTACAATTTCCCATGGAGCACAGCGGCATCCTGGAAAGGGGGATAGAGACAAGAATAATTTTGGAGGTGAAGAGAGGAAAAAAACAGGGCTGAGTAAAAATGTGGGAAGAGAAAAAAACAAGTAGCCAGAGGATGAAGAAGGAAAGGAAGTCGAGAAGGTAAAATGGAGAAACTCAGGGAGAGAAGAAGAGCAGAAGATAAGGGGATGAGGAAGAAGATGAGCAGGAAGAGAAGATGGAGAGGAAGATGCAGGACTAAGATGATGAGATTAAGTGGAGGATGAAGAGTAGGAAGATGAATGAAGTGACAGGAGGATAAGGAGATAGAGGAGGAGGAGGAGGAGGATGAGAGGGTGAAGAGGAAGAAGGTGAATAGGAGGAAAATGAGAGGGATGTAAAATGAGGCAGACGGGGACATAGAGAGAGTCAAACTAATGCTGGCATTTCTGGGAAACACACACACACACACACACACACACACACAGCATGGAGATACAGAGCTAGAGAGCAATGATGATGAAAATGATTCACTGAGTGCACTCTTTCGGAGGTGGTCGTCATGGTTACACAGTGTCCCCCCCCAAACCGACCCAAGAGTCAACACACACACACACACAGACACAGACAGACACAGACAGACACATACACACTGCCACGTAGCCCTGTGTGAGAGTGTGCTACAGTGTCCCCATGTATTGAATATATGCAATCTGCGTGTGTGTGTGTGTGTGTGTGTGTGTGTGTGTGTGTAGCTGCCGTGGAGGCGTGTATGTTACACGGGCTGAAGCGGAGAGCCGCCGGGTTTCTGCGCAGCAACAAAGTAGCCGCTCTGTTCACTAAAGTGGGGAAGAGTTTCCCTCCGGCTGAACAGCTCTGTCGCAAAGCTCAGGAACTGGAACAACTACTGGAGAATAAGTGAGAGTGCACACTCACTCACACACACACACACACACACACACACACACATGCACATAAGCACATAGATAACACATACACACACATATGAACACATACACACACACAAACACACACATAACACACACACACACATAAACATATACATACATTTACACACACACACACACACACACACACACACACACACACACACACACACACACACACAACACAAACAAATACACATACACATAAACACATACGCACACATAAGCACATACACACACATATAAACACATATATACACACACACACATATAAACACATACATAACACATGAACACACACATAAGCACATACACAGAAACACAAACATATACATACGTTTACACACACACACACACACATACACACACACACACACACACACACACACATATATACATACCTTTACACATACACACACACACACAAATGTCCAGATAGACAAACACACATACACACACACACACACACACAAACATATACATACATTTAAATACACACACACATATAAACACATACATAACACATGGACACACATACACACACAGAAACACATAAACATATACATATGTTTGCATACACACACACATAAACATATACATACCTTTACACATACACACACACACACTCACACAAATGTCCAGATACACAAACACACATACACACACATAAACATATACATACATTTACACACACACACACACAAACACAACACATACACACACACACTCACACAAATGTCCAGATACACAAACACACATACACACACACATAAACATATACATACATTTACGTACACACACACATATATAAACACACACATACATAACACATGCACACACACACACACACACACACACACACACACATAAGCACATACATAACACATACACACACAGAAACACATAAACATGTACATACGTTTATATACACTCACACAAACACACACATAAACATGTACATACCTTTACACATACACACACACACACACACACTCACACACAAACACACACACACAACACACATACGTCCCACACACACACACACACACACAGACACACACACTCACATTTTCACACACACAAACACATACCTATACCCCCCCCCACACACACACAGACACATATACACACCTACCCATATACTCATATCCACATATAAATACATATATGTATACTGTACATGCATACACACACACACACACACACAAACGTCCAGACAGACACACACACTCACATGTTCACACTTTTATAATGTACAGTGTGCACATAAATAGATGCAAACACATGAAGCACATTATAATCTGTGTGTGTGTGTGTGTGTGTGTGTGTGTGTGTGTGTGTGTTTGGGTGCAGAAGAGTTCAGATGGGCTCGTACAGTGAGACGTCTCGTAAATTCCCCCCTCGACTCCCCGGTCTCTCACCGCAGGCCGCTCGGCATCTCTGGATCCGCACAGCGCTCATCGAGAAAGTCCTCGACAAGATCGTCCTCTACCTGGTGGAGAACAGCAGGTGAGTGACGGAGGGAGGGAGGGAGGGAGGAGAGAGAGAGAGAGAGAGAGAGAGAGAAAGAGACTGACTTATTCTTATGATGGAGAGAAAGAAACATTAATAATTGGATGAATGATGTAGATGAATGTTTGATAACTGGATGGAGGGATGGAGGGATTGGTGGAGGTAGTACTGGCTGATGATGATGATGGTGTGATGATTTCAGTAAGTATTATGAAAAGGAGGCAGTGCTCATGGACCCTGTGGACGGCCCCATCCTCGCATCTCTGTTAGGTGAGTCTCTCCAGACTTCCTGTCTGTCTCCCACTCCATCTCTCCGTCTTTCTCTATATACCCCGTCCCTCTTTCTTCTTCTGTCATTCACGCTCTGTATTTTTCATCTTCCTCTCCCACACCATCTGTCCATCTCTCTCATTTCCTCCCTTCGTTCCCTTTTCTTTCCCATTTTCTTTCCTCCGCCGATTTCCCACCTCTTCCCTCCATCATTTGTCTTTCTTTACATCTCTCTCTTTTTTTTTATCTCTTTCATCTCTCTTCGCCTTTCGCTTCTCATTCTGTCCACCCCTTTTTATCCCTTCCCTCTCTCAATCCACCCTTTCTCTCAGTCACTCACTTAGTGCCTCTCTGCCTCTGGTAATGTCTTTCTCTCTCATTCTTTTCATCCTCCATCCTTCTTTCATCTGTCACTTAAATCCATTTCACTCGCTCCGTCCGTGCGCTTCATCTATCTCATTCTCTCCACCTCTTTTTCCTTCTCATTACCTTCCATCTGTCTTATTTATCATTCTTTCACCTCTCCCTCTCCCCCTCTCTCTCTCTCTCTCTCTCTCTCTCTCTCTCAGTGGGTCCATGTGCATTGGAGTACACTAAGATGAAGACAGCTGATCATTTCTGGACTGATCCCTCAGCAGACGAGTTGGTGCAGAGACACCGGATCCACAGTGCGCACTACAGGCAGGACTCGCCCACCAAGAGACCCTGCGCTGTGTGTGAGTGACGTCGCACTACACAAACTACACAACACACCACGCTACACTCTACACAGATCACACTGGGGACGTTCGTGATGTGTAATCGAGGAAAAAGTGTGTGTGTGTGTGTGTGTGTGAGTGATGTCGCACAAATCTACACAACACCCATGTTACACTCTACACACATCACACCGGTGACTTTCATGATGTGTAATCGAGGCCAAAATGTGTGTGTGTGAGGTGTGTGTGTGTGTGTGTGTGTGGTGTGTGTGTGTGTGTGAGAAGTTTGAGTAAGTGGCATCGCACAAAACTACACCATATTCCACCCTGCACTCCACACATCACACCATGGACGTTCACAATGTGTAATCCAGGCCAAAGTGTATGTCTGTGTGTGTGTGTGTGTGTGTGTGTGTGTGTGTGTGTGTGTGTGTGTGTATGTGTGTATGTGTGTGTGAGTGACGTTGCACAAAACGGCACAATGCCGCACCGCACTCTACGCACATCACACCATGGACGTTCACAATGTGTAATCCAGGCCAAAGTGTGTGTGTGTGTGTGTGTGTGTGTGTGTGTCTGTGTGTGTGAGTAAGTGACATCACACAAAACTACACAACACCACACCACTCCGCACTCTACACATATCACACCGGGGACATTCACAATGTGTAATCAAGGCCAAAGTGTGTGTGTGTGTGTGTATGTGTGTATGTGTGTGTGAGTGACGTTGCACAAAACGGCACAATGCCGCACCGCACTCTACGCACATCACACCGGGGACATTCACAATGTGTAATCAAGGCCAAAGTGTGTGTGTGTGTGTGTGTCTGTGTGTGTGTTTCTGTGTGTGTGAGTGACGTCACACAAAACTACACTACATTCTGTGCCACACTCTACACACATCACACCGTGTGTGTGTGTGGGTTTGTGTGTGTGTTTGTGTATCATCTATAGCCTTCAGGCAAATTGTGGAAGGAATTTTGTTAACTTTACTTGTTTAATACTCACACACACACACACACATACACACACACACACACATGTTGAGGAGAAACAAGGCAAACAGTGGCTAATAATTAAATTGTGAGTGACATGCTAGCAGCTGATAAGGTCACGCTCCTGTCTAACGCAATCCAATCCCTTCCCTCCACTTCCTGCTTTAGGAAACACAATCACGTCCCAACATTCCTGCACCCGAATCAGATTTCTGCACGTGCTCAGAACCTCCTGCACTAAATAGGGAAAAAACGTCGGCACACACACACCCTTCTTTTTCATCATTTATTTCCTGTAAATTCCACTCCTCCGGGAAGACGTTCCGCTGGAATTTGGACTTTATCATGTTCATGCTCTGGTGCAGAAGATCTGTGGAGCAGGTTTTGGGTTTGAGTGGTGCCACACCCACAAACAAATGTCTCATTCTAGTGTGGACAGAGGGTTAAGCCCTGTGACCATGGCAACACACACACACACACACACACACACACCTGTTCTCCGAGCCAGACATGACCAGATGCTGAGTGAGACCAATCTGGCTCACTATTACATTCTCTCTCTCTCTCACACACACACACACACACACACACACTCGAATGCTGAGTCATTCTGGACCAGAGTAAGACATGATAAAAGATGTGACTGTGTGTGTGAGTGTGTGTGAGACTGAAAATGTATTCTGAAATGAATAATGGCCGTATTGAGGGAAAGCTACTGGAACAGCTGCCATATACATCACCTGCGTTCGTAGCTTTAATACGGACCTCCGAGCGCCACTGGATCCTGGGCCGTGATTGGTTAGAAGATGGTTGATTAGTTTTCTGAGATTTATGGAAGGAGTCTAAGCACAAAGTCATAGGTAAGGCCTTAAAGTCGTTTGTGTGTGTGTGTGTGTGTGAGTGTGTGTGTGTGTGTGTGTGTGTGTGTGTGTGTGTGTGTGTGTGTCCAGATCCAGAAGAGACACTCCAGCAGCAGTATTGACGAGCGTCCGTCCCCATCCCCCTCAGCAAGGGACTACGTGGAGTCCCTGCACCAGAACTCCAGGGCCACACTGCTTTTCGGGAAGAACAATGTGCTTGTGCAGCCGGTACACACACACACACACTACATATGCATATATTATCATAGAGGTACCGGATTCTGATTGGTCCATCCTGAATATTGATTGAATGGGAAAAAGCCGCCTCAGGGCGGTAAATCATCGTTCATCATGTCTATCGCTTTACCCTGTCAGGAGTCTCTCCATCACACACACACACAATGATGTACAATGTTGTTCGTGCAGAGAGACGACATGGAGGCCATCCCCGGATACCTGTCCCTGCACCAGACGGCCGACACCATGGTGCTGAAGTGGACGCCCAATCAGCTGATGAACGGCTCTGTGGGAGATCTGGAGTACGAGAAGAGGTACGAGCCTGACCCTAAAGGTGTATTTACAGGGTTATATTCACACCCCGGCCTGGGAGAAGTGTGTGACGTGGTGTACGATGAAAGCCAGACGCGCTTTTTGTTGTTTAGCTAATAATACATCTCACAGTAAATACATACAGTGATCTTCATCGTCTTAATCAAGCAACACAGCAATGCATTGCTAACGCATGACTATTCATGTTATTTAACATGTGTTTACCACAACAATAAACCAACTCAAGGCAATTTCAGGTTATGGAATGAACCTCCACTTGATGAGGCACAGAGTTCATAATACATCCAAAGACATAAACAAAGAACGCTTTCCAAAATGGACGTGTTTATTATTTACTTTCATCAATGAATGAAATGCAGTGAATGAACAAAATGGAAATGAAATCAATGTTTTGTTGTGAATACATTTTACCTTCAAAACATCAGTAACACTTCTACACTTACACACAGTGTTTATGAAGGAACTCGGCTGGTTGTTTGTTCCATCTTGGAGAAGTAAACACGGATCTTCTGTGGATGTCGACGTTCTCACATCCTTCTGTCTCTTCATGTAAATCCCACACACACTCCATGATGTAGAGATCAGGAGCTCTGTGGGGGTGCCAACACTTATACTACTTCTACTTCTTCTAAACGTCACTCACAACAAATATTGATTTCATTTCCATTTTTTCTTTTGTTTGCATTTTGTAAATTGACAAAAATAAACAATTATTATTTATATATCAGAAAGCATTCTTTGTTTACAGCATTTTTTCACCCCTGCCTAAAACTTTTGCACAGTACTATATGTCTTCCAGACATTCCAAAAATCAGCATTATATAAATATAACACAATATAAAACATCCTAATGAACATATCTTTGTTGATAGAGACTTTAAAGCATCTAGAGAAGTTATAGGGTACAATAAATATAAAAGGTGCAGACATGTATTATAATTCTATTCATCTTTACCGTGTGTGTGTGTGTGTGTTTTCTTTTATATTATTTATAAAAGCCGGTGTGTGTAAATGCCCAGGGCTTGTTCTGAGAGATGAAACCCATTTGTCAGGGAGCAGGATGAAAACCCGATCTTCTGTTAAAAAACATTTCACACACTTCCTTTTTACAAAGACCCCATATTCTTGTTTCGTTCCCGGGTTAATTCTGTTTTTTTCTTCTTCTTTGAATATACTAAGTGTGTGTAATATGTGTGTTGCAGTGTGTACTGGGACTACGCCATGACCATACGCCTAGAAGCGATTGTGTATTTGCACTGTCATCAGCAGGGTATGTCATGACATCGCGGTTAACATCCGCCGTTTCATTAAACTCTGTTTGTAGCTGGAGGACGTTTCACTCCAAACACAATTCCTGCAATACGCATCGTATTAGACCAGTCCGATATGAAACGCGTGGGTTTAATTAAACCCCCCTGAGTCACACTTTTAAATCCTCCTTCATCACACACACACACACACACACACACACACACAGAGTAGACAGTAAGGGATGTGTAGTTGAAAATTAAAATGTAATAGAATGATTGTGTGAATATTACAAACACAGGGTGGTCAAAAATATTGGGACATTCCCGGCCGTACGTAGCATAGAAACATTTCAGGTTGAATCTGTAGGCGATGTTCAATGTGATAAAGGAAGCATATAAACACAGGAGCGGAGCTGGATGGCGTTTCGGATCCTGTCAGCTGCGGCGTTTCTTTGGAGATAATGTCATTCAGGTTGATCTAAGCAGTATATTAGGTTAGAGGTTTGTTTATTAAATCTCACCCCATCAGTTCCGCTCGTCAACTGGAACGGACTTGTGCTGGCTGTGTGTGTGTGTGTTACAGTGGACAGTGGTGGCACTATAGTTCTAGTGAACCAGGATGGCATCCAGAGACCTCCACTGCGTTTCCCACAAGGTGGCCACCTCCTGCAGTTCCTGTCTTGCCTGGAGAACGGCCTGCTGCCTCACGGTCAACTCGACCCGCCGCTGTGGTCCCAAAGAGGCAAGGTCAGCTCCAGAACATCGCTCTCTCCGCTCATATAGCCACAAAGAAAAAGCAATCACGAGTTCCTGTCACTGTAACTGTCAGTCTGTGTGTTTGTGTGAGGGACGCAATGCACATCATCTAACGTATATCATGACGTATATCATGTCGGGATAATTACTACCGTTGGGTCATCCTTCCAACTTTCCTCCAGGGTAAGGTGTTTCCCAAGCTGAAGAAGAGAGGAGCTCAGGGATCAGTCGACTCCGTCTCAGATAAGGAGGAGGACGAAGCCACCGATTACGTCTTCCGCATCGTCTTCCCCAACAGTCAGCCTGAAGTCGGTGTGTATGTGCATTAAAAAAATATATATATAATATATATATATATATATGTATGTATGTATGAATGTATGTATATATATATATATATATATATATATATATATCGTATATATATATATATAGTATATATATAATATATATATATATATATATATATATATATATATATATATATATATATATCTATATATATATATATATATATATATCTATATATTAGGGCCACGGTGGTTTAGTGGTTAGCACGTTCGCCTCACACCTCCAGGGTCGGGGTTCAATTCCCGTCTTGGCCATATGTGTGGAGTTTGTGCATGTTCTCCCCGTGTTCCCCCTTGGGGGTTTTTCCTTCTCCGGGTTCTCCGGTTTCCTCCCCCGGTCCAAAAGCATGCACGGTAGGTTGATTGGCACCTTGGAAAATTGTCCCTAGTGTATGAATGTATGAGTGTGTGTGTGTGCCCTGCGATGGGTTGGCATTCCATCCAGGGTGTATCCTGCTTTAATGACCATAGACACCTGAGATAGGCACAGGCTCCCCGTGAACCGAGGGAAGATCGGATAAAGCGGTTATAAGAATGAATGATATATATATATATATATATATATGTGGTGGCTGCTTGTGTGTTCCAGGCGGTTCAGAGCTGATTGAGCAGGGGATAAGCGCCTGGCATCCGACGACCAGGAAGTCATCATGTTCTCAGGCCAGCTTTGCGGACGGCGTGTCGCCAAACGGCTGCAGCCACGAGAGGTACGGCGTGTCCATAAAGCACTTCTATCAAAGCGAATAGGCGTGCTTATAGATCGTCTGTATTGTGGTAAATGCACTCCACAACCATTGTGTAATTTCAGCGCTTTCATTGCTAGCTACTGAGAAAAGCGATATGACTAGAATGATTTCAGCAGCGAGGTTTTTCATTAGCAGCAGCCTAGCGCTCGTCGTGACACACAATTTCACCACGAGGGTTCCAGTTTCATCAGCAATCACACCGCGGCATCACCGGCGCCGCAATTTAATACCCACTGCTCTTTGTTCGACCCCCGGCAGCAACTCGTTTACTTGGCTCCCCCGTGCAAATGGCTGCTTTCCAGCCTGATGAATCTATTGGAAACTTTGGAAGAATATTTAATCATCGCTGTGAACAAATTAAGCATTTATCTCAAATAAACAAACACAAACACGTCCATGGTTACAAGCGTTCCAATGTACTCCAAGATTATTGCTCTATTCTGCCCCTAGTGGATAATCAGCGTATCTGCATTATAGTTGATGTGAGTGGCGTGTTGTGAGATATTATACGTCGATGATGTCGCCTGTTCCGCAGAGCTCCTCTGAAGCTGTTGTGTGACAACATGAAGTATCAGATCATCTCCAGGGCGTTTCTATGGATGTACGTTTGAACCATTTATTTATTTGTTTTTGATACTCACAATAAATCTCATTATTTAGGCAACAATAAAACTGTCCATGATGCTAATGTCTCTGTGTGCTGTTCAGGGCTGGCGTATTGCCGTCACCTGTCCACCGTGCGCACACACCTTTCTGCGCTCGTCAACCACACCATCGTCATGCCCGACGTGCCGCGCGACGCGTCCGGGGGTCTCACCGCGCCGGTGTGGCACAAGTTCCTACAGGACTGCACTGTACGTACACACACACACATACACACACACACACACACACACACTAAAGAGACACAATGAAATGCTTTATTCCTATTGGTCACAGATATTAAGTATATAGTTAAGGAAAATATTTTTTATCCATATGGATAACACTGATACTGTAGACTCCTTTCAGACCATCGTCTGCTATTACTGCTATTGCGACTCCTCCTGATTGGACGCAGACGCTTGCTAATTCCCCTGTCGCTCACCTACACACTCCTGCACTTTTAACACATGCACATATTGACGAGGCCCGGGCTCACTACGCCATGAAACCGATCCCAGATCAGCATACGCAGCGAGCCCGTCTCGCCTATGCATATTTATCACCCCGGAGCACATCGCCGCGATTAGTCACACACACACAATATGTGCTGAATGATTAATGCGGGGCCTCTGGGAATCAAAACGCCACATGCCGTTTTTTTTTTTTTATAGGCGCTCCGAACACTGCAAATTCATCGGTTCTGATCGGGGACGTGTCATCTTTTTTTATAAGGCTTTCCCATAGTTCAGTGCTTGTTCGTTCCACTCTGGTACAAATGGACGAGTGTAAATATTCATTCTAATCCCATGTGATTGTGTGTAAAGGCGTGCGACGAGCAGGAACTCTGGCGCTTGGTGTATTTTGGGGGAATCGAACCCTCGCTGCGTAAGGATGTCTGGCCCTTCCTGCTGGGTCACTACCGCTTCAGGATGTCCGAGAACGAGAGGAAGGAGGTCCGTGTCTTGCTGTGCGCTTTTTTTTTTTGCTGACCCTGCAGATCTTATAAGTGACCCCTGAAGTGTCTTCTGTGGCCGTCGATCCCTGCAGGTAGACGAGAAGACGCGAGCGTGCTACGAGAAGACGATGAGCGAGTGGTTGGGCTGCGAGGCCATCGTGCGTCAGCGGGAGAAAGAGCAGCACGCCGTGGCCTTGGCCAAGTGCTCGTCTATGGCCAGCATGGACAGCAACAATCCAAGCCTGATGCACCGTGACTCATCCGTCAGCAACGAGGTACGCACTGTAAACCCGCCATCGACGCCACGCTGACGGGATGCCGAGCATCTGTTCTTCATTCTCACTCATAATTACCTTTTCCGTTAGTCGTCCCAGAGCTGTAGTTCCGAGAGGCCCAGATCTCACCTGCAGAGTGACTCCAGTAGCAGTACCGCAGGTAAAAACATTCATCTGCCTGGTGCAAAGCTCCTGCATGACCTTTCTCAGACCTTCTGAGTCGTTTAGTAGTGCTTGTGCTGCATGGAATTGTCCATGTTCTTTGCAACAGTATCACTTCTAAACCGGTATCTCCCCCCTCCCCTCATACCCACACTGCCCCTGCTAGCTCTTCTCTTCCCAAAGCCCCTTCCCCTGGAGTAGTTGGCTTCCCTTTGGTTTCATCCTCCAGGTGTTCGAGTCCGTAGACGAGGTCGAACAGATCGATGGCGAGCCCAAAGTCGACGACGCCAAACCCCTCGCCAAAGTTTCCAACGGCTCAGACTCGGGCCACCCCTCTTCCAGAAACTTCTCCGTCACCTCCGACTCCCTCAGCACAGAAGACAGCAGCGCGCAAGAGACCAGCTCTAAAATGTCCACCCAGGAATGCGCCGCGGAGGACACCAAAGCGCCTTCGGATGTTCCAAGAGGCTCGAACGCTGTGAGGACCGACGATGAGGGCGATGTGGATTCCTTGGGGGAAAATCCGGAACAAGAGAAGAGAAATGGGGTGGAAGTTGGACCTCAGGTGGAGAAGAAAGATGAGTGTGGAGTGGGAGAGCAAGGAAGTGGACCTGAAACCGGATCTAGTCCAGGAGGTGAAACGCTAAACAACAAAGGACGAGGAAGATACAAAAATCCAAACCGCTCAAAAGACGACAGGGAAAGAGTCGGAGACAACACAGGTTAAAGGTCAGGTGGAGGCGGTCAAGAAGAAGGTCACCATGCCGATCGCTCCTGTGGTAAAGGAGATTGTGGTGCCGATTGTGTTCGAAGCCTTCAGCATGCGTGAAATGAGCAAAGAAACGCCGGCCACCGACTCGGACGAATCCCCTTCAGCCATCGAGATGGAGGACATCCCCATGGCCCGGCTAGCCGCAGCTCCGGAGAGCAGCGAGGCAACCTTGCCGGAAACGCCGAATCTTTACTCTGCCGTCGAAAGTGAGCAGAAGTCCAACACGTCAGGATCAGCTTCAGGATCAGCTTACTCGGTACATGTCTTATTTGTTGGTATAGATGATTGCCCAATTATAAGTCCCCAGCTATTAGTGGTTGCACAAGCCAGTGCATTCCTAGTGCCTGGTCCCAAGCCTGGATAAATGTGGAGGGTTGCATTAGGAAGGGCTTCAAGCATGGGGAAGACTCGGGCTGTAGCAGTTTAAGACACAGGGATTCTGACGGAAGGTACCGGGTTCAAGCCCCAGTAGTGCCCTCGGGTCCTTCAACACTCTGTACTCTAGGGGGTGCTCTATCATGTTTGGCCTTTCCAAAATAAGCAGGGATATGTGACGAAATTATTTCATTTGTGCTGTAATGTACTAAAATACTGTTACCAAGAATCTTTATTGCAAAATAAAATGGCACTTTTATGTATGGACAACAAACATCACACCCAGACCCATCAACCCAAACTTGTGTGTGTGTGTGTGTGTGTGTGTGTGTATGTGTGTGTGTTATATATATATATATATATATATATATATATATATATATATATATATATATATATATATATATATGCAAAAACATACACCTAAAACATATGTACACACACACATAATATAATATACATATACAATAAATACATTTAAAATTAAATAAAAGAATAATAATATTATTAATTTAGAATAATGATATTATTATTATGTTATTATAATTATATAATTAGAATATTATTTATAATAATATAAAAATAATAAAATAATATTAACATAAAATAAACAAATAAATTAAGGTCAATAAATAAGAAATATTAATAATATGCTAAAATACTAGGGGTGGCGCCCCCTAATGGAGAGCAGCCAAATGAGAGTCTGGATGAAGATCTACCACTCGTTCAGGAATGGTTTATCTGAGGTGCAGGGAACGTTGGGATGAATCAGGAACGTAACGTATAACTTTATAGTGGTGTATGATTGTTTCATGTTGCTTGAACATTACTTGTACATGTTGACAGCAGGAACTCTTGGACTTGTACACTCTGAACCTGCACCGTATCGACAAGGACGTGCAGAGGTGCGACAGGAACTACTGGTACTTCACCCCGTCCAACCTGGAGAAACTCCGCAATGTCATGTGCAGGTGGGGTTCAGACGTCAGCGTGCACTAATACCCGAGTTGATGTCACTGAAGCGTTTATTTATATAATTAATGGTTGGTCCACAGCTACATCTGGAAGCATCTAGACATCGGCTACGTGCAGGGGATGTGCGATCTCCTGGCTCCTCTGCTCGTCATTCTCGACGACGGTGAGTGTTTTTAAATCGCAGACTTTATTTGGCGAGCGTATTGTGCGTTTTCATTGCGCTGTTTTCTTGTTGCCGTTTCAGAGGCTCTGGCCTTCAGCTGTTTCTCTGAACTGATGAAGAGAATGAATCAGAACTTTCCTCACGGCAGCGCGATGGACACTCACTTCGCCAACATGAGATCCCTCATCCAGGTGAAGTGGCGTTTGCGATAAAACCTCTTGAGCCGCTCGCTTGTGCAGCGTTACATTTTCTCCATGCCTCCCTCCGTCTCTGCAGATCCTCGACTCCGAGCTCTTTGAGCTGATGCACCAGAACGGAGACTACACACACTTCTACTTCTGCTATCGCTGGTTCCTCCTGGACTTTAAACGAGGTAACGATGCAAATGCAACATCAGAACGTGAGGAACACCATGAACCAGCAGCTAATGAGTTTATTTCTTACGTCATCAAGAAACAGGATTTCGGTAGCCGTGGCTTTTTTTTTTTGTTTTTAATTTATGGAAATGTATTTATTCATGTATTTATTTATTCCTTCTGTGAGATATGAGTCATACTTTTCTACTGGGAGTTTAACAAAGAGATTATTAAGATTAGTCCATAAAAAACAGAAAAGGTTGAAATTGAAGTGAAAATTGATCGAGCAGCTCCCCCTAGTGGCGGTCGTCTCATTTTGCTGTAATTTCCAGTTGGATTCAATAGGGGTCGCTGGATACAAGGTAATGAGAAGTGGATTCTGAAGTGGATTTTATTTGTGCGGTTTATTTTTGTCTCTCCGCAGAGCTGGTGTATGACGACGTGTTCGCAGTGTGGGAGAGCATTTGGGCGGCCAAACACGTCTCCTCCGGCCAGTTCGTCCTCTTTATCGCTTTGTCCCTTGTCGAGATTTACAGAGACATCATCCTGGAGAACAACATGGACTTCACCGACATCATCAAATTCTTCAACGGTAACGGCGAGCTGTGAATGTGACTGTAAAATCCGCGCACATTCTGAACACTTTTCATTTGCATTTCGTTTTCTTTCAGAAATGGCCGAGCATCATAACGTCAAGCAGATCCTGGAGCTGGCGCGAGAGCTTGTGTGCAAAGTGCAGATGCTCATCGAAAACAAGTGAGAGAGAGAGAGGGAGAGAGTGAACGCCCTTCCAAAAGTAAATAAATAAATCACATTAGTGCTTGCTGCAAAGGCCAAGTGACGCTTCCAGGTTATTTATCTCATGCATTATTCATATCTGGAAGGAATGTATTTACATTTTAAAAAAGCAGATGCTTCACTTCCTTGGAAGATCCACAATCTATCCTGGGAACAATCCACCCTGGGAAATCTCACACACACACACACACACACACACACACACACACACACACACACATCTACATGGAGCTCAGGATCGACCCCTGGAGCCTGAAGCTATAAGGCAGCACTGTTACACGTTTATACTTCACCCATCACACATTCCAGTCATTAAATCGTCTTCGGCGTGATCTGTTTCCTTCCACGTCTCGGTGTTTTGGCGGGATTTTAATTTTCTGCGTACGAAGCAGCTCAGTTACAGAAACGTGTTATCATTCAACGCCACAAAATCAGTACTTTTCTCACTAATGCTGCTCTCCGGTGTTGTGTTTACTCACACGCCTCAGAATCATGTTGTTAAACCCACCTCAGCAGGTATTTCATCCAGTCACAAGTCACCGCAAGCCATCTGATGTTTACAGCAGTATCACGATACCAAGATTAAATATCACAATACCCATACCGAATCGATATTATGGCAAAAAATAAAGCTTTATTAATAAACACCCGAGGTTTGCTGTCTGCCGAAACAAAGTGGGACTGTTTAAACTGAAAATAATATATAAAATAAAAGTTATGAATAAAAATGAAAAAATGGTCAATTTGCACCCCCTACAGTCCAACACACTGAACTACAGCCATCCCTTAATGTAGTAATGGCACTAATAAAATTGTGAATTGTATCATTTTTTAAAAGCAGGATATTGTGATACCTTTAATACTGGTATATCGTACAAAACTAGTGCCACCAAAAAGTATTCACCCCCCCCCCCTGAACTTTTTTGTGGAGCTCAATTTTATGTTTGCAATTATAGTTACTAGTTATTATTATGGAAATGGGAGAGTTCACAAATGTATAATATTACATTTAATATTATAATGGTTAATATGGTTTAACAACTTCAACTAGAGCGAAGTGTGACTAAATACTTAGCATATTTAGAAATCGTGAAGGAAGCCCAGACAGATATCAGACGTGGAAAGCAAGGGGATTGGTCAGATAAGTAACCACGTGGCTCTGGGAATCCCTGAACACGATGCTACCACAAGCACGTTTCACATTTCCCTGGTGTCCGCATATAATCATTATTTTGTGAAACGGATTGATATTTCCCTTCACTTTGCTACGTTTCTAAATGAAGGCGACACCAAGAAAGTGAATGTGACGCCTTCCTCAAAGCCAGTACGTGTTTTAACTTTCGTCTGACCAGAACATTTGCGCATACAGAAAAATAATCTATATTGTATATGAATAATATAGAGAAATATATATATATATAAACCATAGTTGTTGTTTTTTTATTTCTGAATGGAAAATATATTATTAATAATAAGCAGAGAAATTAGATTTAATTGTCCTATTCTATATTTTTGCATTTGGAAGTAACTTACCGTCCACAGTGGGGCCTTAACTGTGTTTCTGTGTGATCCAGTGGTGCTGTTAGAGTCCACGTCTAGGGCAACAATTACACCTCTGCCTTTTGTTATTTTCAGTTCCAGAAGATGAAACGTCTGTTTATCAAAAAATCTGTAATCAAATATTGGACTGTAAAAACGACCAAAGTAGCGTAAAGCGTAATATCGTTGCTCAGTGCTCAGTATGCAGCAGAGTTTACGGAACGAAACATTTTCAGACCGAATCTTAATGAGTGTTTATCGAAAGGCCGTGTTGTAAAGCTGTTTGTTGGCCGTATTTAAGAAACTGATCTAGGATCTGATTGGCGTCGTTATCGTCCGGTGTATTTTTATCAGCCTGAGGATTCTGCTTGTCTCTGAGCGTGGCACGTCGTCATGTCGCTTTGGATATTGCTGGAAATAAAACCACGCGAAAGCTATGTATCTTGATGACAGTGAAAAAGTTTATGATTTGTATGTATTTGCTTCAAGCAGTTTATTTATTTGTTTATATTCTCGGCTCTTGCTTTTTTTTTGTTTGTCTGTTTTTGCCTTTGTGTGTAAAACCTTCACTTGTTAGTGAATAGTGGTTTATGATTAAATGATAAATGTGCCTCAATATAATGACACGGCCTCATTACTCATTCTGTCATGTGGTGATTATAGTGTGTGTGTGATTATAGAGAGTGTAATTATTGTTAGTGTGTGATTATAGTGCGAGTGTTATTAATGACTCATATCTCAGCTTTGGAGACCAAACCTGCGCATTTCTGTACATTTCTTAACCTCCCGAATCAGCAGCATAAAATGAAGGGGCAATTTGTGCGTCAAATTTTCTTTTCAATCAAAAGTTTTGACTTTCTCCAAAATGATTCAAGACCTTTATGGAAATGTGTTTAGTTTCTCTCCAGGCTGATATTTGAGGCTGTAATTCCTCCAGTTTGCCGCATTATTGCTCTGTAGGCACGGTTATAATTACACTCAGTGTGTGATTATTGTGAAGAATTATATTTAGCACACTGGTGTGCTGTCAGAGCCAGAAGGGCATTATTTACTCGTCTAATCATTATCAGAAGCACTGATCGACATTTGCACAAATTCTAATATTTGTTCCCTGAAATTGGATAAATTTATTCCCAACAGTCGCTTTGCTCTATTTCATTGTTTCTCTCGGCTGCACTGCTTTCACTGCATGTATGTGGATGGGAGGCGCTCGTCATGGCTTCAAGCCCTGATATTGCCAAGCTGCCACCCTTGGGTCTTTGCCCAAAGATCCAGGCTCTGTGCTCTAGGGGGCACTGTATCATGCTTACGTCTTACCCCAGCTTCCAAAAAAAAGCAAGTTGGGATATGCAAAGAAGGAATTTCACTGTGCTGTAATGTATAATATATATTACATTTATCTTTTTTGGTTCAATCAGATTTCAGCCACTAGGTGGTGTCATGACAGTCTAATCTAAACAGGACCTTCAGTATCAGTAATGGAACCTAAACAATGAATTAATTACCAATCAGATTTCAGATTCACCCACAGGGAGCAGCCAGCTGGCCTACAGTGACGTCAGCATTTTCACATCCTCTGATTGGTTCATCAGAGTAAACATGTTACAGCCAGAATTTATAGTTATAGTTTTTTACGCCTATAATTGCTGGCAGAGGGGGAAAGTGTAACTTAGACATAGTTATAAATCCATTTTTAAGGTGTTTTTTTTTTCAGAAAAGTGATGACAGGATCACTGAAAGTCTTCCTGCATATTATTATTATTATTGTTTTTGTTGTTGTTGTTATTATGATAGATTTTATTCAAACAGTGAACTGATACAACCACATCATGATGGATTTATTCATCACACTAAACACACTAATGCATGCACTTAGAAACATGTTAAAGATGTACCAATCAGTTGTTGTTAGTGTAGTACACCATTACAGGTGCATGAAAAATATTGCACGCTGGAACAAAATACACCTTAATGCACAAGAACGTATAGAAACGGTCAGAGAAATAACTATATAGATTTATAGCTACAATATAGAAAATGCTTTGTATTTGATGGATCTCTCATTGACAGTGTGATATTCAGAGCAAATGTTCACGTCTGTACATATCTTAACCTCATTAATAAAAAGAAATACAAAAAGTTAAAAGGATTTCACCCCAAAAATAAAATAATAAATTAGCATTTATTGTAGTTTCACTCTGTCACGATACAAACCTGAGATCTGAGGCTTTTCTTCATTCATCTTTATAGGCGTCTTCGGGCATCCAGGCAGGACACACCCTGTACGGAATACCTTTAAGTGAAGCAAATTCCATTTACACATTGTTCATCATGTGTGGAAGAAATGAATATACACCTTTATAAATATTCAATAAACAGGTGTTTTTTATTATTATTATTATTATTGCATTAAAATTATCACTTTATTTTCGGAAAACTTAAAGAAGAATGCCAACATGACTGTTCAAGAATATTTTCCAATATGGTTTATGCAGATTTTTTGTTTGTTTTCTTTTATAACAATCCGCTCCTAATCAACTGATATTTATTAATTGATAAATAATACAAAAATAAAGAATCTTATTTGTTTTTAATGCATTTAATGAGAAGAAAAACAAATAAAAGAAAGGAAATTGTATTGAAAATACCAAAAGAGCGATCGCCCGAACAGGGACTTGAACCCTGGACCCTCAGATTAAAAGTCTGATGCTCTACCGACTGAGCTATCCGGGCTCTGAGAGCACGAGTACGCGCAATCTCTATCTAAAGACCACACAGAGCCGGTGCGGGTTTGAGTCACGTGGTTGTGTGCTTGAGTGGACATGTTTCTCCTCTCCTGTATTAGATATAATGGTAATGTTTCGGCGTGTTGTGTACTGAGAGTGTTCCGGCACTCGGTACAGGAGGAGACAACCGCGGCATGCACACGGCGGTGCTTCATCGTCAGGCCTTCACATCCTCGGTGTGTCCTGGCGGAGCTCCCCGGAAACGGCGCGTCTCTCCGGGACACGAGGTCGACATGGTGCCGCTGGAGGAGCTCCAGTGAATCCGACTTTATTTCCAAGGTATACATATCGAATTTGTTTACTTCAGGTTATTCAGAACAGCACACATTTATTCATAATTTCTTGTAAACAATTATCTGTATTTTCGGTTTATTGATCTCATTTCACACGTGACCTTAAAATAAAAACAAACCCATGATTGTGTTTGTTGTTGTTGTTGTTGTTTGTTTTTCAGGTGCCACAGTTTCCCACATGGGAGCCGGTATCCGAGAAACAACTTCCACCCGTAATGCTTCATCAACAAAAACACATCTTGTTTACAGTGTTATGAGAAAACTTTCTATCACAAACAACAAAAGTGCACAATAAAGGGTTAAAACTAGTCTTGAAAATGTTTCCCCATTCCCATTGTAAGAATTATATTACAGTGGGAAATATTAATTCTGTTTATTTGTATTTAAAGTAGGTCTAAAACACAACAACGCTCCAGTAATGTTTTGTCCTTGGCATTCCTGGACGTTGAGATCACACACCCATAATCACACACACACATCTGAAATAAGAGTGTTTGTAAACAAATAAGTGGTTCAGTTATAAGGCAAACTAAAACTACTGTTATTAATCGTTAATCATTGTACATCAAAGAAACATATTTATGTTTACGGTATTTGGTAGACGTCCTTATCCAGAGCAACTTACAACTGAGCTATTAAGAGTTAAGGGCCTTGCTCAGGGGCCCACTAGTGGTGGGATTTGAACCTGCACCACAGAGCTCCCACATATCGTTCGATCCTCAGTGCACATTGATGATTTTTTTCTCTCTTCACCAACTCCTGCAGCCTACTAAAGTCTCGGTGGACCTCGTGGATAAGTTGGAGAGACTCGCTCTTGTAGACTTTGGCAGTCGGGAAGGCGTGGAGTGTCTGGAGAAAGCCATTCGATTCGCCGATCAGCTCCACGTCATCGACACGGAAGGCGTCGAACCCATGGACTCTGTCCTGGAGGATCGGTGAGGATTATCTGCCATTATAACTCATATAGCGAGAAAATAAAAGTGTGTGTGTGTGTGTGTGTGTGTGTGTGTGTGTGTGTGTGTGAGATCCCAAAATCATCTTTACCCTCCAGAACCCTGATATCATTATAGTTATCACTTTGAATATATTATTTATTTATTTATTTATTTATTTTGGTGGAGCATCTTAAACAACAGTACATTATTTCCAAATAGCTGTCATCACATTGTTCTCTGCCTATTTATTTGTTTGTTTATTTATTATTATTATTATTATTATTATTATTATTATTATATTATTCTAAGTGGTTGATATGCAGTGTGTATACTGTATAATAAGTGTGTGTGTGTGTGTGTGTGTGTGTGTGTGTGTGTTTGTGTGCATTGTAGCGCTGTGTATCTGAGAGAAGACACCGTGATTGAGGGAAACTGCGCTGAGGAACTTCTTCATCTCTCGAAAATCACTGAAGAGGAATATTTTGTAGCACCGCCAGGTCTGCTGACTAATCACACACACTTACATTACATTTACATTTGCGGTATTTACAAGACGCGCTTATCCAGGGCGACGCACAAGAAGTGCTTTAGGTCTCGCTCTAAGGATAAGATTCATTCAAGAAGGGTAAATACAAACTTAAATACGCAAGTATAGACAGTTGAATTTCTTTTTTATTTTTTTTAAATGGATTTCTGGACAGTGAGATATATAAGAGAATAAAAAGGAATGTTAGGATAGGTGTTGTGGGAAGAGATAGGGGTCTTCAATCGACGTTTGAAGGTAGACAGTGTCTCCGTTGTTCGGACCTCCAGTGGAAGTTTGTTCCACCATTTCGGTGCCAGAACTAGACCTGCCAGCAGAGAGTTACAGTAGTCCAGTCTCGAGATGACGAGAGACTGAACCAGGACCTGAGTAGCCTGTGTGGATAAAAATGGTCGAATCCTTCACACACACACACACACACACACACACACACACACACACACACACACACACACACCACAAATAACCCAGTTTAAATTGGCACAGAGCCAAAGTATATTAACATTATTATAACATTGCTTTTCTGTGTGAAATAAAGGAAAGGACATTTTGGGATTAGCAAAGTTATACAGAGACAAACTGCAAACAAACAAACAAACAAACAAAGAAAGAAATTGGAATAGCAGCAGAAATGAAACTGATCCAGGCTTTGTTTTTGCCCAGTTACTTTTGATTTCCTGTTCCCTCCACACATTTGAAAATAAAGCTATAATTATCAGTAGTCTGGTGTTTCTCAGGAACATGTGACGTGGATCGTGGTATTCCCCTACGCCACAGCGCCACCTTTACACCTGTTCTCCCTTTCCTTTCTCCTCTGCAGCTCCACCCATCTAACACACTGTATTCACAACATTCGTTTTCCCTTTTTCTTCACACAGGAAACATCCCACTACCGAAGAGAGAGGATCGGTCGGCCATGCTGGAAGACTCGGAGCTCTGACACCAATAAACACAAACACCTGTAAACAAAATAACTCCATTTCTCTTACTGTTATAATCAAGCACACAATAAACAATGCAGTATGGATCATGGCTTATTCATGCAGAAATACACTTTAATAATAAAATAACTTCTATTGTTATACTGTAACTTCTACTGTTTAAAAACAGAGGAAATAAATAAATAACCCATTTTGAGTACAAACACTGGTGTATTTTCTCACAAGACTGTTTTGAAGAAGAGATTCCAGTCAGTGTCGTTATCTCATGTGTGATGATCTGGAACCTGTTCTGTAAACCAAAAGAGTCTTTCTAGATTCAGGAAAGTTTATTATAATTTAATTTAAGATCTTCCTCATTACAGTTTAGGGAGTCAAAAATGTAGTGATAATTTTATGAAAAACAGAGAATGATTCATATTTTAATGATTATTTAATGTCTCTATATATATATATATATATATATATATATATATATATAGTCTATATATATATATATATATATATATATATATATATAGACTATATACATATATTAGACACAGTATTAGTATATACATATTATGTCCATATTTACAGTCTGTTATTGTGTGTGGTCTGTTTACATCTATCCTAAAGTTTAAATATAGGGATCAAATTGGTGTTTAGTTTCATTATATGATATATTTATATAATTATTATATATATTATATATATATATATATATTATATATTTTTAAATAAGGATCTATATATAATATATATATATATATATATATATATTAGTATACAAATTAATCGGGAACTGTGGCGTCCGGTCCAGTTACATATTTTACTAATACTGTATACTTATATAGTTTGTCCTAGTGTGTGAATGTGTGCGTATGTGTGTGATGTGATATGGGTTGGCATTCCATATAATGTACATGATATAGGCACAGGCTCCCCGTGACCCGATGACCCGAGAATCGGATAGCGGTAGAAGATGAATGAATGAATGAAAATTAGTTATATAATTACACAGATGAGTCTATGTGGAAATGTGTGTGTGTGTGTGTGTAATATTGAATTACAACAAATGAAAAATAGAATATAAACATATAAAGATACTAGATTCAGGTGTAATGAATTGAATTAAACAAATAACTATACACAGTTAAATAGAGGTTAAACTAAATTTAAACCAAATTACTAAAATATACAAATAAATAATAACGATTAGATTAGATTTAAGTGTGTGTGTGTGTGTGTGTGTGTGTGTGTGTGTGTGTGTGTGTGTGTGTGTGTGTGTGTGTTTTGAAACGTCACGAATCAGATGACGGAATGAAAACGAAAGTAAGTAGCTGAGTAAGACTTGGAAAACAAAACCTACCTGCGGGAGGGCTTTGCTAGTCCCTCATTGGTTAAACCTAGACAGCGCACTCGTTTCCCATTGGTTGTCATGTAAACGCGGGGCGGGGCTATTGGACTATATTTTGATCCGCAGGCATCTGGGGATATCGGACTTTGCAGAACATAAAGAGAAAAGATCTCGTTGAGTGCTGATATATCATACATCCCTTTTCAAATGTAAGTTTTTTCTACTTCTACATAACATATAATAATAATAATAATAATAATAATAATAATATTAAACTGGATTTTTTTCTAATTAAATATTGGATATTGGATATTTTCCACCTGTAATAGAAGTTTATTATCACCATTAATCCCGAAAGGCTTTTATAGGTTTTATTTCATATATTTGTGTTTATATGCACATTACATAGATTAAGTAAAACATGTATATATAAGTGCTCCACACTTTTTTCTTGTGCACATCATTTGGAATCCTGTCCCACGTGACCACACGCCTCAAAACGTGGGTCGACTTCTATTATCACTCACCTGCTGTATTTGTTTTTACCCAGTTCATTAAGACGTGAATATGATGGAGCTCATCATCCAGGTCCTGAGCGGGGAGAAGAAAAGTGTTCTGGTGAATCCCAAACACCACCATTGGCGACCTGAAGAAACAAATCGCCCCACTCTATAATTCGAGACCTTCACGTCTGAAGCTTTCCGTCACCAATGGACAAATCCTCCATCTGGACCAGGATCACATGATGGTGAGAGATTACGGCCTGAGTTCAGGATCCACCGTGATGCTGTTGATCTCCTCGAGCCCCGTGCCCATGCAGGTGTTCGTGAAGAACGAGAAAGGACAGACGAAAACCTACGACATCACTGACGACGAGACCGTCAAACAGTTGATGTTAAAGGTCTTCCAAAAAGAGGGAACGCCGGTGGACCAACAGCGGCTGATCTACAACGGACAGCAGTTGGAGTCCGGCAGGAGGCTGCAGGATTACCAGATTCCTTCTGGAAGCACCATTTTTATGACCCTGCGTCTGCGTGGAGGCTGACGAGGCTGAACGTTTTATAAATGACATGCAATGTTATTTACATTCCTGTGTTCTCATTTTATTTATCTTTCCTTTTGGATGTGTTTTTTATTTCCTTGGAAGTATGCAAAGAGTACTGCGCCCAATAAAACTATATATCAAATATTAAGTATACATAAAGTATCGTTTAACATTTGATTGGTTTAACAGTTAAATATGCTTTCTGGAATGAATTCGCACAAATATGATTAAAAACATAAAGCAGTATTTTTTAAAAAGTATGAATGTGGATGTATTTTCTTGTTCTCTTGTTTCTTGTTTCCATGCGTTTCCTGTCTAAATGTGTCTAAAGAAACTGTAATAAACTCTTAATACAATACATAAAATAAAATAGCTAGCTAGATAGATAGATAGATAGATAGATAGATAGATAGATAGATACAACTTCATTGTCATTGCATAGCACAGGTACACAGCAACACGATGCATTTTTAGTTTAGAAATGTAATTAATCTGTATTAAATAATTTGTATTAATAAATGACTTTGACCTTTTATATATATATATATATATATATATATATATGAAAAAAAAAACTGTGACATTTATTTTCTTTGATGATTTTTACAAGCTCTCTTAATTAAATAAAAACACTGATTAAACTACTGGAATTTCTTTGGCTTTTTTATTCATTTCTAAACAAATGACTGAAAAATAAAAATACGCATCGTTGTTATACGCATGTTTGTAATATATAGTTTGATAAATATCAGCAAAAAAGGACACCAAAAATAGTAAATAAATAAATAAATTACTCGAATAATTATAGACAATATAGAATATAGTTTAAAAGGTAATTATTAAATAAAATATAGTTTATTTCGGTCATTTTAGGACAGAGATGTTTCTGTACTGAAGTAGATTTGTCTCTTATCAGTGCTTTACTATGTTCCGAGATCCTTTTACTTTTACTCAGTACATTTTTACACAAATATCTGCACTTTATACATTTTCAAACCACGCTCGTTATTTTACTTTCTATCTTTTTTTTTTATTACATCAATATTTCTTCTTCTTGTGCGCCATTGCCCATCCCATAATTTATTTCCTGTCATTGCAGAGCTTCTTCTATGACTGCTATAAGCTTTAATCCCAGACGTATGCTGTGTTACGGAGGTAATAATGAGCAGTGTTGGGGAGTAATGTAACACGTACATGACACGTAACGGCGTTACGTAATTTAATTACAAAATATAAGTAACAGTAATATCTGTTACAGTTACTGCAAAAACAAACAAACAAACATATAAATAAATTACAGTTACTTCTGAAAATGTTCAAGATTACAAATCACAAAGACCACCGCGTAACCCCTTCAAATAATATCCCCCGCACCCCCTCCGGTCCACAATTTGACTCTGAAGCAGCTCAGATGCGAAAATATATCCCTCTTTTTCCGAGCGCCACCTAGTGGACAAATGAAAGTCATCAAAACGTAATCAAAAGTAATCAGTTTACTTTTATAAAGTCATTGAAAAGTTAAACTAATTATTACATTTTGAATAGCGTCATTTATAATGTATTACATTTCCAAAGTAACCTTCATAACACTGACAATGAGAGCGGCAGAAGGTAATGAGAAGGGTAATGAGGGAATAGTGATGTAAATGTGTCGGAAAACAGAAACATTCCTGATCGTTTCTCTGCTTGTGTTGAAATTAGTAACATATTGTACATTTTATTTCTATATTTTTATTGTACATTCAATTAGTATTTTAATGCTATTGTAGATTATTCTTTACATCGCATTTTTGAATTCATTCTTTCATTCATTCATTCATCTTCTACCGCTTTATCCGATCTTCCCTCGGGTCACGGGGAGTCTGTGTCTATCTCAGGCGTCTATGGGCATTAATGCAGGATACACCCTGGATTGAATGCCAACCCATCACACACACACACACACACACACACACACACACACACACACACACACACACATTCATACACTAGGGACAATTCCATTTTCCAAGGTGCCAATCAACCTACCGTGCATGTTTTTGGACCGGGAGGAAACTGGAGAACCCGGAGAAAAACCCCCTGAGGCACGGGAAGAACATGCACAAACTCCACACACACATGGCCGAGACGGGAATCGAACCCGGACCCTGGCGCTGTGAGGCGAACGTGCTAACCACTAAACCACCGTGCCCTTGCATTTTTTTATTATTTTATTGAATTATTTTGAATATAACAACATGTCTGCCAATGTTTTATTGTGATTTGAAATGATTGTAGAAGTTTCTTTTAACAATAATAATGTCGCCTGTGTACTTTTTTTAAACTATATTAACTTCCTCAAGTTTAAAGAGTGAAAAAATTTTAGTCTAAACCCAGTGAACGTGAACCAGGCGGTATTTGATGAAGGCGTCTGTAATTCACTCGGTATAAAAGCGTCGATCAAACCCTACAAATGTAAATGTAAATCTCATCTTACACTGAAATCTAAGATCTTTTAGATTTTTTTAGAAACTCGTTTTGTTGCGGCACGTAAATGTTAACGTTCCTCGAGCAAGAATTCACTAGAAACAAGTGACCGCTATAAAGTGCAGAAATAGGAAATATTAGACTTTTTACTATTAGTAACTCCATAATATTATTTATTTTATTATTATAATCAAAGTGATATGGGGCACGGTGGTTTAGTGGTTAGCACGTTCGCCTCACACCGCCAGGGTCCGGGTTCGATTCCCGTCTCGGCCATGTGTGTGTGGAGTTTGTGCATGTTCTCCCCGTGCCTCAGGGGGTTTTTTTTTTCTCCGGGTTCTCCAGTTTCCTCCCCCGGTCCAAAAACATGCACGGTAGGTTGATTGGCACCTTGGAAAATTGTCCCTAGTGTATGAATGTGTGTGTGTGTGTGTGTGTGTGTGTGTGTGTGTGTGTCCTGCGATGGGTTGGCATTCCATCCAGGGTGTATCCTGCCTTAAAGCCCATAGACGCCTGAGATAGACACAGACTCCCCGTGACCCGAGGGAAGATCGGATAAAGCGCTAGAAGATGAATGAATGAATGAATGAATCATCAAAGTGATATTAGTCATATTATTACTGTACTGATCTACTTTTCTGCCGTCCCTGACTGGTATTAACCATCAAAAAGGAACCTACTAGAAATGACTGTACATGAAATAACATGATGAGAATGAAGTTGTCAATCATGTTAACATAAAAAAGGTTTCGATTTTTGTCTGATGTTTTGGAAATGAAAAGCAAAACTGAACATCTGAAGATAGGCGGAGCCTGATGGCGTTTATGACGCATGTTACTCCGCAGTAAGGGCGTGGCTCTGACAGTATATTATAACCCACATTCGGCATATGATTAATATGCAAACTTCTCCCTGTTGCTGCTCCGACGCAAAAGGAATAAAAGCCTTTTCACGACTTTCAAAAGGTGAGTTTCATTTATTTTCCAATAAATTGGTGAAATGAACCTGATAAAATGTCACTAATGAGCCATGACGGAGGAAAAAGTTAGATAAATAGTCAGTAAAATAAAAATATGTCACTGTATGTTTTTTTATGTAAGAAATTGTATTTTTATTTATAAAAACATTCATTGAAATTAAGTGTGGATGAATAAAGATGATATGATCACCAAATCACTTTGTGAGTCAAAACGCCATCAGTGTGAATATAAATAGATGTTTTATTTTCCTGTGAAAAAAAAAAGCTGTTCAACTTGTTTTATTTGTTCTTCTTTATCTATAAATTCACTTGTGGAAATCAGTCCAGTAAAATGTTAATGATATCATTTAGAATAATGTTGTAGAATAATGTTGTCGTTTATATAAATATTATTTACCTGCTTTACGTAGGACATTAAGGAGTGGACATGATGGATCTCATCATTAAAGTCCTGAGTGGAGAAACAAAAAGAGTGCCAGTGAAACCAAACACCACCGTCGGTCAACTCAAGCAACTGATCGTCCCACACTTTAATGCGAGACCTTCACGGATGAAACTTTCCATCAATAATGGAGAAATGTTACAGCTGGACGAGGACCAGAAGATGGTGAGAGATTACGGCCTGACGTCAGGATCCACCGTGATGCTGCTGATCTCTACGACCCCCGTGCTGATGCAGGTGTTTGTGAAGAATCCTGATGACAAGAAGAACACGTATGACATCACTGATGAAGAGACGGTAGATCAGTTCATGACGAAGGTCAGCCGGAAAGAAAAAATAGCCAAGGAACAGCTGCGGTTGATCCACAATGGCAAACAGCTGGAGTCTGGAAAAGATCTTCATTATTACAACATTGTTCCTGGAAGCACCATAAACAGTGTGCTGCGTCTGCGTGGAGGCGACTAGAAAATGATTACTGTAGACAAAATCCATTTATTTATCTAAAAACATAGTGAAATATTCTTATACAAAATACGATCACCTGCTTTTCTTCTTTTGTTCTAGAATGATGTAGGATTTATCATGAATAAGTTATGGCTTACTTTTGGGAACTGAAGATCTGTCCATTATAACCAGATTTCTTATCACCTTATGCTGTATTTAGTGACATCTCATAACTGATCTAATTTAAATAACGGTGTGAAATAAAAAAATATGTATTTAAATTATTGAAAAGCTTTGGATTTATTTATTTCTGCGAACTGACATTTTAATAGTAGTTAGACAAGTATAACATGAACCCAGCCATTTCAGGTGCACGAGCCAGTGCGCTCTTAGTGCTGAATCTAAACCCGGATAATTAAAGAGACTTGTGTTATAACAGGCGTTCAGGGTAAAGACATTCCACAAACATGGATTTCATACTGGATGGGTCGAGTCCCAACCATCCCGGGTATTATTATTATTATTACACAGGATATTGGTGTAAAGTGGGCTACTGTTGGCCAAAGGAGGAGAAAGAGAGGGGGACTACAGAGACGTAGCAGTAGTGTAGGAGGGTGGAGGTTAGGGTGGGTATGATGGAGAAGAGGACGGTACAGCATTGTGTGTTCAGTAACATGAATGTAGTGTTGGAGAAATGTAGCTTTTTTTAATAGAAGTGTATCTGCAAGGATGAAAGTGCACGAGGAAAAGAGGAAGGTTGAGGAGGAGGATTATGGACATGGTGAAAGAAGTATGAAATGATCCGCTGTGGTGACCGAAAGAAGAAGAAGCAGCAGCTAACTAAAGTCTTTATCCATAACCTCATTATCTTATCTTTGGCACTGAAAGTCCAGGTTTATCAATCTCTCCATGTCAATTAGGACTAAAGGTACAAAATACTGAGGTGTTCTAATGAACAATAAGATTAATGATGTACACGTAATACACTTTGTATGGCATAAACCTTGAAAATATCTATAGAAAAATGTGACGTGTGGAGGCACGGTGGTTTAGTGGTTAGCACGTTCGCCTCACACCTTCAGGGTCGGGGTTCGATTCCCGTCTCGGTCATGTGTGTGTGGAGTTTGTGCATGTTCTCCCGTGCCTCAGGGGTTTTTCTCCGGGTTCTCCGGTTTCCTCGCCGGTCCAAAAAATTGTCCTTAGTGTATGAATGTGTGTGTGTGTGATGGGTTGGCATTCCATCCAGGGTGTATCCTGCCTTAATGCCCATAGACGTCTGAGATATGCACAGACTCCCCGTGACCCGAGGGAAGATCGCATAAAGCGGTAGAAGATGAATGAATGAATGAAATGCGAAATGTTAAAAATATATAAATATACATTATAGCAGAAATACTGTACTGATCTACTTTTCTTGTTCTTTTCTGTTCCCTTCCTGACTGTAAAGTCCTGTACATGAGATAAATAAGAGAGTGAGAGAATGAAGCTGGTCAATCATGTTATGGAAAAAAAAATGGTTTCTATTTTCGGCTGATGTTTAGAAACGAAAAGCATAAACTGAACACCTGAGGACTCAAGAAAACAAAACCTAACAGATGGGCGTGGTGTGATGGGGTTTATGACGCATGTTACTCCGCAGCAAGGGCGTGGCTCTGACGCTATATTACAGCCCACATTCGGCTTACGATTAATTTGCAAACTTGTCCCTGTTGCTGCTCCGACGCAAAAAGAATTAAAGCCTTTTCACGCCTTTTGAAAGGTACATTTTACTTCTTTTACAATAAATCAGTAATAATGCGGAAATGAACCTGATAAAATGTCACTAATTAGCCGTTGAATGATGAGGGAAATTTTTTAGATAAATAGTCAGTAAAGTAAATATGTCAGTAGATGTTCTTTATTTTCCCTGAATTAAAAACATATTTCCATTAATAAAAACAAAGAACATTAATGGAGGCTGAATAAAGGCAAGTTTTTAATCTGGGGAGTTTTACACTGAATGACTACATCATTAAATCCCTTTTTGAGTCAAAACGTCATCAGTGTGAATGTAAAAAGATGTTTTTTTTTCCTGCGAGAGCACTTTTACCTTAAAATGACGTATCTATAAATTGACTTGTGCAAATCTGTCCTATAAAATGTTAATAATATCATTTAGAATAATGTTGTAGAAGGTGTGATGATTTTTACACATAAACAACATTATGCCAAGACATTTTAAGCATCATTATTGCAGTGCCACAACAAAAGGTTTATATAAATATTATTTATCTGCTTTACGTAGGACATTAAGGAGTGGACATGATGGATCTCATCATTAAAGTCCTGAGTGGAGAAACAAAAAGAGTGCCAGTGAAACCAAACACCACCATCGGTCAACTCAAGCAACTGATCGTCCCACACTTTAATGCGAGACCTTCACGGATGAAACTTTCCATCAATAATGGAGAAATGTTACAGCTAGACGAGGACCAGAAGATGGTGAGAGATTACGGCCTGACGTCAGGATCCACCGTGATGCTGCTGATCTCTACGACCCCCGTGCTGATGCAGGTGTTTGTGAAGAATCCTGATGGCAAGCAGAACACGTATGACATCACTGATGAAGAGACGGTAGATCAGTTCATGACGAAGGTCAGCCGGAAAGAAAAAATAGCCAAGGAACAGCTGCAGTTGACCCATAACGGCAAAAAGCTGGAGTCTGGAAAAGATCTTCAGCAATACAACATTGTTCATGGAAGCATCATACACAGTGTGCTGCGTCTGCGTGGAGGCGACTAGAACAAAAATGATGACTATAGACAAAATCCGATTTATTTATCTAAAAACAGTGAAATATTCTTATACAAAATACGATCACCTGCTTTTCTTCTTTTGTTCTAGAATGATGTAGGATTTATCATGAATAAGTTATGGCTTACTTTTGGGAAGATATAACCATTATAACCAGATTTCTTATCACCTTATGCTGTATTTAGTGATATCTCATAATTGATTGTCAGTGTTGGGGAGTAACGAGTTACATGTAACGGCGTTACGTAATTGAATTACAAAATAAAAGTAACAGTAATGCGTTACAGTTACAGCGAAAAAAACATGTCATTAAATTACAGTTACTTTAGAAAATGTTGAAGATTACAAATCCCAAAGACCACCGCGCATAACACTGCCCATAACCCGACCCCCCCCCCCACACACACATACACACGCACATTTTCGCAAATATATCCCACTTTCTCCGACAAATGAATGTAATGAATGTAAAAAGTAATTAAATGTAATCAGTTACTTTAATTTTACACTACTACTAATTTACACTACTAATTAAATTTTGAATAGCGTCATTGATGATCTGTAACCTATTACATTTCCATAGTAACCGTCCCAACACTGTTGTTTGAGCATGTACACATCTGTGTGAACAAACATATTTATTAAAATGATTGAAATGCTTTGGCTTATTTTCTTCCCTGTTTGTGACATTTTAACGTTACTATCACTAGCAGGATCAGGGACGGATTTTTCCCATCCACATTACTGAATTTTCCCAGTTCTTTCCCCGTCCCACCCCTTTCTTGGGATAAGAACAGTATTTGGATAGAGGTCATTACATAAGCAGATAGAGGACTCTTTATGTGCAATTGGGCAACGTTCAAATATTTATGGACCTTTATAGCTTTCTGTACTAGTTGTGTGTACAAATACACAATGCCTGGCATTAACGATGTGCTCCAGATGATGCGGTGGTAGTGCATTATAGAGGCTTTCATTTTCTCAGGGCCCGAGCTTTCACTCGCCTTAGAATCGATTTCTCCAATTAATTTATAAGAATGACATTGTGACTTTTCAGCCCGGTATAAAGGGGTTTACCACGCATTATGGATACATTGTGAAAACAAGGGGAGTGGTTTGGAGGAAATATCAGTCATTATATTAATGTATAACATAATCGTGAAAAGATGTTACTGTGCAAAAAGCTTATAAACATGCAGTAGAATACAAGAATACATTCAAAAAGTAAATGTGCTTTAAAAAAGAATGCGATTTATAAAACATCAAAGTGAATAGAAGAACAAATCAAATCCATATCTGTTTGGATTCAGTTCTTGCTGCTGCACACTGGCACAAAGTCATGGATTTTGTAGGATCAGAGTCAGGTGTATGATTAACTAAATATATGACTAATATCTGGAATACCTGGGTGTAAGTGGACAGCAGTACAGTAAAGAGAAGCATGGTGGCGGTTACCTGCAAGATTGAGGCTCTGATTTTGCAAATAGCGTTGGAGATTTAATCAGGATAATTGGTCTATAAACACAGACAGATCGTTACCCAGCATGCACCATCAGGGAGTCGTAGAAGCAGAAGTTTTGGTCCCCATAGGGTCTGGATCTCAACAGTATTGAGTGCTATATTTATAGCATTTTAACTATAGAATAAGTATAAATTTCATTCTAATTCATTCATTCTCCACAGATTTTTTCCTGTTTTTTGCAGTAAAAGACATAATGTGGTGCCTAATGGTGGTTTTAGGTGTATGCCATTGGGTGACCCTGTTTAATGGACAGAACTAATTGTCCTGCCAGTATTTGGGTAGCAACTTTAGGGTATACTAGCTAGAGGTAGACACTAGAGAGTAGACACATAGATAGATAGATAGATAGATAGATAGATAGATAGATAGATAGATAGATAGATAGATAGATAGATAGATAGATAGATAGATAGATAGATAGACAGACAGAGAAACAGACAGACAGATAGACAGACAGACAGACAGACAGACAGACAGACAGACAGACAGCTAGCTAGATAGATAGATAGACAGACAGACAGATAGATAGATAGATAGATAGATAGATAGATAGATAGATAGATAGATAGATAGATAGATAGATAGATAGATAGATACAGAGAAACAGACAGACAGACAGACAGACAGACAGACAGCTAGATAGATAGATAGATAGATAGATAGATAGATAGATAGATAGATAGATAGATAGATAGATAGATAGATAGATAGATAGATAGATAGATAGATAGATAGGCAGGCAGACAGACAGAGAAACAGACAGACAGACAGACAGATAGATAGATAGATAGATAGATAGATAGATAGATAGATAGATAGATAGATAGAGAGATAGATAGATAGATAGATAGATCCAGACAGACATAGATAGAAAGAGAGATAGACATAGCTAGATAATAGATAATGAATGAATGAATACTGTAAGAACGCAATATTCGCCTTTCACAATGTCAAAACAATGCTAAAATATTCTTCATTTCATTCTTACAGCATTTTTCACAACTGCCTAAAACAATTCCACACTACAGTGTGTGTGTGTGTGTGTGTGTGTGTGTGTGTGTGTGTGTGTGTGTGTGTGTGTGTAAACACATCAGTAGAAGAGTTGGTAGATGCGCGAACTTTCCAGAAATCTGTGGTTCCCCGTCACGTGACCGTTATAATGTGTTTATTTCCACCGAAAGTGAAAGAGTCTGAAGGCTGTATTGGTTTTATTTCACAACACACAGTCATAAGCAGATAAATCCGGTTTGGACTCACACATGAGCGCGGAATGAAAACCGAAAGCCCCAAAGAACGACGCGGAAAGTGAATCCTAGGCAAACGGGCGTGGCTTATACGACACAATCTTTCCCCTATTGGTTAGTTTATAATGAAGGGGCGTGGCTGTGCTGCTATTGCTGTTAACTAGGAGTGGGAGTTCAGGCTGAGGTGGTTCTGGTGGAAGGATACTGTACTGAAGACACAAAGTAAGATTTGCTTCATTTTTAAATAATATCTACTTGAATAATATCATTATTACATTATTAATTCAATATGTATATTAGTCTAAAAAATTTTTTTTTATTGTTTTGAGAACCTGATTTGTAAATACGTAACGATTTATATTTTAAATGATACTAGATGATGTTTTTATATATGGTTTATTTTATATGGTTTTATATAATAAATATTTTAATTTATATTTATTTATATCTTTTTTGACAAATTATTATTTAAGAACTTTATTCTCGTAATGCCCTCTATATAGCATCATTATATAATGATGTAATATTAAAAACATATATTTTAAATCTTGGAAACACATTCTTCTTCTTCTTCTTCTTCTTATCTTCTTCTTATTATTCTTCTTCTTCTTCTTCTTCTTCTTCTTATTCTTATTATTATTCTTATTCTTATTATTATTATTATTATTATTATTATTATTATTATTAGGTGGGGCACGGTGGCGTAGTGGTTAGCACGTTCGCCTCACACCGCCAGGGTCCGGGTTCGATTCCCGTCTCGGCCATGTGTGTGTGTGGAAGTTTGCATGCATGTTCTCCCCGTGCCTCAGGGGGTTTTTTTTCTCCGGGTTCTCCGGTTTCCTCTTCCTCCTCCCGGTCCAAAAACATGCACGGTAGGTTGATTGGCACCTTGGAAAAAATTGTCCCTAGTGTATGAATGTGTGTGTGTGAGTGTGTGTGTGTGGTGTGTGTGTGTGTGTGTGTGTGTGCGCGATGGGGTTGGCGATGTGTGTGTGTGCGATGGGTTGGCATTCCTATCCAGGGCGTATCCTGCTTTAATGCCCATAGACGCCCTGAGAGGGAAGATCAGATATAGTGGTAGAAGATGAATGAATGAATGAATATTATTATTATTATTATTATTATTATTATTATTATTATTTTCTCATCACTTCACATGCTACATATTAAATATAACATAAACAAAAGTTAGGGTTTACTCTCTAATTTTTTCTCCCATTTGTTAGTTTGTAATAAAAGGGCGTGGCTGTTAACTTGGAGTCACTGATACATACAAAGTGAAATATAAAAAAATTTATTTATATGTTTAATAATAATTAGTCAATAAAATTTGACTGGATGATGGTTTTCTCTAAAAAAAAATCTTTTTATAGTAGTAAAGTCAATTTTTTCAGACTTATCTGATGCACAAGTACGTCACATAATAATTTCTAAAATAAAAAAAAAAAAATACAAATTCAGTATCATTAGTACAAATAATGACTGTCTATATGAAATATAGTTTCATCATGTATTTAATTAGATTCGATTAGATTCATATTCATCTTCTACCGCTTCATCCGCTTTATCCGATCTTTCCTCGGGTCACGGGGAGTCTGTGTCTATCTCAGGCGTCTATGGGCATTAAGGCAGGATACACCCTGGATGGAATGTCAACCCATTACACACACATTCACACACACATTCACACACTAGAGAGAATTTTCCAAGGTGCCAATCAACCTACCGTACATGTTTTTGGACCGGGAGGAAACCGGAGAACCCGGAAAAAAATCCCTGAGGCACGGGGAGAACATGCACAAACTCCACACACACATGACCGAGACGGGAATCGAACCCGGATCCTGGCGGTGTGAGGCGAACGTGCTAACCACTAAACCACCGTGCCCCCACTATTAAACTAGATTCAATCTAATCTAATTAAATACATGATTCAACTATATTTCAGGCTTTCATGCAACTATATTTCATAAAGACAATCATTATGACTAATCTGAAATGCTGGAATGGATAACTATTAGTTTTTATTATTTGTTTACACACAGGTAACTAAAATGATGGAGCTCACCATCAAAGATCTAAATGGCAAAACACAGCTTGTGAACGTGTTGCCAAATGCCACCGTTGGTGAACTCAAGCAACTTGTGTCCCATCACTTCGAATCGAGGGCATCACTCCTGAAGCTTTCATCCAGCACCGGTCAGATCCTGGACCATGATGGGCAAACAGTGAGAGATTACGGTTTGAGCTCGGGTTCCACCTTGATGCTGCTGATCTGCTCGACCCCCGTGCCTTTTCAGGTGTTTGTGAAGAATGAGAAGGGGCAGATAAAAACGTATGACATCACCGAGAATGAGACTGTCGATCAGCTGATGAGGAAGATCAGCCAGAAAGAAGGAACACCCTTGGATCAGCTGCGGCTGATCTACGGAGGACAACAACTCAGCTCTGGCAGGAAGCTGCAGGATTACGACATTGTTCCTGGAGGCACAATCCATATGACCCTCCGTCTGCGTGGAGGCTGATGGGACATAAACACACGGAGATCCTGTTCTTCATTATGTTCTCCAGCATCATTTTGACACATTAATAGCACCTGGTATTCATGTTACTTCACTATATACACTGTTTGCAATCTGTATAGAAAGATGTTAATTATTTTAATTTTCATTATGTTTCTACTTTGAATTGATTTTGTATTTACTTTGTTTTATTATTATTGTCGTTGTTGTTGTCATTATTAAAACACATTTAAAGGCAACCTGTACTAACTCTCTCTCTCTCTCTCTCTCTCTCTCTCTCTCTCTCTCTCTCTCTCTCTCTCTCTCTGTCTCTCATACTGTAATATAATTAGTGAATACCATTTTCTCTTCACCCATACTTCGCAATCAAAAGCAAAGTGTTATGACTTGATAAAACCGAATAATTACTGATGCCGTTCCACACTGAACTATACTGCTTTAAATAAAGTCGGATTTTATCAGCATTCTTGTTTTTATGTCTATTTTCTGTCTACATTTCTTTTTTAAAAAATCTACAGCTTTTATATAAATAAATATAAATAATAATATATATAAATATATAATAATAAATAAATATATAATAATAAGTTATAAATAATCAGTTTATAACTTGGAAAACTTGATAATATTGATAATAATTAATGAATCGTTACTTTTACTGTATGTGTACTGTGTTCATAGGGTTTAAGTGATATTTAAGTGATATACTGACATCTGGTGGTCAATTCACGCTTGTAACATTCCTGGGTCAATTATTGGGTCAAAATGTGCAGACCTGAGTGAGTGTTTGGTTTGGAGCCAATTTAAACAACAAAAACAAAAGCTAGCAACATATTTTGTCCAACATATTTATCATATTTATTAGCAGAAGATGAATGAAGTGACAGAAGGCATGAGAAATGCTTAGCACACTTTGAGGAATCGCTCAAATATTAACGCTTTAGAGCCCCGACGGATTTTGTGACGTTGCATTCAACGCGCAAATTAACCGCTAGGGGGCAGTCGGTTGTACAATTCAATTCTAGTCAAGTGAAGTAGGCTGTTACGGTCATTCCAACTATACATGGAATGAAACAACATTCTCCTAAAAGTATGCCAACACAGAACTGTACAAAACTAACCCGGAGTAACTGGATTTGTGAGACCCCGATGATCAGCTTTAGCCGTCTTCACTATTCCCAGTAGCGATCTAAATGGGACATCGATGCATCTGCAAGTCACGCTGATCCTTTTGTAGAATATTGTGAGAAGGTGTGGTCAGAGCTGTCAGTTTTCTCAGGAAGTCGACATTGCACAGGGACGAGGTGAGCTTCTGCACCATGCCAACACCAAGGAATACATATTTCTTAATGATCTCCAAGAAGGAGGCATTTACGTTCTTCAAAAGTACTTACTACGTGTCCTCCTGAAATCAACATCATCTCTTGTTTTAGCCCCATTCAGAACATTTACTAGGTGTAAATCAGCAACGTAAACAGAAGGGACTTAGCATACGACCTTGTGGGGCTCCGGTGCTCAGTGTCATCCTGTTTGAGTTGCCAGACAGTAACGTTCAACAGTAACTGCTTTGATTTTGCAGACGAATGAAGGCTAGGTTGCAGTGTGGTGGAGACCACAACCTTTATGGTGTGGTTTGGACGATACACAAACTGCAATGGGTTCAGTGATGAGGGGCAGCGAGGTCTTGATGTGCCTCGTGACGGACCTCTCGAAGCACTTCTTGATGATCCGAGTAAGTGTGATGGGATGGTAGTCTTGGGGAAGTAGGGGTTAAGGTGTTGGCCTCTGGACTGGAAAATCATGGGTTCAAAAATCACCACCCCTAAGTTGCAACTAGTGGGCCCCTTGAGCAAGGCCCTTACATTTACATTTACATTTATGGCATTTGGCAGACGCTCTTATTCAGAGCGACTTACAACTGAGCAATGGAAAGTTAAGGGCCCACTAGTGGTAGCTTGGTGGTTGTGGGGCTTTGAACCTGCGATCTTCTGGTCCAGAGGTCAACACCTTAACCACTAAGCCACCACCTCCCTTAACCCTCAATTGCTCAGTTGTAAGTCGCTCTGGATAAGGGCGTCTGCCAAATGCCGTAAATGTCAGAAGAGAGAAGATGGAGGTGGGCTTGAAGCACATTGGCACAGCGTCCCTCAGAGATGTTGAAGTGAGAACATTTGTCTGTGGGCGAAAAAGAACGGATATGAAAGCATGTACCACTGGGGCGGTCAGAGCTCAGTGGTTAAGTCATTGGACCAGCAGATCACAGGTTCAAATCCCACCACCACCAATCTGCCACTAGTGGGCCCTTAAATAAGGCCCTCAACTGCTCAGTTGTAACTTGCTTTGGATAAGGGCATCTGCCAAAATGCCTTAAACGCACCAGGAACAGGGATTCGTGCAGAATAGATGGAAATGTAAACAAACCTGCCTGGCAGTGCACACACTGGTTCATCAAGGTGGATTCGGGGTCTCTAAAGCAAAGAAGGTGGCGCTAAAGCTGTATATGTTCCTAATGTTTCTAAAACATTATTGATCTAAATAAGACCTATTTGTTTTAGATATTTAATAGAACCAAAATTAAATCAATGATAATTTTACGCTGGAATATTTCATAGTGTTTAATCGAATGAACTAACGAATGATTTTTTTTTTCATAAGAAACTATAACTAAATGCGAAACTACTTTTAGGTGAAACATTAGTGTAAACCACACGTCTAAACACAGCAGGTCTGTGCAACACATGTCCAAGCTTGTATCACTTATAGCACATTTTCCAACCACAGATCTGTCAAGGTACATTTGCAGGATGTGTGCATGTCATTTGTGTGCATCCAAACACTGGCCTTTTATTTGTACATTGTTTTACCTCCACTATTTAATTTCCATAAAACACACTTTAAAAACGATTTAATAAAAAAAAGATTTATGTTGATAATAAGCAATCTAAAGTATGTTGATATATCTGTGGAACAGTTCCGGGTACTCCCAGCCACACAAACACCTATAAATAAACCACTTTTAAATGTATAAACATATTATAAACTGATTCTCAGGAATGTTAAATTGCATACAATTTAAATGAAAAGGTGTTTTCTTTACATACATTTCATGTTTACATGCAAATTCCAATGAAACTAAAATTCTGAATAAAAATCTTTGATAAAACAAGTAAAAAAAATCGTTTTTTTTTTTTGTTGTTCTCAGTGAGCGCTTTTATCCCGGACCATGTGACCTGTGACACAGTAACACATTCAGTAACATACTAAAATAAATACTGACATATAAAATAATGGGCCTTAGGCTGCTTAGTAACAAACTATTGCACCACTGAATAACATACCAACACATTTTTCTGCATTAACACAATAGATAAAGTAATATTTATATATATCAGTGTGTTTGTAGTAAACTGTTCCTGAATAAACATCATTAAGTCATTATGTTTGCCTTCTGTTAAATTCACTGTCCAACTGAACTGAATTAAATCGTTTCCACTGGGACTTATGTCAAAGTGCAGTGGCTGCATCATGACCACGCCCCCTACAAATATAATGCATTTTTACTTTGCTCATTTTCTCTTTCACTCTCACGCTCTCATCTGATCACCACGATGGGCTTCTTCATCAATCTACCCGCGCTCCTCTGTTTCATGGGTACGTTTATTTATATATTTATATATATATATATATATATATATATATATATATATATATATATATATATATATATATATATATATATATATATATATATATATGTATAATGCACACATATACACACATAATTACTGTTGCATAAGTAAAACAAAATTGATTTAAAAAAAAAATAAATAAATAAGAGAAATAAAAATCTTCTCATTTTTTTTCAAATAGAAATGTACATATTTTTAATATTATAATATTTCTATTATAATATTTAATATGTATTATTATTAATATTGCATTTTTTAAGGAATTTATTTAAAATTTAGTTCAAAACAAGGACTGTTTGTGTGTAAATCTGATGCTGCTCCTCTGTGACTTTTATCTATCTATCTATCTATCTATCTATCTATCTATCTATCTATCTATCTATCTATCTATCTATCTATCTATCTATTCTATCTATCTATCTATCTAAATGTGTATGTGTGTGTTACAGGTTTGCTCTCGGAAACTCAGTGTGCTGTAAGTTTAGAGGCAGAAACTGGAGAAAACGTCACTATTTGGTGCAAACATGAGCTCACACACACAAGTTCCATCTTGTGGTTCAAGCACACGAATGATTCGGTTCCACTTCTTATCGGGTGTAAAAAGTTTCGAGCATCAGCTCCAACACAAAACTGTTATTTCTATAATAATACAGAGCGCATGATGATTTCTGTTCAGGGTGAGAAGACGTCTCTCACCATCACTGCACTAAACATCTCTGATACAGGACTGTATTACTGCAGCACCGTGGAAGCAGGTGAAGTGATCTTCAGAAACTCCACTTATTTACACGTCAAAGGTACATTTATTTATATAAAGTGAATAATTGCAGTAAAACTTCAATGAGAATCTCAGGTTAATAAAATCATCTTTCATTTTTCAGGAGCAAATATAACTGAGAACAAAGAGACAGGTTATTTTTGTTTGTTTTAAGTTTCTGTACATTTCTAAATAAAAACAGGATAACAGATTTATTTCATATTTTCTCCCAGGTTGTGTTTCTTCCACCGAGTTCTTCTTCATGATGAACGTCGTGTTTGGTTTAGTGATTGCGATTCTCCTCTGTGTCCTGATCGTCCTCCTTCTGACGCACAGAAAAGCGCATGGAGGTAAAATATTTTCCTGTAATAATAATAATAATAATAATAATAATAATAATAATAATAATAATAATAATAATAATAATAATAACAACGCACAGCATTAATAATAATATAACTGATATGTATTGCTGTAGCTGCTGAAGAAGGTGATGAGGTAAGTTCATTTACACACACACAAACTGACCTTTACAATGATTGTACATTGCAGCTGATTTAAATTATCACTAAATATGTTTTACTTTTATACAAGCAACATTTAAATTACAGCAGAAAGATGTGTAATGTATTGGGCAGTTTTTCATCTCTATTTATTATTATTATTATTATTTTTTTAATAATGAATAATATTAACAGTTCTAACACTACTAATAGCATATACTATTTATACGTATATATACACACTTGCAGTGTGCCATAAGCAAATACGCAAAATAACTCTCCTTAATAAAATTATTGACTATATTATATTTATTTTGCTCTGGAAAATATTCTTTTAATTTAAATTTCTTGCTATTTTCAATGTTATTTTTAATATTTGTGTTAATTGTTAAATATGGGATGTGGCTCCTTTAAGAATTATGTTCCAGTTTTGGTTGATATCCATATAAACTGGTGATACATTTAGTTTCCATACAGTAATATACAGTAATATAGTGAGGGGCTCATACCTGTTGTAAATACGCAGTTAGGTAGAAATTTAGGAAGTGTGAGTAGATGCACGTTGTTTGTGTTTTTTGTTAATAGACCTCTTCACCTCTTTTATGTTCCATCCTAACACTATAAGCGGCTGAGAAAAGATCAATGCTGAAATTATCTGGGAAAGACTGAAATGTATTTATTCATTTGTTCCTTGTTGTTCGTATTTTGTTCATTCACCCAAAATACGACGCAGAGTGAAGGAGGAGATCGGCAGATAGAAATAAAATGATGGCCATTATTTATCATTTTATTTATTTTTTTTTCCCATGAGGGCATTTTTGACTTCTATGACACTGTATCTTATCTCTCCTTGTTCCTGCAGATTGATCATGCTGATTCAGTGTATTACGCTGCGCTGCAATTCTCTCAGGAGAAAACGACCAGAACCCCGAGACACAGTGAAATGAAGGAAGGAGATGTTGTATATACATCAGTTAGACACAATAATGTGTCAACATAATAATACATTTCATTAGTTAATAACTTACTATGAAACAACAGGTTTTTCTCTGTGGTTGGAAGAACATCATTTATAACATCATAGTTACAGAATATAATATAATATAATATAATATAATATAATATAATATAATATAATATTGAGATTAGATTGATTGAGTTAGATCAGATCAGATTAGATGTGAAGTTTACGGCAGATGTCAGTGTTTATTGAGAGAGCAACTATAAATACATTTAACTCAGTACTGTATCTAACAGGGTCCAAGTTTAGATTAGATTAGACTGAGGATCACTTTAGGGCAAATTGCTAAATCACTTTTATCGGTTTGAACAGTATGAAGACTATATTCTATATGCACATACGTGTCATATATATGTACGTACAGTGGCACCTCTGTGTGCATCGTTCTCAGTGTACGTCGCACACACACACACACACACACACACACACACATATATATATATATATGTGTGTGTGTGTGTGTGTGTGTGTGTGTGTGTGTGTGTGTGTGTGTGTGTGTGTGTGTGTGTGTGAGAAATGAAAAGCTATTCTTCATACTTTCATGTTTTTTTATGTTTACTTTTAATAGGTTAATTTTGGATATAAAACCTGGCATTAACTTTGTCAATAAACGTATATTCTTCATTCATGACTATTCTCTGCTGTTTCACCATTTTGTCGTCCGAACACAACTGTTCCACCACATTCTACACTCTCACGCAACTTTCAAATCTTATTGTGCAAAATGTTGTTGTGCACTTCCTGTGCAAAATAAACGAATAGTCCCAGACTCACAGCTGTGTCTCAGACAGAATCACACGGTTGCTGCTTTGTTTGCTGTACTCATGTTATATAAGATTGAGGATTCGGCTTCAGTACTACAAGTTGTTCTCTCTCAAATCTTCTCCTCAGTTTTCATCACAAGGTGAGTTTACACATGTTTAGTAGACTGCACCGAAATAGAAAACTATACCATGTAAATGACTGTGTTATTTCTATATTTTTGCTTACTATGTGACATTTTTTAATTCATTAATTATTGGGGGGGCGGGGTATGGTGGTTTAGTGGTTAGCATGTTTGCCTCACACCTCCAGGGTTGGGGGTTTGATTCCTGCCTCGGCCATGTGTGTGTGGAGTTTGTGCATGTTCTCCCCTTGCCTCAGGGGGTTTTTCTCCGGGTTCCCCCGGTCCAAAAACATGCATGGTAGGTTGATTGACACCTTGGAAAATTGTCATTAGAGTGTGAATGTGTGTGTGTGTGTGTGCATCCTGCATTTGGTTGGCATTCCATCCAGGGTGTATCCTGCCTTAATGCCCATAGACACATGAGATAGGCACAGACTCCCCGTGACCCGAGGGAAGATCGGATAAATGAACGAATGAATGAATAATGAATTATTCATATCTTTGTAACTATTTATAACTTTTCTGTTTTAATCTTTCACTTTGTTATTATTAAATAATAATAATAATAACAATTTTGTTTTGACAGGCTGGGGGCACGGTGGCGTAGTGGTTAGCACGTTCGCCTCACACCGCCAGGATCCGGGTTCGATTCCCGTCTCGGTCATGTGTGTGTGGAGTTTGCATGTTCTCCCCGTGCCTCAGGGGGTTTTTCTCCGTGTTCTCTTCTTCTCCGGTTTCCCCTCCTCCCCTCGGGGGGGGGTTTCCCCCCGGTCCAAAAACATGCACGGTAGGTTGATTGGCACCTTGGAAAATTGTCCCTAGTGTGTGAATGTGTGTGTGAATGTGTGTGTGAATGTGTGTGTGCCCTGCGATGGGTTGGCATTCCATCCAGGGTGTATCCTGCTTTAATGCCCATAGACGCCTGAGATAGGCACAGACTCCCCGTGACCCGAGGGAAGATCGGATAAAGCGGTAGAAAATGAATGAATGAATGTTTTGACAGGACAGTGATGTAAATCCCAGTAGCACCAAGTTGCCGCTAGAGGGCGCGTGAGAGCAGACCCTTAACCCTCCAAATGCTCAGTAACTTATTCTCAGTCATTAGAGTTGCACAAGACAGTGCATTATTAGTGACGTAATCCCAAATAAAGTGGGGTTTTTTTTCGTTATGAAGGTTTCGTTACACACCCAGTGTAAATTGTGTGCGAAACCAAATATCACAGTGTAAAAGACGGGGATGCGCTATAGCGCCCTCTAACGGGGACACAAAAAAAAACATACGGGTACAAAATCGAAACATTTACGTCATCAATCCAAAAGACATGCCTTCTCATGCTAACGGTTTCTAGCAAAACAAACAAACAAAACAAAACAACGGCATTAAAACCGGGTTTTATGGGAATCTTTTAGGATTTTTTATATAAGAATCTCAGATGAACAAATCGCGGATAAATCGCAGTGTAAAGCCGGTATCAGCCGTTAGAAGATGGCGTGCGGATCTGCATTCAAACTTCACGTCTTTCTCATATTCTGTCTGCAGCTTTCATTACAAGGCAAGTTTAGACATGTTTACAAATATTGGATTGGAACATTATTATTATTATTATTATTATCATTATTATTATTATTATTATTATTATTATTATTATTATTAGTAGTAGTAGTAGTAGTAGTAGTAGTATTATCCTTCCCCACACCACCCTGTTCCTCTACATGTACTTTCACCCCAAATATCTGTATGTCTTCCCTCAACATAAACCTCCACCCAATTCACCCTGCACTGTTTTCTCCACCTCTCCACCCACTCCACTCTCCACTCCCACTCCACCCTGCCACTGTTTTCCTCCTCCTCCACCCACTCCACTCCACTTTTTCCTCCACTCCTCCACCCACTCCACCCTGCCACTGTTTTCTCCACTCCTCCACCCACTCCACCCCTCCACCCACTCCACCCTGCCACTGTTTTCCTCCACTCTCCACCCCTCCACCCCCTGCACTCTTTTCTCCACCACTCCACCCTTGCACTTTTCTGCCACTTTCTTTCACTCCTCCACCCACTCCACCCTGCACTGTTTTCTCCACTCCTCCACCCACTCCACTCCACCCTGCCACTGCCACTTTTCTCCACTCCTCCACCCACTCCACCCTGCCACTGTTTTCTCCACTCCTCCACCCACTCCACCCTGCCACTGTTTAATCCACTCCACCTCCACCCACTCCACCCTGCCTGCCACCTTCTCCACCCACTCCACCCTGCCAACTGAATTTTCTTCACTCCTCCACCCACTCCACCCTGCCACTGTTTTCTCAACAAGATACACAACAGGCACGTTTCCATTACAAATACACACACACACACACACACACACACACACACACACACACACACAACAATTCTACTTGATTTCTTATAAATGTGTTGTTTTTGACAGCCCCAGTGTCTCTGCTGTACCTCTACAATGTCATCACACTGGAATTCACTGCTGTTGTTTTGGTGGGTGGAGAGCAGATTGTGTACTACGACAGCAACAACAGGAAGTTGATCCCAAAGACGGAGTGGATCCAGAAGTTGGAAGCTGATGATCCACAGTTCTGGATGAGGGAGACGCGGCGTATGCAGAACCAGCAGGAGTGGTTCCAAGACAACCTAGTGACAGCGATGAAGAGTTTTAATCAGTCGAACGGTGAAACTCTCTCAGATCTTTCATCTCTCACACACACACACACACACACACACACACACACGGATTTCTGTACACACATGCAAATACACTTTTATACAAACACATGAAAGACACTAAATATCTTCTCGTTACACCTTACAGGAGTTCATACACTACAGAGGATGTACGGCTGCGAGCTGAAGGACGACGGCACCACAGGAGGAAACGATCAGTTCGGGTACGACGGAGAAGATTTCATCAGTCTGGATCTGAAAGCCGGAACGTGGACTGCGGCTAACGATCATGCTGAGATCTTTATAAAGACGTGGGATCCTAAAGGACATCAGGCGAAATACTGGAAGGATTTCCTGGAGACGGACTGCGCTGAGTGGTTACAGACGTTTGTGTCTTATGGCAGAGAGACTCTGGAGAGGAAACGTAATGTCTTTAATAAACACCGCTAATGTAAATGTTAAAACCCTGTACATCTGCCTCTCTCACCCCAAATACCTGCATGTCTTCCCTCATCATAAACCTCCTCCTTCCTCTGTTCCTCCTGCCTGGTTCCTCCATCCTCAGCATTCTTCTCCCTCTGTCCCCCCCTGGATCTCCTCTGTACACATCTAAACCATCACCTCGTCTCCAAAACATCCTCCATGTCCCTGTAATAAACTCATTTCTAATCCTGTCCATCCTCATCTACTCCCAATCAACATCTCCACCTGCTCCACCTCCTGTCTTTTACACCACGCCCCCTACTGTCTCTAAACCGTAACAACACTGCTGTTCTCACCACAGTCCTGTAAACTTTCCCTTTCACTCTTACAGACACCCTTCAATCACACATCACTCCTGTGACTTTTCTCCACCCACTCCACCCTTCCTGCACTCTTTTCTCCACTTCTCCACCCACTCCACCCTTCCTGCACTCTTTTCTCCACCCACTCCACCCTTCCTGCACTGTTTTCTCCACTTCTCTTCTCCACTCCACCCACTCCACCCTTCCGGCACTCTTTTCTCTGATCTTACTCATCATGAAACTATACTGTTCCTCACAGATGTTACGCTGATCCCACACACACACACACACACACACACACACTGTGAGAAGTGTTATCTGAGTGAGTCTCTCTGTGTGTCTCTGCAGTTCCTCCTGAGACGTCACTGTTCCAGAATCACTCGTCTTCTCCAGATGTGGTGTGTCATGCTACAGGTTTCTTCCCTAAAGCACTGAATATCTCCTGGCTGAAGGACGGAGAAGACGTGTATGAGGACGTGGAGATCAGAGAGACGTTACCCAACCAGGATGGAAGCTTCCAGAAGAGGAGCGTTCTGAAAGTGTCAGCTGAGGATCTGCAGAAACACACCTACACCTGTGTGATTCAGCACAGCAGCTTGGAGAAGGATTTAGTGCTGCGTGTGAGCGAGCGTCGAATCCTGAGAGGTCGGAGAAACACTTTCCTATAAATCTACACATTTACAGAGTCAAAGCAGCACATCATAAACATCATAAACACTCTGTACTGATTTAACAGGTGGAGGATCAGATGGAGGATCAGGTGGAGGATCAGATGGTTTGATTGGGTTTGGGATCATCATTGGTGTAGTCGTGGTTCTTGCTGTTGTTGCTGTTGGATTTGTCGTCCTGAGGAAGAAACATGGTGTGTATATATTTATTTTATTATGAAATTCATTTATACTCTTCGCCTTGAACTATTTTTCCTGTTTGGTTTTAAGTCTTTAAAAAATATTTCCAGAGTTTTATGCTGCTGGTGTTCCAAGATTCCAAGTTTTTTAGTGCTGTAGAGGTTGGTGAGAACTTTGGGAGGAGGCAAAACAGAATGTAGGGACGTTGACGAGTTGATTTAACGACTGATGTGGTGTCTAGGGACCAGGAAAAGCCGTCAGTGAGGTGGACACAATTTCTACGATAGTTCCAGCGATGTGTATAGGAGTATAGTTACCCTTCTGAAGTCATCAATCATTTCTTCGGCCCAAGATGGAGATGTCATTTGCAAAACTTAAAGATGATTGGGCACGACATGTGTGACGAGGGAGTACAGGAGAGGACTTAATACACAGCCCTGTGGGACGCCAGTGCTCAGAGTCATTCCCAATTCTGACCACTTGGGGTGTGTTGGTCAGAAATTCAAAATGTACTAATTCTTACAGCTTTGAAATGGGTTTTGGTGGGGCAGAGGTGTAATCGATAAACTCCATTCTGACGTATGTATTTTTCTTTCTTTTTTTGTTAAAGAATATCGCTATAGCGTCTTCTGTCCATCTGTTTTCCCTGTATGTGAATTGGAGAGGGTCCATGATGGCTTCATGGCCGTAGAGGTTCAGGCTGCTGATAGTAGACTTCTTAGAGACATGGACAGTGGTGGTCTTCTTGAAACATGTGGGATTACAGACTTTTTATAGGTGAGATTAGAGATTTCTGTAAAAGCCTCTGATAGCTGGTTAGCACATGCTTTGAGGACGATGAATTCCATCTGGACCTGGTGCTTTTCCCCGGAAGAAAGAAGTGTTGATTTATTACATCGACATTGAGATAAAGATGTAAATGTAATGTAAATATTTCATATTTTATGAAGTATTGTTGACTAAGCTGTCAGACGTTATACCCAGTAGATCTCTGGGTCGTTTCCTCAGATGGATTACAGAACAGTGTCTTTAATAACTGTCTGTCTATAATCTTGTACGTCTGTCTGTCTTGTAGATTTCATTCCTGTTGCAGTCGTCGCCATGCGAGATTTATCCTCACAACCTTCTGATGTTATTACCTGACACGGTGCTTCAGTCTTAATGGTCGTGTCTGAATATAGACGTATTTCATATGTGACTCTCGAGGGATCGGTTCAGTTTCATTCCCCACTCTTTGATTCAGTGTTTACGGTCCCTCTCCTTAATGCAGGATTGTCCAGACTGTGGACGTGCTTTCTTTAATGCAAAACGTTCAGACCCGAAGCTTTCTCTATTAAAGAATAAATCTTCCAGCTGGATCAGATCCAGAAGACAGTGAGAATCTGACTTCAGGATCCACCACGATGCTGCTGATCTCAGTTGACGACGATGGAAACGGAGCGCCATTGGATCAGCAATTAATTCCAGTAACCTGAGGACCGCAGCCAAAGCATTAAAAACCATATTTCACCTGCACTAATTTAAATGGACTGAATAATGTGTAGGGGTACGGTGGCTTATCTGGTTAAGCAACAGAATATTCGCCTCAGAGGACCGCCATGGTCCGGGTTCGTTTTTCTCCATTCCCGTCTCGGCCCATGTGTGTGTGGAGTATTAATAATGTTTTCCATCCCCTGCCTTAATCTCTAGCCCGTGCCTCAGAAATGGGGGTTTTCTCTCACACAACAATGATTAAGTGCATTTTCTGGGTTCGATGTCCATCCAGGGTGAATCCTGCCTTAATTCCCATAGACGCCTGAGATATCGGATAAAGCGGTAGAAGATGAATGAAAGAAGAACCTTTAAACTGGATTTATTAAGCAAAGATTCTTTTCAAAGGTTCTGTTAAACCCGTTCCAGCATTAAAGCAGCAATTCAGTGATTTTTATGAGTTTCTTGTACTCGTATACATGAACTTTATGATTAAAAATCTTCCCTTTACGCTCTGTTTCTGTGTCACACTCTGAACTTGGTGTTGACTGTACAGTTATTTTTATTTTACGTCCTCATTCTCTGTAACTTCCTTTTCTTATTGTTCTTCCTCAAAAGACCCCATAGACTCCAGACTCGCAGCTCCGACCGAGACTAAACATAAAGTATTCCAAATGAAAAAACAAAAATAAGTTTTGTTTGGACTTTTAGTTGAGATTAAGTCTATAAAATGAAAGATGTGTTGTGTCTCATAATCTTCCTGCAGATTCCATCAGAAGGTGAGTTTTAACAATATTAGTAAAAACTTAGTTAAAACTGGCAGATGATGTAAATAACAGTTTGCAATGTCATTGTGTGTGTGTGTGTGTGTGTGTGTGTGTGTGTGTGTGCTGAATAAAAATTCCGACTAAACAACACAGGATCTAGTCCGGTTTAATGAACAAAACGAACACTAATGATGTTAGTTACTTTTGATTTCACAACAAAACAAAGGCTGAATCTAAGTCAATCTATTTTATTTTCTTTGGCCTCACTTTCCCTTTCCTGTTTGTGTTTAATTGTGTAAATAGTTTTGTAAATAGTTGAGCTTGTGTAAACACTTCGCAAAAACGGGAATAAATAACAACTATACAGTAAAGTGAAAATGCATTATGCGTATCCTTCTGTATATATGCGCACTGCACCGTTTTCTCCACCCACTCCACCCTGCACTGTTTTCTCCACTCCTCCACCCACTCCACCCCTGCCATCTTTTCTCCAGCTTCCCACTCCTCCACCCTGCACAGCTTTCTTCACTCCTCCACCCAGCTTTCCACTCCCCACCCACCACTGTTTTCTCCAAAACCACAGAAAGGAATATATTACTAATAATTTCATTTTATATCTTTATAATCGTTCATAAATGATAACATAAGGAAAATAAGTTAACGAGCTGTAAACAAGATACACAACAGACACGTTTCCATTACAAATACACACACACACACACACACACACAACAATTCTACTTGATTTCTTATAAATGTGTTGTTTTTGACAGCCCCAGTGTCTCTGCTGTACCTCTACAATGTCATCACACTGGAATTCACTGCTGTTGTTTTGGTGGGTGGAGAGCAGATTGTGTACTACGACAGCAACAACAGGAAGTTGATCCCAAAGACGGAGTGGATCCAGAAGTCGGAAGCTGATGATCCACAGTTCTGGATGAGGGAGACGCGGCGTATGCAGAACCAGCAGGAGTGGTTCCAAGACAACCTAGTGACAGCGATGAAGAGTTTTAATCAGTCGAACGGTGAAACTCTCTCAGATCTTTCATCTCACACACACACACACACACACACACACACACACACACACACGGATTTCTGTGTACACATGCAAATACACTTTTATACAAACACATGAAAGACACTAAATATCTTCTCGTTACACCTTACAGGAGTTCATACACTACAGAGGATGTACGGCTGCGAGCTCCAGGACGACGGCACCACAGGAGGAAACGATCAGTTCGGGTACGACGGAGAAGATTTCATCAGTCTGGATCTGAAAGCCGGAACGTGGACTGCGGCTAACGATCATGCTGAGATCTTTATAAAGACGTGGGATCCTAAAGGACATCAGGCGAAATACTGGAAGGATTTCCTGGAGACGGACTGCGCTGAGTGGTTACAGACGTTTGTGTCTTATGGCAGAGAGACTCTGGAGAGGAAACGTAATGTCTTTAATAAACACCGCTAATGTAAATGTTAAAACCCTGTACATCTGCCTCTCTCACCCCAAATACCTGCATGTCTTCCCTCAATACATCATAAACCTTCCTCTCCTCCTTCCTCTTTTCCTCCTGCCTGGTTACCTCCATCCTCAGCATTCTTCTCCCTCTGTTCCCCCCTGGATCTCCTCTGTACACATCTAAACCATCACCTCGTCTCCAAAACATCCTCCATGTCCCTGTAATGAACTCATTTCTAATCCTGTCCATCCTCATCTACTCCCAATCAACATCTCCACCTGCTCCACCTCCTGTCTTTTACACCACGCCCACCTACTGTCTCTAAACCGTAACAACACTGCTGCTCTCACCACAGTCCTGTAAACTTTCCCTTTCACTCTTACAGACACCCTTCTATCACACATCACTCCTGTGACTTTTCTCCACTTCTCCACCCACTCCACCCTTCCTGCACTCTTCCACCCTCCATTTTTCTCTTTCTCCCACTCCACCCTTCCTGACTCTCCACTCCACCCTTCCTCAGTTCTGCTTTCTTCCACCCTTCCCACTCTTTTCTCCACTTCTCCACCCACTCCACCCTTCCTGCACTCTTTTCTCCACTTCTCCACTCCATTCTCCTCTTTCTCCGTCCTCCACCCTCCCCTCCACTCCTGCCCTCTTTTCTTGCACTCTTTTCTAACTTCTCCACCCACTCCACCCTTCCTGCACTCTTTTCTCCACTTCTCCACCCACTCCACCCTTCCGGCACTCTTTTCTCTGATCTTCCTCATCATGAAACTATACTATTCCTCACAGATGTTACGCTGATCCACACACACACACACACACAACACACACACACACTGTGAGAAGTGTTATCTGAGTGAGTCTCTCTGTGTGTGTGTCTCTGCAGTTCCTCCTGAGACGTCACTGTTCCAGAATCACTCGTCTTCTCCAGATGTGGTGTGTCATGCTACAGGTTTCTTCCCTAAAGCACTGATGATCTCCTGGCAGAAGGACGGAGAAGACGTGTATGAGGACGTGGAGATCAGAGAGACGTTACCCAACCAGGATGGAAGCTTCCAGAAGAGGAGCGTTCTGAAAGTGTCAGCTGAGGATCTGCAGAAACACACCTACACCTGTGTGATTCAGCACAGCAGCTTGGAGAAGGATTTAGTGCTGCGTGTGAGCGAGCGTCGAATCCTGAGAGGTCGGAGAAACACTTTCCTATAAATCTACACATTTACAGAGTCAAAGCAGCACATCATAAACATCATAAACACTCTGTACTGATTTAACAGGATGGAGGATCAGATGGAGGATCAGGTGGAGGATCAGATGGTTTGATTGTGTTTGGGATCATCATTGGTGTAGTCGTGGTTCTTGCTGTTGTTGCTGTTGGATTTGTCGTCCTGAGGAAGAAACATGGTGTGTATATATTTATTTTATTATGAAATTCATTTATACTCTTCGCCTTGAACTATTTTTCCTGTTGGTTTTAAGTCTTTAAAAAATATTTCCAGAGTTTTATGCTGCTGGTGTTCCAAGATTCCAAGTTTTTTAGTGCTGTAGAGGTTGGTGAGTACTTTGGGAGGAGGCAAAACAGAATGTAGGGACGTTGACGAGTTGATTTAACGACTGATGTGGTGTCTAGGGACCAGGAAAAGCCGTCAGTGAGGTGGACACAATTTCTACGATAGTTCCAGCGATGTGTATAGGAGTATAGTTACCCTTCTGAAGTCATCAATCATTTCTTCGGCCCAAGATGGAGATGTCATTTGCAAAACTTAAAGATGATTGGGCACGACATGTGTGACGAGGGAGTACAGGAGCGGACTTAATACACAGCCCTGTGGGACGCCAGTGCTCAGAGTCATTCCCAATTCTGACCACTTGGGGTCTGTTGGTCAGAAATTCAAAATGTACTAATTCTTACAGCTTTGAAATGGGTTTTGGTGGGGCAGAGGTGTAATCGATAAACTCCATTCTGACGTATGTATTTTTCTTTCTTTTTTTGTTAAAGAATATCGCTATAGCGTCTTCTGTCCATCTGTTTTCCCTGTATGTGAATTGGAGAGGGTTCCATGATGGCTTCATGGCCGTAGAGGTTCAGGCTGCTGATAGTAGACTTCTTAGAGACATGGACAGTGGTGGTCTTCTTGAAACATGTGGGATTACAGACTTTTTATAGGTGAGATTAGAGATTTCTGTAAAAGCCTCTGATAGCTGGTTAGCACATGCTTTGAGGACGATGAATTCCATCTGGACCTGGTGCTTTTCCCCGGAAGAAAGAAGTGTTGATTTATTCATCGACATTGAGATAAAGATGTAAATGTAATGTAAATATTTCATATTTTATGAAGTATTGTTGACTAAGCTGTCAGACGTTATACCCAGTAGATCTCTGGGTCGTTTCCTCAGATGGATTACAGAACAGTGTCTTTAATAACTGTCTGTCTATAATCTTGTACGTCTGTCTGTCTTGTAGATTTCCATCCTGTTGCAGTCGTCGCCATGCGAGATTTATCCTCACAACCTTCTGATGTTATTACCTGACACGGTGCTTCAGTCTTAATGGTCGTGTCTGAATATAGACGTATTTCATATGTGACTCTCGAGGGATCGGTTCAGTTTCATTCCCCACTCTTTGATTCAGTGTTTACGGTCCCTCTCCTTAATGCAGGATTGTCCAGACTGTGGACGTGCTTTCTTTAATGCAAAACGTTCAGAACCCGAAGCTTTCTCTATTAAAGAATAAATCTTCCAGCTGGATCAGATCCAGAAGACAGTGAGAATCTGACTTCAGGATCCACCACGATGCTGCTGATCTCAGTTGACGACGATGGAAACGGAGCGCCATTGGATCAGCAATTAATTCCAGTAACCTGAGGACCGCAGCCAAAGCATTAAAAACCATATTCCCCCGGTCACCTGCACTAATTTAAATGGACTGAATAATGTGTAAATATTTATCTAGAAGGTGAATGAATGAATAATGCGTCAATATTTATCCGTAGCAACAGAATATTTTCAAGAGGAATAAATGGCCTTATTTGTGACATTTTTTTATAATTATTTTATACATTCTTTTATATTAATAATGGTTTAGTTTAGCACGTTTCCGGTTTTTAGTGGTTAGCACGTTCGCCTGCACACACCGAAAATTGTCCCGGGTTCGATTCCATCCAGGGTGTATCCTGCCTTAATTCCCATAGACGCCTGAGATATCGGATAAAGCGGTAGAAGATGAATGAAAGAAGAACCTTTAAACTGGATTTATTAAGCAAAGATTCTTTTCAAAGGTTCTGTTAAACCCGTTCCAGCATTAAAGCAGCAATTCAGTGATTTTTATGAGTTTCTTGTACTCGTATACATGAACTTTATTATTAAAAATCTTCCACTTTACGCTCTGTTTCTGTGTCACACTCTGAACTTGGTGTTGACTGTACAGTTATTTTTATTTTACACGTCCTCATTCTCTGTAACTTCCTTTTCTTATTGTTCTTCCTCAAAAGAACCCATAGACTCCAGACTCGCAGCTCCGACCGAGACTAAACATAAAGTATTCCAAATGAAAAAACAAAAATAAGTTTTGTTTGGACTTTTAGTTGAGATTAAGTCTATAAAATGAAAGATGTGTTGTGTCTCATAATCTTCCTGCAGATTCCCATCAGAAGGTGAGTTTTAATAATATTAGTAAAAACTTAGTTAAAACTGGCAGATGATGTAAATAACCAGTTTGCAATGTCATTGTGTGTGTGTGTGTGTGTGTGTGTGTGACACCGGTGTGTGTGTGTGTGTGTGTGTGGTGTGTGTGTGAACTGAATAAAAATTCCAGACTAAACAACACAGGATCTAGTCCGGTTTAATGAACCAAAACGAACACTAATGATGTTAGTTACTTTTGATTTCGAACAACAAAACAAAGGCTGAATCTAAGTCAATCTATTTTATTTTCTTTGGCCTCACTTTCCCTTTCCTGTTTGTGTTTAATTGTGTAAATAGTTTTGTAAATAGTTGAGCTTGTGTAAACACTTCGCAAAAACTTTCACGGGAATAAATAACAACTATACAGTAAAGTGAAAATGCATTATGCGTATTTCCTTCTGTATATATGCGCTGTATACAGAGAAACCCTATAAACATGTTGCAATAACGTGAGTTTTCTTATCTCGACACATCACGAAACCACAGCTTCTCATGATGTTATGAAAAACTGTAAAACGAAGCCACAAAAGCTCTGATTGATCAACACTGAGGTTGTCATTTTTCCACACTTGATCACCCCCTGTTAAACATGGGATTTATCAGCTTGCACAAATAGAGTAACACTGGAACACAGAGGTTTAAGGGCCTCACTTACAGGTATCTGAATAGTAGCAAAAAATATTGCATGTCAATGGCATTCGAATCTAAACAGTAGGGTGCAGTAGTATCCGATCTTCCCTCGTGCATAGTGCACTGGGAGTCTTGGATGGCTCTCAAAAAGATCTCAGGCGATCTATGGGTACATTAAATGCAGGATACACCTTTCTGCACGATGAAGGAATGCCAACCCAGTTCACTGCCTTAATACAATATACTGATATAAATTATACACACACACACACGTATGTACACACACACCACACACACATACACATTCATTCATTCATTCATTTTCTCATCTATCCCTTACCGCTTTTTATCCGATCTTCCCTCGGGTCACGGGGAGTCATTCCTGTGCCTATCTCAGGCGTCTATGGGCATTAAGGATACAATCCTGGATAAGGCAGGATACACCCTAGGGGATGGAATGCCAACCCATCGATGGAAACGGAGCGCCATGGATCGCATCGACCCTAGCGGTGTGGGCACACACTAAGAAAATATTAAGTATATTAAATATTAAGTAATACAAAGTATTTTTGGGATATACGTTATACATTATTGCAAATGTACATGCTTAATAAATGATTAAATTCATTCATTGGATTAAATAATAGAATTGTAACACACTTTACATTAGCATTTACTTATTTTATAGTTCATTTTATGGCGGGACTTTTCATGGATTTTAAGACAGGGCTTCTATCGCACTGCTTCCCTAGGGACCACATTTTCCTGTATGATGTTAGAAAAAGTGATATCTGTACGAAGATAAAATCTATTGAACCTGATGTTTCATTTTTAATAGGATCACCCCCTGTTAAACATGGTTTGACCAGCTTGCCTAATATTTTGTAACCTGGACCAGAGGTTTAAGGGGAAAGGGCCCAATAGTAGCAAAAAAATTGCAGTAAACCCGGACAGTAGGGTGAAAAAAGTCCATGTTTTTGGACCGGAGGAAACCGGAGAACCCGAGAAAAACCCCTGAGGACCCCGATGAAGGAAATGAAGGCATCTTGGGAAGAACTAGATGCACAAACTCCACACACACAGGATGGCCGAACGGGAAATGAGACGGGAACCCGGACCCGGAATCCTGGCAGGTGTGAGGCGAAGTAAAAAATGAAAACCACGTGCTATAGCCATCATAATATGCCTCACCCCATATATAATTAATAAATATATAATATAATATTCATAATATAATAATAATATATAATAAGGCAGGATAATAATACATAATCACACACAATATGGACATCCAATGCCAACACCAATGTTTTTACCCCCTGAGGCACCTGCACAAATAATCGAGACGGGAACCCGAAATAATAATAAGTACCCCTATATATACATATTATATATATAAAATAATAATAATAATAATAATAATAATAATAATAAGAAAAATAAATAATATATAATAAATAATAATATATAATTATATAAACTATTATGAAATATGCATATTTATACCAAATGGTTAAATGAACAGAGCTTCAGAAGTCCTGCGTAAATGAAAATAAAAGAAAGGAAACATATAGATAACAAAAGAAAAGAAACATACTATAAACACCATGTTCTGCTCATCCTCTGGTTTACTGACTAATGCTACTACATGCAGACGCGTCTATAGAAAGTCTGTTCAGAGTTGAGGTAAATGCAGGTGCATCATGGGGGAAAAACCACTTTAAAGCGTACAAAACCTCAGCCTCGGTGAAGGTTCACTTTCCACATGACAACTTTAAACACACAACCATGACAAGGCCGAGGAGCTTTTTAGGGCCCGTGAGGCTACACATGTTACTCCAGAACATGTGTAGCTGTGGATATCAGTAATTCCTGCCAAAGATACAAATGACGAAATAAACGGTCTGAATAAATATGTAAATAAAAGCTTTTCATTTTTTTTGATGACTAAATTAATTTGTATGATTAAATAAGAAGGTTCCTCTATAATATATAAGTGATAATAAATGAAGAAATATGATAAATGAAAGTCTTTGATGAAACAGAAAAGCTTTATTGATTATTGGAAAAGTAATCTTTATCTCCAGTAAACACTTTAACACTTAAGGTCGAAAAGCCTTTTGTATTTTCAGGGTCTCACTGAATATTCACTTTTTATACTTTATAGCCATCCATGAAGGGTTGGAAGAAGCCGACCTGGAAAGTAAATAAATAAATAATAAATGTAATAAATAAACAAAAATAATTAATTAATTAATTAAGGGGCACGGTGGTTTAGTGGTTAGCACGTTCGCCTCACGCCGCCAGGATCCGGGTTCGATTCCCGTCTCGGCCATGTGTGTGTGGAGTTTGCATGTTCTCCCCGTGCCTCAGGGGGTTTTTCTCCGGGTTCTCCAGTTTCCTCCCCCGGTCCAAAAACATGCACGGTCACGGTAGGTTAATTGGCACCTTTGGAAAATTGTCCCTAGTGTGTGAATGTGTGTGTGTGTGTGTGTGTGTGTGTGTGTGTGTGTGTGTGTGTGTGATGGGTTTGGCATTCCATCCAGGGTGTATCCTGCCTTAATGCCCATAGACGCTTGAGATAGACACAGACTCCCCGTGACCCGAGGGAAGATTGGATAAAGCGCTAGAAAATGAATGAATGAATGAATGAATTAAAATCAAATCCCACCGTCTCGTTAAACCTGATTTTTTTTCTCAAGGCCAATCAGGGGGCGCTGCAACGAGCAAGAAGCATAACTAAAACCTTTCCCATCCAATATAAAGCTCCTCCTCCACACACACACACACACACACACACACACACACACACACACAATTAGATTTTCAGTCTTTTCCAGAGATGAGGTGTGTGTGTGTGTGTGTGTGTGTGTGTGTGTGTGTGTGTGTGTGTGTGTGTGTGTGTGTGTGTGTGCGCGCCAATAACTATAAATAGCAACTGATCATGAAAACCTTTAAAAAAAAAACAGATAAATTGTGTGCATATGTCATCAGGAACTAATAATAATAATAATAATAATAATAATAATAATAATAATGCTTTTATTAATATATATATATTAATCAAATTATATTAATTAGTCAAACACTGATTGACCTCTGTTAGAACTATCATGAACACAAAAGTTTAAAATAAAATTTAAATCATACAAATAATGACATGTGTGTTGTGCTGAATCCAGAGATGCTTATATCATTTATTCCTCTCTGTATATTCTGCTCGGTGTCGAACTCTAATCATATCACACAGAGCACACACTCGACTCTGATTGGTGACTTTCTGCGTGTTTCAATCATCAATACATTCGATCATAAATAAAAACAGGAACGACTGACTTTGTAAAATGTAATTCAGTAAAAAGTGATTTTAAGTCTCAAAAATGAAAATAATTCAGTAAAGAAAAACATGATTTACAGTCACCAATTACATTTCATTTTACATTGTGATCTACAGAGATACTGTTTTTTTTCTGGTAGGATTTTTTTTTTTCAAAGTGGTATAGGGTGCATAAATATACGCACCCTTTACACACAGATCAGCCATGTGCTGATTTCCTCAACAGATAATAAACTATGGCTCAGTTTAAAATTCTGTCTGGGTTCCTCTGTGCCATGGGTAAGTCTTAATCATGCTATTTTCTATAATTTAAAAAATGTATATATATATATATATATATA
>JACRUU010000027.1:1555625-1575904 GCA_030449085.1 Kryptopterus vitreolus
GTCTGTCCAGCTTCCTTCCCCGCCATTGAATCCAACTCACCACCAGGTGGTGATCAGTTGACAGCTCCGCCCCTCTTCTTCACCCGAGTGTCCAAAACACACGGACGGAGGTCAGATGAAACAACCACAAGGTCTATCATCGATCTCTGTCCTAGGGTGTCCTGGTACCATGTGTACTGATGGACACCCTTGTGTTTGAACATGGTGTTTGTTATGAACAAACTATGACTAGCACAGAAGACCAATAACTGAGCACCACTCGGATTCAGATCAGGGGGGCCATTCCTCCCAATCACGCCCCTCCAGGTATCACTGTCATTGCCCACGTGGGCATTGAAGTCCTCCCAGTAGAACAACGGAGTCTCCAGTCGGGGCGTTTATCAGCGCCCCTCCCAGGAGACGCCAAGAAGGCCGGGTACTCTACACTGCCATTCGGCCCATAGGCACAAACAACAGTGAGAGACTTTTCCCCAACCCGAAAGGCGCAGGGAAACGACCCTCTCGTTCACCGGGGTAAACTCCAACACATGACGGCTAAGATGGGGGGCTATGAGCAGGCCCACACCAGCCCGTCGTCTCTCACCGCAGGCAACTTCCAGAATAATGGAGAGTCCAGCCTCTCTCGAGGAGTATGGTTCCAGAGCCCAGACTGTGAGTGGAGGTGAGCCCAACTATCTCTAGCTGGTATCTCTCAACCTCCCGCACAAGCTCGGGCTCTTTCCCCAACCAGCGAGGTGACATTCCATGTCCCTAGAGCTAGTCTCTGTGTCCAGGAGGTTGGGTCGTCGAAGGCCTCCGCCTTCGACCACTGCCCGAACCACATTGCACCGGTCCCTTATGAGCCTTCCTGCAGGTGGTGGGCCCACGAGAAGGTGTCCCCACGTCACTCATTCAGGCCGGGCCCAGCCAGGCCCCAAGGGTGGAGGCCCGACCACCAGGCACTCGCTTTTGAGCCCCAGGGCTGCGCCATACCAGGCGACGTTATGGTCCTTGATTTAATTTTTTCCATAAGGGTACTTGAACTTCAAGTTCCCTTATGGAAATAAATATATAATATATATAAATATATATATACATATATATATATATATATATTTGTCATGAACAGGCATGCTTTAGTTGGTCTTCTATTTTGATGGCAAGGTGACATCCATTGTCGGTGGCTGTGTGATCTTGTGGGGAAACACAGGAGAACAATAAAAAAGTTGGGAGAATATAAGAAAATATAAGAAAGAGGTCATCATTGTCCATGAATATAACGAGGTAAATAACCTTATATCACCCTGTAGCCCAAGACTGGTTGCCCATTGAAGCTAAGCAGGGATGAGCCTGGTTAGTACCTGGATGGGAGACCACCTGGGAATACTAGGTTGCTGCCGGAACAGGTGTTATTGTGGCCAGCAGGGGGTGCTTATCCTGTGGTCTGTGTGGGTCGTGACACCCCAGTATAGTGACGGGACACTATACTGTCAAAAAAGATAATAAAGCGATGCTCATTGAAAATCCCAGGATGTGTTTGGAAACAGAGTAGAGGCGAGTCCTTGGCATCCCGCCCAATTTCACCATCTGACCAACATGGCCTCCTAAAACCGTCCCCATATATACTGATTCGCTTCATCATTCTGTCTCCCTCCACCAGTAAGATGGTGTATGGTGGGAGTCCTGGCACACTATGGCTGCCATTGCATAATCCAGGTGGATGCTGTACACCGGTGGTGGATGAGGAGGACAAGATCCCTCCTCTCATAATGTAAAAGCACTTTGAGTGTCCAGAAAAGAGATATATGAATATAACGTATTATTATTAAGATCCACACGCACAAACTCTTACACAATGGTGTACACAATGGTTTTCTTTTATTATTATTATTATTATTATTATTACAACTATTAATAATATTAATATAATAATAATAATAAATATAGCTGCAAGCAGCAATCTGCGGGGTTCAAGCATCTGAGGCAATGAAGTACATACGGCCAAAGGCAGACATTTTGGACTTGAAAAACTTTCATTTGCTCTATCAAGCACCTGAGACATTGAAGAACATTAAGCTCGTTTCTATTACTCTTCAAAATGCGCAAATGTAAATAGCGAACTGCTATCTATGGAGATGCTATCATGACAGCCGCTCAGGATATCGACACCCCCCCCCCCCCCTGGCTACTATTACGAGGTAGCGCTATACAAAGAGAAATGGCGTGCTTTTATTCTTTTAGTGCTGTTAATTGGTAAAACTACACAGTTATTTTGGATTTCACCAAGGATTCAGGACATACAGAGATGCGCCATGAAGTTCCATGAAGATATCTAATTGCGTTCCGTAGTTATAGCCATGTGGCTCGCCTACTTTGAACTTTGAAAATGCTGGAACGGTGAGTCGACATTTCTACACTAGTCTTATGCAGATGAGGCAAAGAAATTATTTATAACATAACCGTAGTTACAGAAAAAGCAAGCTTTGTAGCCTAAAACTCCCAGCGAGGAAGATCTTTGCTCTGACCCAAGAATTCCATAGATATATACATTTTGAATATATGATACATTTTGTTTGAATTATGATCAAAAATGAGCGAAATCATTTTTTGGGTGCTTCCGTGCTTGAACTCCTAATAACCTTACTGTGTATCTGTAGTGTATTGTATAGCTATACAGTAGTTTTTACCTTTCATTTCCAGACTCTTTCTGGAATAATGGAGGAAATTCTTCAATGTCTCAACACATTCCAGCTGTAGATAACCTTTACAATAATTAGGATTGTGTCCTATAGTCTCCAGCTTGTTCTTAATAATCTCAGCTTGAGGTTTGGTTGAGATGAAGGTTTCAGATTTCAGATCCAGACTGATCAAATCTTCTCCATCATAAGCATCTTGGAAATATGCACGCGTGGTCCCATCATCATCCATCTCACAGCCAAGTATACGCTGGAGTGTGTGACAACCTCCTGCAGAAACACACGAGTGTAAAACTTTTTCTTGTCCTCTTTGAAATGTTGTAACACTTTCTATGGTATAATTCTGACTGGATAAAAGATGAGGACGGGGTTCAGAAGCAAGAGAACATAACAGTATTTTATTTAATAAAGAGGAGTTAAATGTTTTTGTTGATTATGAAACTGGTTGATTAAATGAGTTTGTGAGTAATGAATATTAACACTGTAATAAAAACTGTGCTTTACCGTCAGTGTGGTTAAAAGTCTCCCGTGCATCTTCCGCTTTCCCCTGGAACCACATCTGATAATCCAGATTGAATTTTGTGTTCCAGTTTTTTTAACATTAGTATCAAACTTCTTTATCCACTCTGTCTTCAGAATTGCCTTCCTGGTGTTACTGTCATAGTAAACATACTGCTGTCCATCCACCAGACCCACAGCAGTGAACTCTGGAGAGTTTATTCCTGTGACGACACTGAAGAGGAACTGCAGAGAGTGTGGGTCTGCAAAAGTGAACATTATTAGTAAAACTTCAAATATAAAGTAAAAAATGCAATAATTCACATATCTCAACTTATTTTTGGCAGCTGGGTGTCAGAGTGCAGGGTCAGCCATGATACAGCGCCCCCTGGTGCACAGAGGGTTAAGGGTCCAAGGACCCAAGAGTTGGCGACACTGGGGCTCGAACCCTCGACCTTCTGTATAGCACCTTAACCACTGATCCACCATTAATAAAAATTGAACCAATGATTGATTGAATGGCGGGAGATCAAACGCGCTAAACTCACAGGAACGATGGAGACGGACAAAATAGATGCAGTGATGCAGGAAGAGGTGAAAGGGAAATGCTATTACATTCTTATGAAGCAAAATCCCTGGCTATATTTAAGCCACCACTTTAATTTCAACGACGCAACGACGAAGACAACAACGCTATTATGCAATAGTAAGCTGTATTTGCAAAAGACATCTGAACTGGCAGTTTTATGCAAACTTGACATCAAAACGTGTGCAAGCATATTGATGTAAGTTAACATTACTTTTTTTTTACTACCTGCAAAAAAGGTAACGGGGAACTTTTATTCTGAGTACATTTTTAATGAACGACATTTTACTTCTACTTCATTAAATGTTTAGACGGGTAACTTGTACTTAAGTAAAATGTCACGGAAGTAACAGTAATTTTACTTGAGTACAACATTTTATTACTCTTTCCACCTCTGCATATGTGTAAATCTGGCTCAGTCTGGCTCAGTGCTTGATATTTAATAATAAAACACACTGGGTTTAATAACGAGTGTATTCGGTTTCATCATGTGTGTGTGTGTGTGTGTGTGTGTGTGTGTGTGTGTGTGTGTGTGTGTGTGTGTGTGTGTGTGTGTGCGTGGCACTTTTGCATCCAAATACTGCAATAAAAACACTAAAGTATCCAAAACCAAAACATGAAACGTAGAAGAAACTATTCAAATTAAAATGACGCTGCTATTTGTCCTGAAATAAGCATTACATCAAATCTTCCTCATCACAGTGAATTAATAAAATAAACAACATTCATGCTGACACAGAACAGAAACAGTTTTCATTTATTATCTCACCTGCTGATGAAGAAGGAAAAAAAAGTGGAAAAAGAAGCAAAACTTTCGCTGAAGCACTGAAAGTGTTGTAGAGCTTCATTTATGGTATAAATATTCCGCCCAAAACACTATATATTTCTTAATTACTTTTAATCGAGCTGCGTGTATAACAGCCTGTAATCGGGCTAAAACGAAAGTGTGTTTTAAAAGGCTGTGCTTCATTCAAACCAATAAGAATTCATCATTAAGATTACGTCATCAGTTACCGAGAGGAATTGAAGGGTTCATGTTTCGTTCCTACATTTTTTTTTTTTTTTGCTTTATTGAATCAATGCCACAAGAACAAGAGGTACATATTCATATCAAATTAACAAATTTTTCCAGACAAAGAAAAAAATAAATAAATAAAAAAGAGTAAGAGAAAGAGAAAAAGAAAAAGAAAACAGAAAAATTACAGTAATTTCAATTCTTTAAGAGCTTTACAAGTTTTCAGTGCTTTCTTATTGTTTGGTTCCTACATGTTCAAGAGATTAAGTTTTTATAAAAGCAAAATTAAAAGCACTAAACGTAAATTTCCAAAAGCCAGCAGGTGGTCACGTGTCCAAATACTTTTGCCTTGCTTTTGTCTTTTGAATTGCGTTACTACCTTCAATAGTAAATAAACAACAACAACCTCAACTCACTTTCCCTAATAAACAAATGTTTGCTTTCAGCGCTAGTTATTAATATTTTAATAAGAGTGTAATATTTTAAATGTTAATAGGAGAGGATATTTTTTAAATAAACGTTTTAAATTATTTAATAAGTAAAAAATTAATTAATTCCATGAGATATATAAAAATATAATTACATTATATAATAAGAAAGTTATGAACATGACACAGTTATAAATGTTTGCTGTTGTAAAAATGTAACATACCATAAATTCCTCTCAGAACTCTAAAAATAAGTTGGGATTATGTTTTTCAGACTCCAGATTAGCATGTGTTTACCATAAATATGAGAAAATAATGTTTTCAGCTGTTTCACTTATTATGGACACCAGTACAGGTATGATATAGTGAAAACAAATACAGACAGACAGATAAATATGTTAATCTAGGATAAGCAATATAAGATAAACTAGGATAAAATAAACAATGTATTCACAATGATAAACTGTAGTTATTATTATACAGTGCAGGAGAACATGTAGATAGATGATTACAGGTGGTGAAACACATGCATTAATGTGACAGTGTTCTAATGGTAGAACTCAGTAGGGTGAAGTGTGTTGGAAACATTTCTTCTGTAATTGTTGCAGTGTAAAGAGGATTTTGCACTTGGATTCAGTGACGTCATGTCAGACTCGGTTGAACTGTGGACCAGGCAGCGTTACAGTGACATCAGACCTGTGGGAATTCGATGTGCTGGGTGGAGTTTGCTGAATAAAATGTTTGTTACTTGTGAATGCTTCTGGTATTGAACTTTAGTCTGATGTTCTCTGGTTTCAAGTCTTCTGACCTGGAAATTCTCCCACAGATACATTCTGTCATAAAATGTTTCAAAAACACATTCCAATGTTATGGTTATATATATATATATATATATATATATATATATATATATATATATATATATATATATATATATATATATGTGCCCTGCGATGGGTTGGCATTTCATCCAGGGTGTATCCTGCCTTAATGCCCATAGACGTCCTGAGATAGGCACAGACTCCCCGTGACCCGGGGCAAAAATCCGGATTTGGAAGATCGGATATTTGAACATATATATATATATATATATATATATATATATATATATATATATATATATATATATATATATATATACAGTGTTGGGAGTAACTAGTTTACATGTAAACGGCGTTATGTACTTTAATTACAATTTATATATATATATATATATATATATATATATATATATATATAATATAAATATATATATATATATATATTAGTATGTATGTGTTAAGGTGGACCTGAAATTACCATTACTACTAGACAACAAGTAAAACCGTTCAATCCTCATGCAGAACCTGACCATCATTATCAAAAAAGTTGAGGTGGACCTGAAATAGCCATTACTATTTCTCCAGTGATGAAATGTTGTTTGTGCACAGTTAATAAATAATCAGAAGTTGCAGCAGGTCAAAGTCCGGTGACATTTATACACAACACGAACACAGAACTGTAGCTTCCATGTGCACAAAACAATATAATGAAAATGATTCTGGAGGATGAAAACTTTTTATTTTAGATTTTGCATCTTTCCGTATTTTCTCTTCCTGTCAGCAGGTGAGTTTCAGTAAATAAATAAAATCCAGTTTGTATTAATGTAAACATTTGTCAGTATTTCAGCAGATTCAGAATAATTATTTATCCCTCAGTGCACGCGCTGCTGAAGTACTGAACGCATTATATATATATTATATCTTTCACTGTGACTTTCTTTTCATAAATATAACTTATTTAAGCCACATGTATTCCTGAGACATGTGTTTTAGATAACTGCTAGAAGATCTAAAGAGAAATGACTGAAACTGAAACGATAAAAGCGTGTTTTCATTTGTTTTTTTCCCCGCACATTGCAGTTACTGCATTTGATCACATATACAGAAGTATTTCTTCACCCACTGTTTGTTCATTTACGGAATGAGAGAACCACTGAACTACTTCCACAATATAAACCTGATGAATCTGGATATTGCCTTTACCACCAAGAAAGAGAAACTGGGAAATTAAATGGTTCAAATTAAATGTTCATTAATTCTAGAGATTTAAAAAAAAATAGTGATCTGAGGCATTATAACACAACAAGCAGTTAAATCTGACGCACTTGATTTGTGTAAAAAGCTCTTATTTTGTGAATTACATCTTTAACTGTTGTGTACAGATCCACACTCTCTGCAGTACCTCTACACTGGAATCACACCAGGAATACATTTCCCACAATTCACTGCTGTCGGTCTGTTTGATGGAGAGCAGTTTGTGTGCTATGACAGTAACATCAGGAAGATGATCCCAAAGACCGAGTGGATCCAGAAGATCACTGCAGATGATCCATATTACTGGAACACAGAGTTACAGAAGAATCTACACGATCAGGAAATCTTCATATTCTACCTGCAGGGGTTTAATCACACTACAGGTAAAACACTCACTGTGGTATAAGTGCAGGTGTGCATTTAAACTTCACTTCCACCAACAAAATATTTGATACTATAATGTATTTGGTGACATCATCATTATCTGTTGCAAATCGAAATCACATCTGATTCACCAGGAACACGATCAAGAACAAGATCTCTAACAAGATCTCTAACACACCACATGTAGATTGTTCCTGATTTATTCTTCAGGACTCTACAAACGTGTGTGTGTGTGTGTGTGTGTGTGTGTGTGTGTAGGAGTACATACTCTACAGAGGATGTACGGGTGTGAGATTAATGATAATTACACCACTAGAGGATATGATCAGTACGCTTATGATGGAGAAGATTTCATCAGTCTGGATCTGAACACTGGAAACTGGATTGCAGTTAATGATGAATCTGAGATCTTTATAAATAAGTTTGATCCTGTAAGAACCGAGGCTAAATACAGTAAGAACTTCCTGCAGACGGAGTGTATCAGCTGGATAAAGAAGTTCATGTCTTACAGCAGAGAAACTGTGGAGAGGAAAGGTGTGTGTGATCTACTGTGTAACACACATCACTCATTCTACACACATTCCTCACTACAACACACGCTGAAGCAAACCTTCATTACACCAAGACAGAATGTTAAATCTGACAGATACTGTTACTTCCAGCAGGATAATAAACACAAGTTCATAATGTTACAACATTAACAATGACGACATCAAAGGAAATAAATGTGAAACAATTCACACTTATATTTTTCTATATGTTACTGTTTAGTTTGTGTATAGAGGAGCTCTGTATGCTGTACAGTGTATAGTGAGAGGTTTGTATAAAGTCGACACCACAAATTTAATTCAATACCAGAAAACTTGATCCATTATATTTTCTGATCAACAAATCTGATCTGAAATGTGTGACGACGTGAACAATTACATTTAAATGTCTTTTGGTTATAAAGTGGTGAAATTATGCTGAGAGCCAAACTGACTACAGTGAAGTCTGTCAGGGGCCTTTCTGAGGATTATTTGAATTCTGAAAATATATTTGCGTATTATTATATATATATATATATATAATATATATATATCTTTAATGTACAAGGAAAAATCTATTTGTATTAGATTACAGAGTTTATAATAAAATTAATAAATACATACAAAACTACACTGTTAACTTTCCTTTTGTACAACTTTCATTTCTCTTTTCAAAAGTAAAAACAAAATGTTGTACATCTTACCATATTTAGTTCTTCACAGGGTTTCATGAAATGTTTATCTCTCTGTGTGTTTCTGCAGTTTCTCCTACAGTATCCGTGTTCCAGAAACACTCGTCTCCTCCAGATGTGGTGTGTCATGCTACAGGTTTCTTCCCTAAAGCACTGATGATCTCCTGGCAGAAGGACGGAGAAGACGTGTATGAGGACGTGGAGATCAGAGAGACGTTACCCAACCAGGATGGAAGCTTCCAGAAGAGGAGCGTTCTGAAAGTGTCAGCTGAGGATCTGCAGAAACACACCTACACCTGTGTGATTCAGCACAGCAGCTTGGAGAAGGAGATGGTGCTAGAAGTACCAAAAGGTCCTGATACACTCCACATTTACAGGAGTCAACACTGATTTATTCATGCAGCACATCATAAACATCATAAACACTCTGTACTGATTTCACAGGTGGAGGACCAGGTGGAGGGACAGATGGAGGAGTGATTGGGATCATCGTTGGTGTAGTCGTGGCTCTCGTTGTTCTCGTTGCTGTTGTTGTTGTTGGAATTATGTTCTGTAAGAGTAAATGTGGTAAGTGGAGGAAGGAGGCAGATATTAAGTCTATTGAAAAATATATTGATTTTGATTTTATAGTTTAACTGATAAACTCTACAATATGATAAAATAACATTGTCATGTCAATTGACATCATTGTGCTGTAAATCAAACACAGTCTACAGATGTTATAATAACGGTAACGTCTGTGTTTCAGGAAAGTGTCGTCCTGCTGCAGAGACACAGTAAGACATGATGATGTTTAAAGTATAAACTTTAAACATAAAGTTAAACGGAATAAAATCTGTATCTGGAGAGAAAATAGTCTTCTACATGAAATCTCACCTCACAGCTCCATCCTCATTGTCTGTGTTTCTAGGGAACAGGAGGAGGAGATGGTGGAGAGGAAGCCATTAAATGAAAGTCCTTGCCAACCAGAACAGCAGCAGTACACCAGGACAAAGTGAACAGAACTGCAATGATCAAACAAGCAACGACACTCTGACTACATGAACTGCAGTGACGTGTGAAACTCCTCCATCATGTCCTGGAGTTTCTGAACTTGATAGATTGATAAATGAAGCTATTTGATTCTAACCAGAAGATCGTGAATTAAATTTTCTGCCACACCAAGCTGTGAGTATTGGGCCCCTTAACAAGGCCCTCAACCCTCTGGTTACGGACATGTTAAATACCTCATCAGGGATGGAACTGTAATTCCGTGTTGGGAAAGTGGTTCATTTTCGACTCAAGGAATTTTCCTTATATCATGTCAGGGACTTATTTACCAACAATGAATTGTTTACTAGTGATAAACAAATATGTTTTTGTAAAGTTGCTTTGGGAAAATATTCAGACTGACCTGATCTGAACTGCACTATTAGCACTGTTATTATTATTATAGACGTTTATAGAGAGTGTCTTTATACAGAAGCATTTTTTTGTGGTACGTTTTGGAAAAAGTTCATTCCGCAGAAAGGATTCATCATCACATGTACATCATCACAGCATCACAGGGTACATCATCACAGCATCTCATGTACATTCATCACAGCATCTCATGTACATCATCACAGTACATCATCACAGCATCACATCATCATCATGCATCATCATCATCACAGCATCACATGTACATCATCACAGTACATCATCACAGATCATGTACATATCACAGCATCACATCATCACAGTACATCCATGACATCATCACAGCATCACATGTACATCATCACAGCATCTCATGTACATCATCACAGCATCACATGTACATCATCACAGCATCACATGACATCATCACAGCATCAACATCAACATGCATAATCATCACAGCATCATGACATATCACAGCATCTCACATGAACATCATCACAGATTCATGTACATAACAGCATCCATCACAGTTATTATGTACACATCACATATATAACCACTCCAGCTGCAAACTATGGGATGTGAGCAAACGTCAATAATCATTCATGACTAAAAGGAATGCAACTGTAATTATCTTCCAGAAACACTTGTGTATAAATAATCAGATCTCTGCGTTTGACATCAAAACTGAGAAATTTTAGTGCAAGTTGATCGTTTACATTCCTAAAGGAAAACTGTATGAACTATTGAGTATGTCTCAGCTGACCTTGTATATATTTATATGATTCTAGTGTGAATCTGAATGTTACTGCCACACTCCAAATGTTTTACTCGACATGCAGTCCTGAGGACGGCTTTGGAATGTGAAATTAGATTTTGATACTTTTTAATAAGAAAAATGACAGTCCACACATTTTGAACATTTTTGTATGAATATATGAGTGTTTTATTCAATTTTTTACGATGTACAAATAGATATAATTTCTATATTCATATAGAATGTATAACGATGTTACTCGTGATATATTTTGTATGCGTTTATGAATGTACTAATTATTATATTGAAAATGAATGAAAACTAATGTTTCCTACTTCCTCTTTTATACACTTCATTGTAGTATATAAAATGAAACAAAGACAAGTGTGTGATGTGCACAGAATCGCATTCTCGTGTTTCTATTTTAAAAAAACTGCATGACTGCATGCTGTACACCAGGGGGCGCTCCGTGACTTTACTTCACAGTCTGAGTACTCGTCGAGCTGCTGAGGGGAATCTGCAAACTCCCCACACCACACACACACACACACACACACACACACACACACACACACACACACACACACACACACACACAAACACACACAGGCTCCTTTTGTTGATGAGGTTTTAAAGCTTTGCATATGCTGCAAGACTACATGAAGTTACGTCACGGTGAGTCAGAAATCCTGTGCTCTGTGCTCTGTGCTTTGTAGCTTCAGCTCCTGCATGACCTTCGTGCACAATATTCACTCTGTAGGCTATGAGGATTTACAACCCATGTAACCCTTTGTGATGATTCCATCCTCAATAGTGAGTTCATCCCTAAATGGAAAGAAGAGTTTTAGTGGCACTGGCACACTTGGAGCTGGTGGTGCTGCCAGTACACTGCAATCTGGGATGAATTTGCAGTTAGCCACGCCCCCACCAAACATTGCAGCGCTGCTTTATCATTTGGTGGTGACCACCATCTCTGTGATGGTCTGTATCATAGGCTGGGTCTGGATTTAAATACATCTTCTGTGAACTGATGGCCCACATAACCAACTTCTTTAAGGCTAAACTTGCATTTCTGTGGGTTTAGATTTCAGATTCACTTGTCCATCACAGATGACACCGCGATTTCTGACTATTCATTCATTCATTAATTCATTCATCTTCTACCGCTATATCCGATCTTCCCTCAGGGTCACGGGGAGTCTGTGCCTATCTGAGATGTCTATGGGCATTTAAGGCAGGATACACCCTGGATGAAATGCCAACCCATCACAGGACACACACACACACACACACACACACACACACTAGGGACAATCAACATACCGTTCCGGTTGTTTTTGACGGAAACCAGAGAACCCGTAGAAAAAAAACCCTGAGGCACGGGGAGAACATGCACAAACTCCACACACACATGGCCGGAGACGGGAATCGAACCCGGACCCTGTAGGTGTGAGGCGAACATGATAAGCCACCGTGCCCCCTGTTTCCTGTTATTAAACAGTATAAAACAGTAATCTGGCTCGGTCTCCGGAGCTGAGGCCTACAACATCAATACCACCTGAGTCGCTTAAGGGACTTTAAATTTCCATCTCAGTTGCTAGGGACTTTTTACACCTGCACCATTGAGAGCGTCCCGATGGGTAACGTCACTTCCTGGTTGGGGAACAGCACCTTGCAGGACATGCGAGCCCTCCAGACCATTCGCACCGAGCTCCCTGTGCTGCAGGACATCTACAGTGCTGGACCAGGGCCAGGAAGATAGTGAAGGACCTCAGCTGTCCCAACAATGCACTCTGTTGAGTTCAGGAAAGCACTTTCGTTTCCTTGAAGGCAAACACAGAGAGAATGAGGAGGAGCTTCCGTCTGCAGGCCATTTGGAGCAGGAAACCAGAAAACACCTAATACTGGGAATTCCTAGTTCTTTCTCTCTCGTACAAACCTTAACACTGGACTGTTTCATGTTTTCTTGACACAACTGTTTGTGCATTTGCCACCAATCCCAAACTGCCACTTTAACACCAATCCGCCACTTTTAAGCACTTTTATTATTACAGCACATGGACATTTCTCATTCTCCGTTATGCTCCCTAGGAAGACGTTTCCCTTGTCAGATATAAAGCGCATACTGTGTATTGAGTTGTTGATTGGGTGAATGTGCACACGGGGTCTCGCATCTCGCCACGCATCACTATTTGAGAAAGACTGCTTTAGAGACACATTATCAGTGTTTATGTCATTCTTAATTTACCCTTTAAAACCAACCACTAGGTTTGCACAAGCCTGTGCATTTTATTGCAATTGCCAAGCCTGGATAAATGGGGAGGGTTATGCTAGTCATGCTAAATCATATATTTGGATTACAAATGATGATCCGCTATGGAGACCCCTTAACAAGCAGAGAAAGAGTTAAGATACTTCATAGTTTGGTACCATACTTATATGGTTTCACACTGGGTGTGTTTACAGAAGTGTAATTGTTCCACTGAGTCGCTCTCCTTTCTGTTTGTATGTCCATAGAAAAGAAAGGCAGCTTTATCTCACCACTATTTTATCATTCATTTCCGACACATCTACAAAACGCCACATGGTTGTAGACGGTTTCATGGGTTGTTTAGAAGTGTGATTGTTCTGAGTCGCTCTCCTTTCATATTTGTTATTTAGCATGTTAACACGCCTTTTTAAAAATATATGTATTTATATGTATTTAATATGTATATATGTTAAATCATTTTCACCTGAAGTTCCAGATCTGCCTCTTCACTCATTCACATGTCATCCATCCGTACTGTGTGACATGTTTGGGAGCAGTAATACCCACACTGCACCACACATGTAGCAGTGAGATGGCTTTTTTGTTACCTGCACCATTTCACATTTCATTTGAAGTTGTATTTTTATTTTAAACAAAAGAATTTCCTGATTTCATTGCAATAGAAAATGAGTTGTTTGTGTGTTTACCTGATGAAGTTGTTGATTGCGTGTTACCTTTTGTGGCAGGAATCTCTTTAAGTGCTTTAAATTCATGACAAAGGTGGGTTTGTTGTTATTGGAATAGTGGGAATGTGGTTGATAAGAGCATTATTTATCACCGGGTAACAAAGCACACCGGGGAGGCAGACGAGGAGGAATGACTTTTCTGACACTTTATATGATAATAATATAAATAAGAAGATACACTGTGTGTTTAAAGCAATAGTATGTAAGGAGACGTATTGTTGAGGATTGCAGCGTTATGATGTTCAACTCGAAAGAGTAACGGAGGCATTTCAATAAACTATTTATTGAACATTTCACTGAACATCACGTTTCTTTAACAGAAAATTTTCCGGCTATTGTGCGCACTAAAAAAAAAACATCATTACGCAACCTGCGTACAACTTGCGCCACACAGTGGTGAAAATAAAACATATACAATATTCCTTCTCAGTCAGGTATAAACGAATATAATAGGAATTTGAACACGGTAAAACAAAATATCTTAACACGTATCTATCTTTAGCTTCTGCAAGACGATACTTCTGTTTAAAGACAGAAGCGGACCGTGCATTTCACACCTAGGCCTTCAGTAGTACGCCGTCTGAATTCATTCATTCATTCATCTTCTAGCGCTTTATCTGATCTTCCCTCTGGTCATGGGGAGTCTGTGTCTATCTCAGGCGTCTATGGGCATTAAGGCAGGATACACTGCCTGGATGGAATGCCAACCCATTACACAGGGAACACACACTCACACACACACACACACACACACACACCACACATTCATACACTAGGGACAATTTTCCGAAGGTGCCAATCAACCTACCGTGCATGTTTTTGGACCGGGGGAGGAAACCGGAGAACCCGGAGAAGAAAAAACCCCTGAGGCACGGAGAGAGAACATGCACAAACTCCACACACACACATGGCCGAGACGGGAATCGAACCCGGACCCTGGCGGTGTGAGGCAAACGTGCTAACCACTAAACCACCGTGCCCCCCCGTCTGAATTGATGGTTATAAAAAGCATCTTAATATGCAGAAATTCGGTATAAAGGGCCATTGCCATTGCTGTAGACACAATAAATGCCTGTACTGAATAAACAAACCAGGGGAGAACTACTGCAGCTCCAGACATGTATTCTACTGCTTTAATATGAAAAAGCATTCGGAAAAGCAATGACATTTGCTTATGGTGGATATGAAAGGAATTTGGAATTATTGAATAAATACTGATGGACAAAAATATAAGTAATGTGATCAGTTTGTGATTCAGATATTTCTTAGGCCAGCAGAAAAGGTCTTGCAGGCCCTGACGGCCCAACACCGCTAAAAGATGATTCCAAAAAGTAAAAGCGCTCCATTTAAACTTCCACTGGAGTAAAAGTTATTTGGCTTTAAATCCCCTAAAGTGTCTAAAGTATTTTGATATATTTATGGCATTAATGTTCCTATTGTAACCATTATAAAAGAGTATATATTGGGTGTAGGAAGCACACAGACACGGATATAAACAAAACAGTATAGAAAAAGGAGAACACAAAAGAAGTAGTAGGAGGATGTAAGAAAGACACAGAAGAGCCTGAGCAGGAAAGGGGACTCCGAGGGGGTGTTCCGGGGAACGGGAACAGCCGGAATCGGAACCTGGTATTGAGAGAAACACAAATAGTTGCGAGTTCGCAGCTGCTGTAAATCTTTGATGAATTCAAACATCGTTCTCTACATTATTAAAACAATTTTCCTTTAATGGTAATAATAGATTTTTATATCCACTGATAAATAAATAAAAACGTTTTTGGCTCTATAACACGACCACAGTGGATTTCAGATGAAATGAGATGTGCTTTAAATGCAAACCATCAGCTTTAATTTGAGGGTATTTACATCCAAACCAGGTGAACGGTGTAGGAATTATATACATGTAACCAAGCAGACACACAGACACCGGAATGAACTTAACGGGTTTATTTAGAAAAGAGGAGAACTCATGAGACGCTGCTCAACGCAAGCAGCCTAAGCGGGGGTACAGCCCTGAACGGCTGAGTGGCAGATCACAGTGCTCAGGAACTCCCGGGCGTGGAAGTCCGGGAAACTCTGGAAGATTGGAGAGGAGCCTGGTTAATCACGACCGCTGGGCTTGGAAGTCCGGGAACCTCTGGAGATCTGGAAAGGAACCTGATTGGGATCACAGAGAGACAGAAGGTCAGTGTTATCGCCAGAATCATTTGGAATCTCCGTGTCTCAGCCGTAGCGTTACGAGCCCGGACGCAGAGTGGAAGACACGCCGGGCTTATAAAGGCCAGGCTGCTGATGACTCCAACTAGCAGCAGCTGAAGCTCATCAGTAAGCTGGGCGACTGCGAGCACGGAAGCTCAGAGCTGGGGGGAGGCGTGACCGTGACATTACCCCCCCCCCTCCAGGGACCGCTCCAGAGGGCCTATTGCGACGGCGACGTGGGGGGCGTCCACGCCCGCGAGGACCGGGCCAGTTGGGATGCATCCTGTGAAATTCCTCCTGCAGGGTCGGATCCAAAATGTCCCGGGGAACCCACGCCCGTTCTTCAGGGCCGTATCCTTCCCAGTCCACCAGATATTCCAAGCGACCCTGGCGCCGTCTAGATCCGAGCAGATCGTTCACCTTGTATGCCAGGCCGTCCTCGGTGATGAGAGGTGGTGGTAGTTCCTCCCGGCGCATAGGGTTGGGTAAGACAGGGTCGACGTAAGGTTTCAGGAGTGACACGTGGAATGTTGGGTGGATTCGGTAGGAGGCTGGGAGCTGGAGACGATAGGTTACCGGGGTGATCTGTCGCACAATCGTGAATGGGCCGATAAACTTAGAGCTTAACTTCCTGCTGGGGAGACGGAGACGCACATCCCGGGTAGAGAGCCAGACCTTCTGGCCAGGCAGGTAAAGGCGGTGCCTCTCTCCTCCGCCGAGACGCCTGAAGCTTGTGGCGGTGTACAGCCTGTTGCAGCTGGCGATGGGCGTCGGCCCAAACCTGCTCACTCTCTCTGAACCAATGGTCCACCGCTGGAAGATCTGAGGGGGTGCCAGACCATGGGAACAGCGGGGGTTGGAACCCTAGGACACATTGAAACGGTGTTAACCCAGTGGAGGAGTGCTGAAGAGAGTTCTGTGCATACTCAGCCCATCCAATGAAGTGGCTCCAGTCGTGTTGTCTACCGTGGCAGTAGGTTCGGAGGAATCATCCGATCTCCTGGATTTGTCTCTCGGTGTGCCCGTTGGATTGGGGGTGATATCCTGAAGTGAGGCTGACAGCCACCCCCAGGAGTCCAAGAAAGGCTCTCCAAACACGAGAGATGAATTGTGGTCCTCGATGAGAGACGATGTCCTCCGGGAGACCAAAGTTACGGAACACCTGCCGGAACAGATGGTGGGCTGTCTCGAGTGCAGTTGGTGCCTTTGCTAGGGGGATGAGACAACAGAATTTAGAGAATCGGTCCACCACCACTAGTATACATGTTTTACCTTGAGGACAGGTGGTAGATCCGTGACAAAATCCACCCCCAGATGGGACCAAGGGCAGGTTGGGAAATTGGTAATGGATTAAGTTTTCCGGCGGGGAGATGGCGCGGGACCTTGGATATTGCGCACTCCCGTCATCCGCGCACGAACCTCCGGACTTCTTCAGGCCAAGGAAGGCCACCAATAGCGGGCACGGAGGAGGGAGATGGTGGCGTTGGCCCCAGGATGGCCTGATCCCACAGAGGAATGGGCTGAGTGGATTAGCGGGATGCATTGACCACGAGGCACATACTGACATTCCAGAGGGCACCCAGGAGGTCGTTGCAAGGCTGGGTTTGGAGACGTGACTGGCGATGACCACTGGATGGGGCTCGCGAAGAGATCCGGGTGGAGGATTGGGTGTGGAACCTCGGGAGCCTCTTCCACAGGAGCGTGTAGGCGTGACAGAGCATCCGCCTTGACATTCTTCGACCCGGGCCTGTAGGAAAGGACAAAATCAAAACGGGTGAAGAACAAAGCCCATCTGCCCTGACGTGGGTTCAGGCATTTGGCTTCCCGCAGGTATTGAACCAATCAGTGTTGGGGAGTGAGTAGTTACGGTAACAGCGTTATTTAATTTAATTACAAAAGAAAAGTAACCATAATTTCGTTACAGTTACTGAGAAAAAAAGTCACTGTAACCCCCCCCAAACCCCCCCACAGAACCCGGTCAATCACACCTGATGTTATTTTAATCAAGTGCCACCTAGTGGACAAATGAAAAGTAATCAAAAAGTAATCAAATGCAACCGGTTACTTTACTTTTATAAAGTAATTAAAGGTTACATTTGTAATCTAAGGTGGCTTAGTGGTTAGCACGTTCGCCTCACACCGCCATTATCGGGTCTGGGTTCGATTCCCGTCTCGGCCATGTGTGTGTGGGAGTTTGCATGTTCTCCCCCGTGCCTCAGGGGGTTTTTTCTCCGGTTTCCTCCCGGTCCAAAAACATGCACGGTAAGTTGATTGGCACCTTGGAAAATTGTCCCTAGTGTGTGAATGTGAGTGTGTGTGTGTGATGTGAGTGTGTGCCCTGTGAGGGGTTGGCATTCCATCCAGGGTGTATCCTGCCTTAATGCCCATAGACGCCTGAGATAGACACAGGACTCCCCGTGACCCGAGGGAAGATCGGATAAAGCGGTAGAAGATGAATGAATGAATGGAATGAATTTTAATCTATTCCATTTCCAAAAACCGCCCCAACACTGCCAATCGATATCTGCGAATCGCGCTAATGCTGGAACTCACTTACTCTCTCAACCTGCCACCACTTCATAATAATCACTAAGCTGCTCTTCAGCACTAAATTCCCCACTTCAGAATTACAACTTGCACAAAATATGACTTTCAAATGAGAATTCAAACATTGTATCGTTCTTTTTTTTTTCCCCCAACGGGCTCAAAATAATTCAGAGCAAGATGAAAAAAAAATTGCACTTATTTATTTGCACCCTTGTGACCCTGTTGCATAAACACATTTTATTCAACTAGTGCGGCGTTCCAATGATTTAAGCTTTTAAAATCTAAAGGGCTGAGCAGACAAGTCTTGCACAAAGCTCTACCGAAATAATAACCGAGTTTCATGAATTCACGAGCCTTTTTTTCTCTAGATCATTTTTCAGCTCAAGCCACACTGCCGCACAGCTGCTGGACGAATAGAGCTTCCTAAGCAGATTATTTCAAAGAACCAGCAGCATTTATTTATTTATTTATTTTTTGCAACATGCATTAAAATGCATGATGGTGGAATGTTTTTCAAATGGGAAGCTCTGGTGTTTGTAGGTACCCGGTGAGCACAGTATAAATCAAACATACATTTTATGTGTTTGAGGGTAAAGAACTATGACTGTTTCAATTCATCGTTCCTTCAGATCGTGTTGAACAATAGTGTCTGCCATTGAAACCTTCAACCAATCAGTCATGTTTTGCAGACAATTTCATATTTATTGTAACACAAGGAGAGAAAATAAAAACGTGCCCAGTTTCATTTTCGCTGCCAAACGACTCTCTAACCTCGGCGCAAAAAAAAAAAGAAAAGAAGAAGCATAACTTCTGGGTTATTATTGGGAAAATACTGGGCTTACGTGTTGTTAGTGAGGGCTTACAGTTTGTTCAAATGTGTGCCATTTCTGCCAAAACACTCTGAGCAAATGACAAAAACCTTCCAGCCGCGCCTCGCAAGAAAAGTGCTGGAGGACGGTTATCTGACTGTAACTACCACCGTTTTACCATGTATATGGGATGATCTTTTTGCATTCCATCCTTCAAGCTGCCATACCTGCGTTTTTTTTTCATCCCGCCGTGCGAACCCGATCCGAGCTCATTTGCTATTCATGAGCAGCGATGAAGGATCACACTCCTGCTCCTCCGCAGGAGGCTGTCACTGGTACCACATCGGCGCCAAGGAAGCTCGCCTGCTAAATTGGCCTTAAAAACAAAAGAGGGACCTTGATTTCCAATACAGCACAGAAGCTTTTATTACTGCTGATATAAAAGCTAGTGAGCTAGAGCGAAGAGACTCGGGTTCTGCAGTAAAGAATGGTTTCTGAGGCGAAGCCCTGGTGTGTGACTGGCTAAATTATTCTCATCAGTTGTGGCTTTAGGAAAGGTGGGTGTGGGGTGTGTGTGTGTGTGGTGTGTGTGTGGGTGCGCATTGCTCCCCAGATGTTGTTTCCTTTAATAGCAGGGTGGCTCGGTTGCTTGCAGAGAAAAGGAATATTGTGGAGGAGAAGGGGGG
>JACRUU010000027.1:1576404-1606404 GCA_030449085.1 Kryptopterus vitreolus
CATAAGCAGGACATAGCAGGACATAGCAGTCAGGAAGCTTCATTTGAAGGCATTATGGTGCTGCATTTAAATGCCGACCGAAGATCCACGTAAAAATGAATGGGTTCTGGTTGATTTATACTCTACATGTACTTTTTATTAACACCATGATCTGTATACAGTTACAAAACGCTTTAATGCCAAAAGTTTGTGGACACCTCAGTGGGTTTGTGTAGCGCGCGTCCTTATGGTCTAGGAATTAAATGTCCAAAACATGTTTTTGTGTCAGTGACCCTGTATAAAGCAAGGATGTTGATGAAGGGGTTTAACTTTAACCCTAATGAACATCTTAAGGATGAATCAGTGAATACACACCAAGCCTTCACCAGACATCATCTCCCAATCTCAGTGATAAAGGTTTATCATGTCATGGAATTTGCGTTCTGTTAATGGTTCTGTTGTTGTCTCTACCACTCGCTGGCTGTGTGTGATAGGCATGTTCGATTTCTGACAGATAGGATTTCCTTACTTAATTGTCAGTGAGGTTTAGGGGAGGTCTTTAGGGGAGGACATATGTGATCAGAGGTGCCAGTGGTGTATTTTTCTGTTTAGGGAAAGAAGAGCCACACAGAAATGAGAATGCAGAGTTAAGACAAGTGTGTGTATATATGTATATATATATATATATATATATATATATATATATATATATATATATATATATATATTCATTCATTCATTCATTCTTCGAGCTTTTAGCGCTTTATCCGATCTTCCCTCGGGTCACGGGGAGTCTGTGTCTATCTCAGGTGTCTATGGGCATTAAGGCAGGATACAACCTGGATGGAATGCCAACCCATCACAGGCAGACACACACACACACACACACACACACACACACACACACACACACACACATATTCATACACTAGGGACAATTTTCCAAGGTTCCAATCAACCTACTGTGCATGTTTTTGGACCGGGGAGGAAACCGGAGAACCCGGAGAAAAACCCCCTGAGGCACGGGGAGAACATGCACAAATTCCACACACACATGGCCGAAAGAGACGGGAATCAAACCCGGAACCCTGGCGGTGTGAGGCGAACGTGCTAACCACTAAGCCACAGTGACCCACCTATATATATATATATATATATATATATATATATATATATATATATATATAATATATATATATATATATATATACTGTTTCCTTGTTTTGTAATATACATGGTGATTAGAGATGTATGAGCCCAGAATCTCAGAAAATTATCTTCATGCTATTTATTAATAACATTTATAACATTTATTGTTACATATACATAACACTTATTCTAATTTATTTATAACCCTCATACTTTTCATGAAAATCATTGGAGTATTTCTCTTTGATTCATATTTCAACATAAATAATTAATAATGTTGTTTATTATATTTACAGATGCACACTCTCTGGAGTACCAATACACTGCACTCACACCCAGTTATACTGGATTCCCAGAATTCAGTGCTGTAGGTTTGCTGGATGGAAGAGCAGTTTATGTTCCTACAGTAGCAGTAACATGAAGCTGATCCCAGAACAGTGGATAAATAACAGTAAGAAGGAAAAGAGTACTGGATGAATGAGGAACAGGACATGCAGGGACATCATGATAACTTTAACAACATCTTCACAAAAATAAAGAATCAGTTTAATCACAGCACAGGTACAAATATAACATTTCTATTTTTTCAGTGTATTGCATTGGTATTAAATATTAACTGTATAATGATATTTACATTAGTATTAATTATATGATGCTTTTTACTTTTTATCAGATGGCTTACAGTAACACACTCTTACAAACCCGTATACCATGTTAGTCTGAGAGCTTTACTGTACATGTGATCATATGTGATCAAAACAGGTCATATCTAGCATTAATGTGCAATAATTGTGAAGATCAAATTATCAGTATGGAACAGCCAGAGAAGAATAAAGAGAATATTTATGCATTGTATGATGTACACGTAATATTATGTATTGTGTGTGTGTGTGTTTGTGTGTGTGTGTGTGTGTGTGTAGAAGTACAAACACTACAGAGGATGTACGGGTGTGAGATTAATGATGATAGCACTAATAGACGATATGATCAGTACGGTTATAATGGAGAAGATTTCATCAGTCTGGATCTGAACAACTGGAACCTGGATTATATCTAAACCTCAAGCTGAGATCATCAAACAGAAGTGGGAGTCTACTGATTTATACTACTCAATACTGGAAGAACTTCCTGGAACACGACTGTATGGATTTGTTAAACGTGTTTGTGAACTTACAGCAGAGAGACTCTGGATAGAAAAGGTAAACTGTGTGATCTTCTCTGTTACTGTAGTGTACACACACACACACACTGTAACACCCACACACACACACACACACACACACACACACACACACACACACACACATTTTAACAAAACACATGAACCAAGATCCGTTATCTTTGCATTTACAGCATTTGGCAGATGCTCTTATCCATAGCAACATACATCTGAGAAATTGAGGGTTAAGGGCCTTGCTCAGGGGCCCACTAGTGTTATCTTGTTGTTGATGGTGGGATTTGAACCTGTGATTTTCCGGTCCTGAGGCCAACGCTTTAATCTCTGAGCTCCCACCTCCCTTAATGTTCCATATTAATTATATTTAGCATAAACTACAGATTCCATCACAGTCAGAGTAGGTCTGAAATGATTCCATGCGTAGCTCAAATAATTAGATCGAAAGAATTCATTCATTCATTCATAATTCATTCATTACATCTTCTAGCCGCTTTTATCTATCCGATCTTCTTCCCTCGGGTCACGGGGAGTCTGTGTCTATCTCAGCCGCGTCTATGGGCATTAAAGGCAGGATACACCCTGGATGGAATGCCAACCCATCACAGTACACACATACATTGACACACACACACACACACACACACATTCATACACTAGGGACAATTTTTCCAAGGTGCCAATCAACCTACCGTGCATGTTTTTTTGGAACCGGGGGAGGAAACCGGAGAACCCGGAGAAAAAACCCCCTGAGGCACACGGGGAGAACATGCACAAACTCCACACACACATGGCCGAGACGGGAATCGAACCCGGACCCTGGAGTGTGAGGCGAACGTGCTAACCACTAAGCCACCGTGCCTCAAAATGCTTGCATGTTTTCTACACTCACCTTCATGCATAATCTCCAATCTCCACTTCTCACCCACTCCACCCTTCCTGCACTCTTTTCTTCACTTCCACCCTTCTTCTCTTCTCCACCCGCACTCTTTTCTTCTCTTCTCCACTCCACCCTGCCAACACTCTTTCCACCCACTCTTCACTCCTCCACCCCTCCTGACCAAACCCTTCCTGCACTCTTTTTTTTCTCATTCTCCACCCTGCCAACACTCTTTTCTTCACTCCTCCACCCACTCCACCCTTCCTGCACTATTTTTTTCTCTTCTCCACTTTTCTTCTGTTCTCCCCTGCCAACACTCTTTTCTTCACTCCTCCACCCACTCCACCCTTCCTACACTCTTTTCTTCACTCCTCCACCCTTCCTGCACTTTTTTCACTCACTCACCTCACCCTGCCCACTTCCTCCTCCACTCCTCCACTTTTCCCTCACCCTCCTGTCCACTCTGCACTCTTTTCTTCACTTTCTCCACCCACTCCACTCTTTTCCCTTCCTGCACCCTCCACCCTTCCTGCACTCTTTTTTCACTTCTCCACCCACTCCACTTCTCCACCCACTCCACCCTCTTCCTGCACTCTTTGCACTCTTCTTCACTCCTCCACCCATTCATTCACCCTGCCTGCACTCTTTTCTTCACTCTCCACCCACTCCACCCTTCCTACACACCCTTTTTCCACTCACTCCTCCCACTCCACTCCTTCCTGCACTCTTTTCTGTAACTCCTCCACCCACTCTTCACCTTTGATTTTCTTCACTTCCTTCTCCACCCTTCACCTCCTGCTCCACCCTGCCTGCACTCTTTTCTTTCTTCTCTCTCCACCCATCCTCCACCCTTCACTTCCACCCTTCTCCTCTCACCCTGCCTCCTCACTCCACCCTCCTCCCACACCCTCCCTGCCTGCACTCTTTTCTTCTCTTCTCTAACACTCTAACACACTCTCCATTACTTTGCACTGTTGACCCCTAGTTACTTAAACTCCTCCACCTTCACCACCTCTTCTCCCTGCAACCGCACCACTCCACTGCCTTCCCTTCTCATTCACACATACATGTACTGTGTCTTACTCCTACTGACTTTCATTTTATTAAGCTTAAAATGTTATTTATATCAAATCTATATAGATCATATGAATTTATTTTGAAATGTTTAGAAGAAAGAAAATATGACCTCCAGTAATTAAAAAAGTTTTCCTTCTTATTTAAAAATAAATAAATCTTACAGTGTGATTTAATGTTTATGTCTCTGCAGTTCCTCCTACAGCATCTGTGTTCCTGAAACACTCGTCTTCTCCAGATGTGGTGTGTCATGCTACAGGTTTCTTCCCTAAAGCACTGAATATCTCCTGGCAGAAGGACGGAGAAGACGTGTATGAGGACGTGGAGATCAGAGAGACGTTACCCAACCAGGATGGAAGTTTCCAGAAGAGGAGCGTTCTGAAAGTGTCAGCTGAGGATCTGCAGAAACACACCTACACCTGTGTGATTCAGCACAGCAGCTTGGAGAAGGAGATGGTGCTAGAAGTACCAAAAGGTCCTGATACACTCCACATTTACAGAGTCAACACTGATTTATTCATGCAGCACATCATAAACACTCTGTACTGATTTCACAGGTGGACCAGGTGGAGGAGTGGAGGACGTGATTGGGATCATCATTGGTGTAGTCGTGGCTCTCGTTGTTCTTCGTTGCTGTTGTTGTTGTTGGAATTATAGTTCTGGTAAGAAGTAAATGTGGTAAGTGAAGGAAGGAGGCAGATATTAAGTCTATTGAAAAATATATTGATTTTGATTTTATAGTTTAACTGATAAACTCTACAATATGATAAAATAACATTGTCATGTCAATTGACATCATTGTGCTGTAAATCAAACACAGTCTACAGATGTTATAATAACGGTATCGTCTGTGTTTCAGGAAAGTGTCGTCCTGCTGCAGAGACACAGTAAGACATGATGATGTTTAAAGTGTAATGTGGAATAAAATCTGTATCTGGAGAGAAAATAGTCTTCTACATGAAATCTCACCTCACAGCTCCATCCTCATTGTCTGTGTTTCTAGGGAACAGGGGGAGGAGATGGTGGAGAGGAAGCCATTAAATGGAAGTCCTGCCAACCAGAACAGCAGCAGTACACCAGGACAAAGTGAACAGAACTGCAATGATCAAACAAGCAACGACACTCTGACTACATGAACTGCAGTGACGTGTGAAACTCCTCCATCATGCCTGGAGTTTCTGAACTTGATAGATTGATAAATTAAGCTATTTGATTCTAACCAGAAGATCGTGAATTAAATTTTCTGCCACACCAAGCTGTGAGTATTGGGCCCCTGAACAAGGCCCTCAACCCTCTGGTTACGGACACAGACATGTTAAATACCTCATCAGGGATGGAACTGTAATTCCGTGCTGGGAAAGTGGTTCATTTTTCGACTCTGGTGCTTCTCAAGGAATTTTCCTTATATCATGTCAGGGACTTATTTACCAACAATGAATTGTTTAATAGTGATAAACAAATATGTTTTTGTAAAGTTGCTTTGGGAAAATATTCAGACTGACCTGATCTGAACTGCACTAATAGCACTGTTATTATTATTATAGACGTTTATAGAGAGTGTCTTTATACAGAAGCATTTTTTGTGGTACGTTTTGGAAAAAGTTCATTCCACAGAAAGGATTCATCATCACATGTACATCATCACAGCATCACATGTACATCATCACAGCATCTCATGTACATCATCACAGCATCTCATGTACATCATCACAGCATCTCATGTACATCATCACAGCATCTCATGTACATCATCACAGCATCACATGTACATCATCACAGCATCACATGTACATCATCACAGCATCTCATGTACATCATCACAGCATCTCATGTACATCATCACAGCATCACATGTACATCATCACAGCATCACATGTACATCATCACAGCATCACATGTACATCATCACACGTACATCATCACAGCATCTCATGTACATCATCACAGCATCTCATGTACATCATCACAGCATCACATGAACATCATCACAGCATCACATGTACATCATCACAGCATCACATGAACATCATCACAGCATCTCATGTACATCATCACAGCATCTCATGTACATCATCACATATATAACCACTCCAGCTGCAAACTATGGGATGTGAGCAAACGTCAATAATCATTCATGACTAAAAGGAATGCAACTGTAATTATCTTCCAGAAACACTTGTGTATAAATAATCAGATCTCTGCGTTTGACATCAAAACTCTGAGAGATTTTAGTGCAAGTTGATCGTTTACATTCCTAAAGGAAAACTGTATGAACTATTGAGTATGTCTCAGCTGAGCTTGTATATATTTATATGATTCCAGTGTGAATCTGAATGTTACTGCCACACTCCAAATGTTTTACTCGACATGCAGTCCTGAGGACGGCTTTGGAATGTGAAATTAGATTTTGATACTTTTTAATAAGAAAAATGACAGTCCACACATTGAACATTTTTGTATGAATATATGAGTGTTTTATTCAATTTTTTACGATGTACAAATAGATTTAGAATATTCATGAATTTCATAGAATTTATATATTCATATAGAATGTATAACGATGTTACTCGTGATATATTTTGTATGCGTTTATGAATGTACTAATTATTATATTGAAAATGAATGAAAACTAATGTTTCCTACTTCCTCTTTTATACACTTCATTGTAGTATATAAAATGAAACAAAGACAAGTGTGTGATGTGCACAGAATCGCATTCTCGTGTTTCTATTTTTAAAACTGCATGACTGCATGCTGTACACCAGGGGGCGCTCCGTGACTTGTATTCACAGTCTGAGTACTCGTCGAGCTGCTGAGGGGAATCTGCAAACTCCCCACACACACCACACACACACACACACACACACACACACACACACACACACACACACACACACACACACACACACACACACACACACACACAGGCTCCTTTTGTTGATGAGGTTTTAAAGCATTGCATATGCTGCAAGACTACATGAAGTTATGTCACGGTGAGTCAGAAATCCTGTGCTCTGTGCTCTGTGCTTTGTAGCTTCAGCTCCTGCATGACCTTCGTGCACAATATTCACTCTGCAGGCTATGAGGATTTACAACCCTTGTAACCCTTTGTGATGATTCCATCCTCAATAGTGAGTTCATCCCTAAATGGAAAGAAGAGTTTTAGTGGCACTGGCACACTTGGAGCTGGTGGTGCTGCCAGTACACTGCAATCTGGGATGAATTTGCAGTTAGCCACGCCCCCACCAAACATTGCAGCGCTGCTTTATCATTTGGTGGTGACCACCATCTCTGTGATGGCCTGTATCATGGCTGGGTCTGGATTTAATACATCTTCTGTGAACTGATGGCCCACATAACCAACTTCTTTAAGGCTAAACTTGCATTTCTGTGGGTTTAGATTCAGATTCACTTGTCCATCACAGATGACACGCGATTTCTGACTATTCATTCATTCATTCATTCATTCATCTTCTACCGCTATATCCGATCTTCCCTCGGGTCACGGGGAGTCTGTGCCTATCTGAGATGTCTATGGGCATTAAGGCAGGATACACCCTGGATGAAATGCCAACCCATCACAGGACACACACACACACACACACACACACTAGGGACAATCAACATACAGTTCCTGTTTTTGACGGAAACCAGAGAACCCGTAGAAAAAAACCCTGAGGCACGGGGAGAACATGCACAAACTCCACACACACATGGCGGAGACGGGACTCGAACCCCGACCCTGTAGGTGTGAGGCGAACATGATAAGCCACCGTGCCCCTTGTTTCCTGTATTAAACAGTATAAAACAGTAATCTGGCTGGTCTCCGGAGCTGAGGCCTACAACATCAATACCACCTGAGTCGCTTAAGGGACTTTAAATTTCCATCTCAGTTGCTAGGGACTTTTTACACCTGCACCATTGAGAGCGTCCCGATGGGTAACGTCACTTCCTGGTTGGGGAACAGCACCTTGCAGGACATGCGAGCCCCTGTGCTGCAGGACATCTACAGTGCTGGACCAGGGCCAGGAAGATAGTGAAGGACCTCAGCCTGTCCCAACAACGCACTCTGTTGAGTTCAGGAAAGCACTTTCGTTTCCTTGAAGGCAAACACAGAGAGAATGAGGAGGAGCTTCCGTCTGCAGGCCATTTGTAGCAGTAAACCAGAAAACACCTAATACTGGGAATTCCTTTCTTTCTCTCTCGTACAAACCTTAACACTGGACTGTTTCATGTTTTCTTGACACAACTGTTTGTGCATTTTCCCAAACTGCCACTTTAACACCAATCCGCCACTTTTAAGCACTTTTATTATTACAGCACATGGACATTATTCTCCGTTATGCTCCCTAGGAAGACGTTTCCCTTGTCAGATATAAAGCGCATACTGTGTATTGAGTTGTTGATTGGGTGAATGTGCACACGGGGTCTCGCATCTCGCCACGCATCACTATTTGAGAAAGACTGCTTTAGAGACACATTATCAGTGTTTATGTCATTCTTAATTTACCCTTTAAAACCAACCACTAGGTTTGCACAAGCCTGTGCACTTTTATTGCAATTGCCAAGCCTGGATAAATGGGGAGGGTTATGCTAGTCATGCTAAATCATATATTTGGATTACGAAATGATGATCCGCTATGGAGACCCCTTAACAGGAGCAGCAGAAAGAGGAAGAAGTTATATTTTACACTTTTTTATACCCCCAAAGATATATATATATTATATATATATATATAGAATATATATATATATATATATATATATAGTATATATGTATGATATTAATAGCCCAGTGCTTAAGGTGTTGGCTCCTGGACTGGAAGATTCATGGGTTCAAACCCCACACACCACCAGCACCACAAGGCCCTTGAGCCAGACCCTTAACCCTCAATTGCTCAGATTGTAAGTTGCCCTGGATTAAGGGCGTCTGCCAAATGCCATAAATGTGTCATATAGATATATATATATATATATTGTATATATATATATATATATATATATATATATATATATATATATATATATATATATATAGATATATATATATATATACTGCATTTCATAATCTGTATGAATGTGTAATTGAATGTAAAATTCAAAACTTTGAATTAGAAATATTTATTATTATTATTATTATTATATATTTATTATTATTCAGTTTATTTAATATAATGTTTTGTACAGTAGAAGCACTGTGTCTGTTTGTAATGTCCATAGAAAAGAAAGGCAGCTCTTATCTCACCACTATTTTATCATTCATTTCCGACACATCTACAAAACGGACCACATGGTTGTAGACGGTTTCACACTGGGTGTGTTTACAGAAGTGTGATTGTTCCACTGAGTCGCTCTCCTTTCATATTTGATGCTCCATTTAGCTGCATGTTACAAACACGCCTTTTTAAAAAATATATGTATTTATATGTATTTAATATGTATATATGTTAAATCATTTTCACCTGAAGTTCCAGATCTGCCTCTTCACTCATTCACGTGTCATCCATCCGTACTGTGTGACATGTTTGGGAGCAGTAATACCCACACTGCACCACACATGTAGCAGTGAGATGGCTTTTTTGTTACCTGCACCATTTCACTTTCATTTGAAGTTGTATTTTTATTTTAAACAAAATAATTTCCTGATTTCATTGCAATAGGAAATGAGTTGTTTGTTTGTTTACCTGATGAAGTTGTTGATTGCGTGTTACCTTTTGTGGCAGGAATCTCTTTAAGTGCTTTAAATTCATGACAAAGGTGGGTTTGTTGTTATTGGAATAGTGGGAATGTGGTTGATAAGAGCATTATTTATCACCGGGTAACAAAGCACACCGGGGAGGCAGACGAGGAGGAATGACTTTTCTGACACTTTATATGATAATAATATAAATAAGAAGATACACTGTGTGTTTAAAGCAGATGAGTATGTAAGGAGACGTATTGTTGAGGATTGCAGCGTTATGATCGTTCAACTCGAAAGAGTAACGGAGGCATTCTCAATAAACATATTTATTGTAGAACAGTTTCACTGAACATCACGTTTCTTTAACAGAAAACTTTCCGGCTCGTGTGCGCACTAAAAAAAAAACATCATTACGCAACCTGCGTACAACTTGCGCCACACAGTGGTGAAAATAAAACATATATAATATTCCTTCTCAGTCAGGTATAAACTAATATACTAGGAATTTGAGTAGGTAAAACAAAATATCTTAACACGTATCTATCTTTAGCTACTGCAAGACGATATTCTGTTAAAGACAGAAGCGGACCGTGCATTTCACACCTGGGCCTTCAGTAGTGCTCCGTCTGAATTCATTCATTCATTCATTCATCTTCTAGCGCTTTATCCGATCTTCACTCAGGTCACGGGGAGTCTGTGTCTATCTCAGGCGTCTATGGGCATTAAGGCAGGATACATGCTGGATGGAATGCCAACCCATTACACAAACACACACACACACTCACATTCATACACTAGGGACAATTTTTTTCGAAGGTGCCAATCAACCTACCGTGCATGTTTTTGGACCGGGGGAGGAAACCGGAGAACCTGGAGAAAAAACCCCTGAGGCATGGAGAGAACATGCACAAACTCCACACACACATGGCCGAGACTGGAATCGAACCTGGACCCTGGCGGTGTGAGGCAAACGTACTAACCACTAAACCACCGTGCCCCCCCGTCTGAATTGATGGTTATAAAAAGCATCTTAATATGCATATAAATTCGGTATGAAGGGCCATTGCCATTAGGCTGTAGACACAATAAATGCCTGTACTGAATAAACAAACCAGGGGAGAACTACTGCAGCTCCAGACATGTATTCTACTGCTTTAATATGAAAATACATGTCTGGAAGCTGCACAAGCTTTGGAAAAGCAACAACATTTACTTATGGCGGATATGAAAGGAATTTGGAATTATTGAATAAATACTGATGGACAAAAATATAAGTAATATCAGTTTGTGATTCAGATATTTCTTAGGCCAGCAGAGAAGGTCTTGCAGGCCCTGAACGGCCCAACACTGCTAAAAGATGATTCCAAAAAGTAAAAGCGCTCCATTTGAACTTCCACTGGAGTAAAAGTTATTTGGCTTTAAATCGCCTAAAGTGTCCAAAGTATTTTGATATCTTTATGGCATTAATGTTCCTATTGTAACCATTATAAAAGAGTATATATTGGGTGTTGTAACGGAAGCACACAGACACGGATATAAACAAAATGCAGGGAGTTTATTTAGAAAACGGAGAACACAAAGAAGTCACTCAAAGAAGTGACCAGGTTATGGGCACGGCCCTGCACTGTTCAAGCAGACGATCGGGAGAAACACAGAAGAGCCTCGAGCAGGAAAGGCGGCTGACTCTATCGGTGGGCGAGGTCGTGACCGCGAGTCGTGGAGCTCCGGGGAACGGGAACAGCCGGAATCGGAACCTGGTAGGAGTTGAGAGAAACACAGGAATTAGTTGCGAGTTCGCAGTTTGCGGTGTGTCCGTGTGTCCACTTTGTCATATACGAGACCGGACGGGGAAGGCTGAGAGAATGCCCATATAAGCGCGGCCGGTATTGTCCAAAAGCGCGGCGCGGTGATTGCTCCAACAAGCTCCAGGTGCAGCTTGTTTGAACTCTGGAGATTGTGAGCGTAGGAGATCCGAGTCAGGGGCAGGCAGAGTCGTGACACGGGTAAGGTAGTAGTATATATAGTAGGAGGATGTGAAAGAAAGACTGTCCGAGGGGGTGTTCTTATTTAAAGCTGCTGTAAATCTTTGATGAATTCAAACATCGTTCTCTACATTATTAAAACAATTTTCCTTTAATGGATAATAATAGATTTTTATATCCACTGATAAATAAATAAAAACGTTTTTGGCTCAAATACACGACCACAGTGGATTTCAGATGAAATGAGATGTGCTTTAAATGCAAACCATCAGCTTTAATTTGAGGGTATTTACATCCAAACCAGGTGAACGGTGTAGGAATTATATACATGTAACCAAGCAGACACACAGACACCGGAATGAACTTAACGGGTTTATTTTGAAAAGAGGAGAACTCATGAGACGCTGCTCAACGCGAGCAGCCTAAGCGGGGGTACAGCCCTGAACGGCTGAGTGGCAGATCGCAGTGCTCAGGAAGTCCCGGGCGTGGAAGTCCGGGAAACTCTGGAGGATTGGAGAGGAGCCTGGTTAATCACGACCGCCGGGCTTGGAAGTCCGGGAACCTCTGGAGATCTGGAAAGGAACCAGATTGGGATCACAGAGAGACAGAAGGTCAGTGTTATCGCCAGAATCATTTGGAATCTCCGTGTCTCAGCCGTAGCATTACGAGCCCAGACGCAGAGTGGAAGACACGCCGGGCTTATAAAGGCCAGGCTGCTGATGACTCCAACTAGCAGCAGCTGAAGCTCATCAGTAGCTGGGCGACTGCGAGCACGGAAGCTCAGAGCTGGGGGGAGGCGTGACCGTGACAATACAACAGTTTGCATATGTTTACATTTACATTTATAGTATTTAGCAGACGCCCTTAGCGACGTACAAATATAAGGGACCGAAAGTAATGGGACAGAATAATAATCTTACAATTTTTAATACTTGGTGGCAAATCCGTTGCAGTTCATTACAGCCTGAAGTCTGGAACGCATAGACATCACTAGACGCTGGATTTCATCCCTGGTGATGCTCTGCCAGGCCTTTACTGCAACTGTCTTCAGTTCCTGCTTGTTTTTGGGGTATTTTCCCTTCAGTTTTGTCTTCAGTGAGTGAAATGCTCAAACAGATTCAGGTCATGTGAGTGACTTGGCCTTTGCATGACAGTCACTTCTTTCCCTTCAAAAACTCTTGCTTTGCTTGCTTTTGCAGCATGCTTTGGGTCCATCTGAACTGTGAAGCGCCGTCCAATGATATCAGAAATATTTGGCTGAATATGAGCAGATAATATTGTCCGAAACACTTCAGATTGTCAGAAACATTCATCCTGCTGCTTTTGTCAGCAGTCACATCATCAATAAATACAAGAGAAGCAGTTCCATTGGCAGCCATACATGCCCACGCCATGACACTGCAACCACCATGCTTCACAGATGATGTGGTATGCTTAGGATCATGAGCAGATCCTTTCCTTCTCCATACTCTTCACTTCCCATCACTCTGGTACACGTTGATCTTGGTCTCATCTGTCCATAGGATGTTGTTCCAGAACTGTGAATGCGTTTTTAGATGTCGTTTGGCAAACTCTAATCTGTCCTTCCTGTTTTTGAGGCTCACTAATGGTGTGGTGAATGTATTCTCTGTATTCACTCTGGTGAAGTCTTCTCTTAATTGTTGACCATGACACACATACACCTACCTCCTGGAGAGTGTTCTTGATCTGAACAATTGTTGTGAAGGGTGTTTTCTTCACCAGGGAAAGATTTCTTCTGTCATCCACCACAGTTGTTTTGTTCTGTGGTCTTCCGGGTCTTTTGGTGTTGCTGAGCTCACCGGTGCGTTCCTTCTCTTTAACGACGTTCCAAACAGTTGTTTTGTCCACGCCTCATGTTTTTGCGGTCTCTCTGATGCGTTTGATTTGTTTATTCAGCCTAATGATGGCTCGCTTCACTGACAGTGACGGCTCTTTGGATCTAATCTTGAGAGTTGACGGCAACAGATTCCAAATGCAGATACCAAACAGACCGCTTGAAATGAACCTTTTATCTGCTCACTGTAATTGGGATAATGAGGGAGTAACACACGCCTGGCCATGGAACAGCTGAGAAGCCAATTGGACCATTACTTTTGGTCTCTCTGATGTAATTCCTACACCGTTCCCCTGATTTGGATGTAAATACCCTCAAATTAAAGCTGACAGTCTGCAGGTAAAGCACATTTTGTTCATCTTGGTGGTGTATAGAGCCAAAAACATTAGAATTGTTTCAATGTCCCAATATTTATATATATATATATATATATATATATATATATATAATATATATAGATATATATATATATATATATATATATATGTGTGTGTGTGTGTGTGTGTGTGCTGTGTGTCTATTTATAAACATTTGTTTTAAAGACTTGTTTGGTCAACTTTTTTAGCTGTCATGGTACTCACACTTCTGTTCAAACCACACGTCTCTGCCTCACCACATGCATCTGTTTTTATCATGGTTTCAACAGTTTCCAACCGCAGAGCTGCAGAGGTGGAAAAGCTACACATATCTCTCACTTAGCTCAATGTTTTATGAGAATGGAAACATGTTAGCAGTGACCACACTGTTTTAATCAAGTTAATTAAAGTAAAGAAGTCTGGATTCTGATATGTATTTAACCCTCATCCATTGTTAGGAAATTGTAGCAGAACTATTGTTGGAGAACTTTCAAGAACATAAAGTACATCTGTTCATCAACCTCAGTTCTGATCATAACTACTAAATGTTGTTGTTTTTTTTTAAATCCAGGTTTTTAATTGCAAATTTAGTTATACATGTCACAGAAACAAAAGATCTTCCCTCGGGTCACGGGGAGTCTGTGTCTATCTCAGGCGTCTATGGGCATGTGAAGTCTGTGAAGTCCAACACCACTGGACCACAGTTAACCACTGGGATTCTCGCCTCTGCCATGTGTGTGTGGAGTTTGCATGTTCTCCCTGTGACTGGGTTGATTGGCACTTGTGTGTCCCTTATGTGTGTGTGTGTGCCCCCTGCAATGGGTTAGTATTCCATACAGGGTTTGTCCTGCCTTGATGTCCAAAAACACCAGAGATAGGTACAGGTCTCCCCATGACCCGAGCGAAGAAAAAAATCCCACCCAAAAAAACAGGGAAAGAAATTTAGGAAATATGCAAGTAAACTGTAAAAAAAAAATGGTTTCCCTAACAGACCTAGCAATTAATGAAGGAGTCTGTGTCTATCTCAGGCATCTATGGGCATTAAGGCAGGATACACCCTGGATGAAATGCCAACCCATCCCATCACACACAAACAGACACACACACACACACACACACATACCTACACTAGGGTCAATTTTCCAAGGTGCCAATCAACCTACCACGTGCATGTTTTTTGAACCAGGAGGAGAGGAAACCGGAGAACCCGGAGAAAAACCCCATGAGGCACGGGGAGAACATGCACAAACTCCACACACACATAGCCGAGACGGGAATCGAACCCGGACCCTGGCGGTGTGAGGCGAACGTGCTAACCACCGTGCCCCAGTTAAATTAAGGTTAAAATATAAATAAATAAATAAAGGTGTTGAAGGTTTTCATTTTGCCTCTTTTATTTATTTGTTTTTAATGTAAAAAAAAGACACCTCAGACAGACATGCGCTCGGCATTCATCTCGTGTTTATTACAAAAATAAGGAGTTCCTTCTGAAAGCATTAATAAAGACATTTCTACAAGAGGAAATTCACATTTTGTTACCTAATGAGAGAAAAGATGATCAGGCGATCAGGAATGTCTCTGTTCTCCGTCATCTTTACATCACTCGCTCCCTACATTACATTACAGACTTCTTATTGCCTTCTGCCTCTTTATTAAGCTACGTAATCTTGCCTACGTCTGCCACGTCTGTTCCTGCATATCTCTACACACCTCACAAGCATGACATCAGACAATCTCATCTGCATTTACCATTCTGACCTGCAAAAGCTACATGCACACTTCTCACATTATTTACTTAGACTAGAAACAAATAAAGAATTGAAATTAACACACACACACACACACACACACACACACACACACACACACACACACACACACCACACAATCCCTTTACTTGCCCCCATTTGGAACAGAACATTTCCTCTTTGTCTGTGTGTTTAATGTTCAGTGATGATCGGGACTGAAGTGGTCTTTGTGTTTCTCTGTGCCGTGGGTGAGTCTTCATAATGTGATTTATACAAAGTGTAGAACTGTATTTATAATATACATAAAATGTCATTATTATTAATAATAAAATAATTAGTAATTATGCAGAAAATGTTTCTTCCTATTCTGTGTATTTAAGTGATGTGTAATAAGTGTGTGTGTGTGTGTAAGTGTGTGTGTGTGGTGTGTGTGTAGTGTGTGTGTGTGTGTGTGTGTGTGTGTGTGTTGTGTGTGTGTGTGTGTGTGTTGTGCAGTGTGTTGCAGGTTTATTCTCTGAGTGCACTTTATCGTTGGAAGCAGAAACTGGAGAAAATGTGACTATTTGGTGTAAACATGAACAAACTGTTATAGGTTCCATCTTCTGGTTCAAACACACGAATGATTCGGTTCCACTTCTTATCGGGTGTAAAAAGTTTCGAGCATCAGCTCCAACACAAAACTGTTATTTCTATAATAAAACGGAGCGCATGATGATTTCTGTTCAGGGTGAGAAGACGTCTCTCACCATCACTGCACTAAACATCTCTGATACAGGACTGTATTACTGCAGCACCATGGAAGCAGGTGAAGTGATCTTCAGAAACTCCACTTATTTACACGTCAAAGGTGCGTTTATTTATATAAAGTGAATAATTGCAGTAAAAGTTCAATGAGAATCTCAGGTTAATAAAATCATCTTTCCATTTTTCAGGAGTAAACAAAACTCAAGTTACTGAGAACAACGATACAGGTTTGTTGTTTTTCATACAAAAGAATATCTGTAAATGATAATATAATGCATGTTTAGATATATAGATAATTATGTTTATATATTTTTATCTCTCAGGTTGTTTCTGTGTAACTCTGATGTTTGTGCTGAATGCAGTGTTCGGTTCAGTGCTTCGTGATTCTCGCCGTCCTGATCTTTATACATCTGAAGCACACAAAACCCCAGTGGAGGTGAAATATTACTATAATAATAATAATAATAATAATAATAATAAAAAACAATAATAATAATAAAAACAACAATAAATTAATAATAATTATTATTATTATTATTATTATTATTAATAATAATTAATTAATAATAATTAAATTTGAATAATTAAATGTCTAATGTCTTCTGTTTTGTTGCTTTAGGCGCTGAAACATTGAAGATCATCAGGTAAATCTCACAATACAAATAATAAACTCTATATTTTATCACTGATTCAGATTTTGAACAGAAATTATATTTTGTATATAAAGACATCAACTAAAAGATATATATTTAAAACATTATTCTTACATTTTTTCATTACCCTTTAATCTGTATTGTAATGTATTCATAACTGCAGGGCTGCATGTAAATATTCCATTCAAAAATGTGTTTTTTACAAAATGATATTCTTTATGCATATCCACATTGTATTTTACTATTATGCTATTTTATTTTTTTATTGTATACTTTAAATAATAAATGTTTTTAACAATTAAAAAGACAATAACTAGAAACATAAGAAAAACATACATTAATTAATATAATATTTATATATTTATATTTTTTGACTGAGTCTGAAAATATAATGTACATTAATCGATGCAATAAAATACAAAGTTTATTAGTTCCAAAGTTAAGGAAAAAACATCATTTATTAATTCTTCATTCATTTATCGTTAGTGCAGTGCTTTGAGTTGTTGCTGTTTGGATGAAACATGATGTATATTATTGCAGTATAAATAATATTATAGAATAACTATGATTACGTGGGTCTGCATGTTTTGAATCTGAGCAGTTTTGATCTCCAGGTATTTTTACTTTATCTGCTTCATTAGCAGGAACAATAAAACTCTCTGTCCTTGTTCTGAAATGTATGTTCTCCAAACTTTATTATTTTTCGATACTCTGTGTGTCTTATGAAGGATCCGGACTCGGACACTTTGAATTACGCTGCACTCAATCAGAGAAGAAAAGCACGAGGAGAAACGTGAAAAAGTGGATGATGTATATTATTGCTAATTATTTAGTATAACAAGAAAAATAATATTATAGAATATGGTTTTTGTTTTCACTATGATTACAAAAAGTAATGTTAAAATAATAGAAATATTGACATCTCACAATTTATCTCATCCCTTTTCAATATCAACTAACAAACAATCATTATATATAAATAAAAAACAAGAATCATTAAAAAACAATTAAAAAGAATCCTTTGTAAATTCTATATTTATATTCTGCATGTTATATAAAATTTTGAATCATTATTATGAGATGATGCTGCTCATAAATATATAATAAGTGAGTATAAATAAAATCATTAGCTTAAACATTTTTAGCATCATTTAGAAAGATAATTCATAAAAGAAAAAAAAGCTTTTAATAGGATTTAGTTTTGTATAAACTTTCATCAGGGGATAAGATCCAGGTATTTTTTACTTTATCTGCGTGGTGAAATTCATTAGATCAACAATATCATCATTCATCATCATTCATTTCATTCATTCAGCTTTATCTAACCGCTTTATCGATCTTCCCTCTGGACACCAGGAACAATAAAACTCTCTGTCCTTGACCGTGCATGTTTTTGGACCACGGGGAGTTCTGAAATGTATGTTCTCCAAACATTATTATTTTTCGGTTGTTTAATGATTTTTTTTTTACTCTGTGTGTCTTATGAAGGCCATATAATAATCCGGACTCGGACACTATAATTTTGGTTTGAATTACGATACTAAATTAATACCTGCAAATAAAATTAAAAATATACTCAAGTTCAAACTAGCAAAAACCCACAGGAAACAAATGATTTGATGTTGGAAAAGAGAAGAAAAGCACAAATGTATTGATGAGCAACAGCATTTAATTTCCTGCACCTACCTTTTATCCCTTTTAATTCTATTAAAAAAGACATCGTGAGAAAGTGGAACATTATTATTCAAATTCATAGATATATATATATAGATATATTATAATTATTATTATTATTAAACAAATACAATGACATTGTTTATTCTTCTAACACACGTAACTCTTCACCAATAATACAATTCCAGCACATTAAGACAACATTTTCGTAATAATGAGAGCGTGTGTATTGTTGCGAATAAATAAACTCTACACAAAACAATAATCTAGGTGGTGGCTTATTATTTACTGTGTATTTAACAACCCTCAAATACATGTAATATGATCTGTGGAAGAAATGTAAAACAATCGACGGCAAAGAATATCCAACACGTTCACAACGGGATTTATCCACAATAAAACCATTATTTGTGTATTTTGATAACTTTTAACTTCATTTTTAAGTTGTGCTGAGGGGTTCTTATTCCACAAGCTGTGACGTTACACCACCTAGACAGCGCTGTCCCCATTTAGCATACTTTTAACATTTACTCCGTTACAATGGCGTCTAGTTTTACTTTATTTCCCTCATAAAATCAGTGCTTGTAATGCTATGTTAAATATTCTATCTTTATAAGGACCAGGTGATTTTCTGTTCTGATGTATAAAACTGTTTGTACTGTAGTAACTTTGTTTTTTGAGGGGTCCTGAGGATATTTTTGTTATCTGGACATTGGTTTGACCATTTTGCACTTACACAAATTTTTTGTAAATGTGTTTGTGCGTGCTCCCCCTTATTATGTATCATGTACTGTAAGAAAAGAAAGTCAGCGCATCATACCAGCGTCTTGTTCATATATGACACGTCTACATTAGCGCTTTATAAACACCGAGGTGTTTCACACTCACAATGTTTACTGAAGTGTGATTGAGTTCCACCAAGTCACTCTCGTTTCGTTTTTAATGCTGTATTTCCCTACATTTTATAATCATGCTTTTTTTATGATGTGTGTTAGATACCAAAGGTGGGTAAAAAAAGCAGGTTTTATCACTGTGAATGTATTTTAATGGATTTGAATTGAATGGATTTTAAAGTCTGGCTCTTTATTCATTCTCGTGTCGTCTGTTTGTATCTGTTGGAACATTTTGAAGTGTTGATATGGAATACATGTTAGGAATGTGTAAGTGTTTTGTATATAAAATAAGTTTAGGATTTAACACAATATAAAAAACAGTGAATCCCCCTGATGAAATTGTTTCTTGCTTGTTCTGTGGCGGGATTCTGTCAGTTTAAAATGATGTCAAGCTTGGGCTTGTCGTCTATGGAATACTGTGTTTTGTGGATAAATGCAATAAACATCTGGATGAGACAACACTTCTAATACCAGGCTGTGGAGCAGAGGGTCACTATTATGAATAGTTACGACACTAAACCAAACAGGGTTTAGGTCAGGATCTCTAGAACACGTTCGCCTCACATCTTCCGCACACTGTAGTGAAGGGCCATCTACAACTTAAAGGGCTGGTTAGGATCGCAGTGAAACAGGTGTCACTTCCCAGAGTGAAGTGTCAATTTCAGCCTTTATGTAACAGAGAGGTCAGTGTGGAGTCTGCGTTTTTGCAGTGCAATATAGAGATTTAAACTCCCCGTGTCCTCCACCAGCAGGAAATTTGGACCTTATTTTGAGATTTCCCATATCCGGGTTCTCCGAATGTTTCCTCCCCCGGTCCAAAAACATGCACTGGCTTATAGGTTGATTGGCACCTTGGAAAATTGGTCCCTGTGTGTGTGTGTGTCCTGTGATGGGTTGGCATTCCATCCAGGGTGTATCCTGCCTTAATTGCCCATAGACGCCTGAGATAGGACACAGACTCCCGGTGACCCGAGTGTGTGTGTAAGATGTGTGGATAATAGTGCGCTAGATGCACTGGAATAAAGAGAATGAAGATGAATGAATGAATGAATGAATGAAAGTGAACACTTACACAGTGCTATATTCTGCTAAACTCATACAATAAAACAAGGATACATCACATAACACTCAGAACTATAAAAAAATAACAACATAACTTTAACAATAACTGCTTCAGTGTGATTTATTTCTGTTATTAGACAACAAACTACTAAACTATATAACAGATAAACAACTCCGGCGATGTGTTATTAAGTTACAACTGGTATTCGCATTCATAGCATAGCATTAGCTAGCGGCTAACCGAATAAAAGATAATAACGATAATGATAAGAAAAGAAAATAAAGGAATAATTTAACTCACTCTTTTACGCGATGAATATATTTAATGTACGTCTTTCGCGTCTGTGAATGTTGTAGCTCACTCGCTAACGGTCGCTAATGCTATATGCTATATGCTACTTTTTGCTTGCACAGCGCCCCTACAAAATAAGAGCCCTCCTTGTTATAAAAGCACACCGGAGCTCTGATGCTAATTAAAAGCCTTTTGCACACACATACACAACCACACACACACACACACACACACACACACACACACACACACACACACACACACACACACACACACACACACACACACACACACACACACACACACACTTCCAACACTTCCACCAAAGCAAGATTAATGAAACTTTCAGTTTTTAAGAAAACATACAATGTTCAGGACAGTTAAATGAGAGAAACAATTTCTATTTCTTATATACAGTGTTGGTGAAGGTTGCTTTGGAATTGTAATAGATTACAGATTAGAAATTACATATGCAAATAGTATTTATTGTTATATACTGATTATATATGCTAATTATTGTACAGTGAAAATTCACTTCAGGTTGGATGCTAAATGTATTTTTTTTTGCCTGGTACCCACACATACCCACTTTATAAGATTTCTAGGATTGTGGATGGACTCTTGATTGATCTTAACACTCACATTCAAAAATGAGTAAATAAGAGGAAAAACAGAATAAATATTATGATAAATATGTTATGACGACATTTATAAATTTATAAAGAATTACACCAAAAGAACAAAACCGTCCAACAAATATAATTGTTAAACTGTACATAAACAAAGCACACAATAATACAACACACATATTCACAGACAGATCAACAGAAGATCAGCGAAATCATTTTCAGTGAAAATGGAAAAAAAGGGCAAAAACAGACCATAGAAGTGAATTCTCCAGGCAGAAAGAAAAGAATTGATTGGAGATGAGATGAACAGAAGCTGGCAGAACATATATCACACAGAAACAAAAGGAAGACGTCTGTCTGCAATACAAAGAGATGTGGCGATGGAAATGGTACTATGGTGTTAAAAGCAGGAAAAACGATGTGATTATGACAAGATTAGGAATTTTATGGTCACACAACACTAAGTCAAAATTCATACAAGACAAGGAAAGGAAATGTATTTATTCATTCATCTTCTACCGCTTTAGCCGATCTTGATCTTTATGCCAATCCATCTCAGGGCACACACATACACACACACACTAGGGACAATTTTTCCAAGTTGCCAGTCAACCTACCGTGCATGTTTTTGGACGGGGGGAGGGGGGGGAACCAGAGAACCCAGAGAAAAATCCCCTGAGGCACGAGGAATCCACCCGGACCCTGCAGGTGTGAGGCGAACGAAAAACTACACACGTAAGGAGATACTATAAGGACAACCATTATAGAATCACTAGTGAAATATTTAGATATTTGAATGGCACAGGGGGGCATGGAGGTTTAGTGGTTAGCATATTCGCCTCACACCGCCAGGGTTCGGGTTCGATTCCCATCTCGGCCATGTGTGTGTGAAGTTTGTGCATGGGGTTTTTCTCCGGGTTTCCCTGGTCCAAAAATATGCACTGTAGGTTGATTGGCACTTTGGAAAATTGTCCGTAGTATGTGTGTGTGTGTGTGTGTGTGGTGTGTGTGTGTGTGTGTGTGTGTGTGTGTGTGTGTGTGGTGTGTGTGTCCACCCACACCCTGTGGGGTGTGTGTGTGTGTGTGATGGGTTGGATTTCCATCCAGGGTGTATCCTGCCCTAATGCCCATAGACGCCTGAGCCTGAGATAGACACAGACTCCCCAATTGGATAAAGCGGTAGTATGAGATGAGTAGATGAATAAATGAATTGCACAGGTTTGACAAATAGGATATAGAGTTATTTATACTCTACTCCAGTAGATGGCAGAATGTGTACATAAAGACGTGTACATGCTGCCGTTTAAAAATAGGAGAGGCGTGTCTGTATGAGGAAAACATTACAGCGTGTATATTTAGTCTTTTATGTATTATTATTATTATTTTGTAACACCACTATCCGCTTCAGGAAACCTGCACTCACTCATTTTACAGAGAAACCGGAGACACCGATTCACATTTACGGATATATTTTCACTTTCGATTTCTCTTTCCCGGAACAGAGGAGTGCGGAATGATTGTTCATCGGAGAGAAAAAGGAGAGAAAATAACATGGATCTAAGCGGGTTAAAGAGCGTTAACTTCTGATGTTATTGTTCATTACATGAAATCTTTTTACATCGTGTTCTCACACACACACACACACACACACACACACACAGCAGATGTTTAGTACGGAGAAAAAACAACTCCATCCGGATCCTGTAAATCTCTAATCTACAGTATAAAGTTTCCTAAAATGATCAACTTCTTATTACTTTTATCCAGTCTTCAGGGATCTGCAGGTATTTGTTGTTTTTTTATTGTTGTTTGGATGCGTGTTTGGATGGTTAAATTATAATATAATAACACGATTCCACGAGTTATTCGATGACAAAAATTCATCATGGTAAAATAATTTGATGAAATAAAAGGATTCGATTAGTCGATTGAAGTAAATATGGAGCACTGTGTATTATTGATGATTATTATCATTATTATTGTTGTGTATTAAACTCGTCCCTGTTTGTAATGATGTGTAGGCCTGTGGATCAGGGAAGTCCCTCCGCAGTGGCGTATTGTGTTTTATTTCTGTTTAATTAAACAAGTAATTTCTCCTGAATTATTCTACACGCACAATGCGGAGGAGGAAAACTAATTATAAACCCGTGTTACGTTCCCACCTTGGCTAGGTCTAGGGGAGTGTGGAAACAGTAACCATGTATATTTGTGGGTTGTTTAGACAGAAATAGACTGACAAGATTTTGGAGTGATTATTACTTTTAATAGGAAACTGAGTGACACACCAACAAAACACAAAAGAACACAAGTCAAGAATGACAATACTAGACACAGTGGTAAGAGAACATGGACAGTGTCAAAGAAATGAACACAAAAAGGTATCTAGGATGTCTAATTTAGGATGTCTTTTTGGACAGCGTAACTATCTGATCAGTAACAACTATCTGACTACACTAGGCTACACTATCCACAAAATACAAGACATGGCACCTGCACTCTAACCTAGGGGATCTAAACAATTTCTAATACCTACATGGTGGAATGTAGGTGTGCACACAGTCTTACCTGTCCTCAAACCACGTGCTTTTGTATAAACACAAACAAAGATGCCAGCCAAAAGGCTAACAAACATCAACAACAGACTAGCCTAAACAAAACCAGGATCGCTAGCTGTTAGACAAAAACTAGCCACAATGAAACAAGCAAACAGCAGCAGCAGCTTCTCCTACTACCACTCCTACTACTACTACTACTACTCCTACTACTACTACTACTCCTACTACTACTCCTCTTTCTCCTACTACTACTCCTCCTTCTACTACTCCTACTACTACTACTACTACTCCTACTCCTCCTTCTCCTACTACTACTCCTCTTTCTTCTCCTACTCCTCCTCCTCCTACTACTCCTCCTATTCCTCCTGCTCCTCCTTCTCCTACTGCTACTACTACTCCTCCTACTACTACTCCTACTCCTCCTCCTCCTCTTTCTCCTCCTACTACTACTCCTACTACTACTTCTACTCCTCTTACTACTACTACTCCTACTACTCCTCCTATGACTACTCCTCCTACTACTACTCCTCCTACTACTACTACTCCTACTACTACTCCTACTACTACTACTACTACTACTCCTACTACTACTCCTACTACTACTACTACTACTACTACTACTACTACTACTGATATTACTTCTACTTCTACTACTACTACTCTACTACTACTACTCCTACTACTCCTCCTACTACTCCTCCTCTTTCTCCTCCTCTTTCTCTTTTTTTTCTTCCCTCTCACAGGGCTTTTAGGCGCTGTTTTTAAACAGGAGAACTGCCTTTTCAAGATCAGTTCAAGCTTCCTGTTTCGACAGGTCCACTTCCAGTTAGTCAGTGGCTCCACCTAAAAGAGATTTAAAGGCACAGCAACCAGAAAGGGATGGGCAGGAAAGCACAGAAACAAAAACAAAATACACGACACGTAACACCCGTCAGGAAAAGTGAAAAGTAAATGAACTGTGTTTATTGTGTACCTTCAGTTTGTATCTACCCTACCTGGACGAATTAATCCTTAGACGGAGACTTAAAGCACTACCTGTACGTCGCCCTGGATAAGAGCGTCTGCTAAATACTGCCGCAAATGTAATGTAAATGTAAATGACACAGAGCACATGGATAACCTGACGCATGCGCCGCTGTGTCCTCTAATGAAAGTGTGACATTAATATCTCACTAGTGTTTTTCTTCTTCATGATTCATATTTCAACATAAATAATTAAAATGTTGTTTATTATATTTACAGATGCACACTCTCTGGAGTATCAATACACTGCACTCACACCCAGTTATACTGGATTCCCAGAATTCACTGCTGTAGGTTTGCTGGATGGAAGGCAGTTTATGTCCTACAATAGCAGTAACATGAAGCTGATCCCAGAACAGTGGATAAAGAAGAGTAAGAAGGAAGAGTACTGGAGGAATGAGGAAGAGGACATGCATGGACATCAGTATGACTTTAACGACATCTTCAAAACAATAAAGAATCAGTTTAATCACAGTACAGGTACAAATATAACATTTCTATGTTTAATAGTATTATTATTGGTATTAATGATTATATTTTCTGTCATCAGAAGATTATTATATATTTTATACATGAACTTAAAGTGACAGACTTTTACAAAACCACATACACATGTGTGTGTGTGTGTGTGTGTGTGTGTGTGTGTGTGTGTGTGTGTGTGTGTGTGTGTGTGTGTGTTTAGGAGATCATACTCTACAGAGGAGGTACGGGTGTGAGATTAATGATGATGGCACTAATAGTGGATATGATCAGTACGGTTATAATGGAGAAGATTTCATCAGTCTGGATCTGAACACTGGAACCTGGATTATATTTAAACCTCAAGCTCTGATCATTAAACAGAAGTGGGATTCTACTCGTTATACTCAATACTGGAAGAACTTCCTGGAACACGCGTGTATGGATTTGTTATACGTGTTTGTGACTTACAGCAGAGATACTCTGGAGAGAAAAGGTAAACTGTGTGATCTTCTCTGATACTGTAACACACTAATAACACACTCCTTCACTACACACACACACACACACACATAGAAACCATAAACACTTACCTAAGAAACTGTTTAACACATGATCCTGATCCATTTAGCTTTATTAGATATTAAATGCATGATTTTTTCTAAAATGTGAATGAGGAATGTATTCTCTGTGGGAACGAGATCAAGATTCTCTACAACAAAAAACAAACAAACACGACAATCAGTTAAAGTGCTGAAGTAACAAAAATAGCATCAATAACTGTTTATAAAAAATACCAATAGCGTGTGAACGTAGCATGATCGGAATGCTGCTGGTTTGTACTTCTGCGTGGAGTGAACGCTGTAGCGTACGCACGTAGCCGACGCCGCCGTGAGCCTTTATACTTCTGCGTCGCTCTGCAGTGGCTATTCTAAAACACTAGTTGGCGGCTGTGTTGCGCTGTTTGAGTTTTGGGTTCCTGCTGTAGCATAACAATGGTGACTTCCTGCACTCACAGCTGGTAGTCTTTGTAAAAATGGTGATAAAGAATCATAGAGGTGTTTATATTTTCTCTTCCATCATCCTTTCAGCTGCTTGTTCCACGTCCACGCTTTGTTTCTTCACTTTAAAAATGGCGGTACGGAGGAAGGAAGGAAGCGTACGGTGTAGGTTAGGCATCGATGTGTAGAATACGCCGTAGTCTCCACACCAAAGTCAAAAACAGACCTGGAAGTGAATCAACCTTATTGTTAGATACATTTCTAATCATTGTTTAGAGGAAAGACCAGATCACTTCCTGTAATTAATAACAAGTTTCCTTTCTCACTTATAAATACATTTGTTTTACAGTGTGATTTAATGTGTGTCTCTGTCAGTTCCTCCTACAGCATCTGTGTTCCACAGAAACACTCGTCTCCTCCAGATGTGGTGTGTCATGCTACAGGTTTCTTCCCTAAAGCACTGAATGATCTCCTGGCAGAAGGACGGAGAAGACGTGTATGAGGTACATAAGGATCTCAGCAAAGCACTACCAAACCAGGATGGAAGCTTCCAGAAGAGGAGCGTTCTGAAAGTGTCAACTGAGGATCTGCAGAAACACAACTACACCTGTGTGATTCAGCACAGCAGCTTGGAGAAGGAGATGGTGCTAGAAGTACCAAAAGGTCCTGATACACTCCACATTTACAGAGTCAACACTGATTTATTCATGCAGCACATCATAAACATCATAAACACTCTGTACTGATTTCACAGGTGGAGGAGTAGATCAACAAGCAGGTGGAGAACCAGATGTAAATTTAATGTTTCGAGGACTGATTGGGATCATCGTTGGTGTAGTCATGGCTCTCGTTGCTGTTGTTGTTGGAATTCTAGTCTGGTTGATTAAACGTGGTGAGTGAAGGAAGGAGGCAGATATTAAGTCGTATTGAAAAATATATTGATTTTGATTTTATAGTTTAATTGATAAACTCTACAATATGATAAAATAACATTGTCATGTCAATTGACATCATTGTGCTGTAAATCAAACACAGTCTACAGATGTTATAATAACGGTATCGTCTGTGTTTCAGGAAAGTGTCGTCCTGCTGAAGAGACACAGTAAGACATGATGATGTTTAAAGTGTAATGTGGAATAAAATCTGTATCTGGAGAGAAAATAGTCTTCTACATGAAATCTCACCTCACAGCTCCATCCTCATTGTCTGTGTTTCTAGGAAACAGGGGGAGGAGATGAAGAAGGAGAGGCAGCCATTTAATGATAGTCCTGCCAACCAGAAAAGCAGCAGTACACCAGGACAAACTGCACCGAACTGCAATGATGTTTCTTGGATGTTTCTTGGATCAATCAACAATGGCACTCTGACTACATGAACTGCACCCATCATGCCTCTAAACTTTTCTAAAGTTTCTAAACTTCTGAACTGCTTCTTGTTACGGCACATATAAGATATTTTGAGCAGGCTTTTTGTTGCAGAAGATGCTGCCGGGCGCGACACTAGTGGCTGACGACGAGGTCCAAACCGCTGATGGGAGGAGTGAAGTCCGGAAGTACTGACTACCATAAAAGCGGACAGGCAGACGCGGCAGCTCTCTTAATTCTTCCTCTTAATTCTCCTTTTGATTCCTGCTATTAATTCTTTCTCTTGCTTGCTTCCTTTGCTTATTTCTGTTTGATTCACTGTCTTGACTGTTCGTCCGGTGTTCTGTGTGACTGTTTTGGGTTTGTTGTGTTTTGTTGTGTTGTGTTGTGTTGTGTGAGCGGGGCTTGGACAGGTAAGGAGGGGCGCGCTCATACATTGCGCAACACGTAGGTTTGTTTGCGTGTATAGATGCGTGTATCTTTTCCAGCACTTAACGTTCACATTTTCTCCAACCATTTTCTCCAACCAACTAATGATTATGTTCATTACAATGTAGATGGAGAAAGATTGAGGCATAAAAAACATGGCTCAGGAAATCAGTGCTTACGTGCCATGTTACTTTTATAAAGCTCTCTGTGTACTATCTAGCTACTAATAATGTGACTAGCTAGCGGTGCGGTATTTTCCCAATACAAACAAATTGTATATATAATGTATGTATATGTATTTATATATGTGTGTGTGTGTGTGTGTGTGTGTGTGTATCACCTTGATGACAGTCCTGCTGTTGAATCTGTCCTGACGCCAGGAGGTGTATGTTTTTCACACATTTTTGTATGAATATTTGTATGTTTTATCAGACTTTGTTAATTGATGTACATTTGATGTATTTATGGTGTATTTTGTATGCATGCATGAGTTAATTATCAGATTGAATGAATGAAAACTGGACTTGCCTGTTTATTATATACAAAAAAAGTAAAAATATGTGGCTATCTCTCACTCCTTTTGTATGAATTATATGACTGCATGCTGTACACTAGGGGGCGCTCCGAGATTTTCCCCATCCTGTGAGTTTCCTGCTGATCTGCTGACAGGAACCTGCACACTAATCACACTATAGATTTGTGTAATTATAAAAATAAAATTAATAATAAAGATGGCTGCACAGTTCATTCTGTGCTTCATGCTTTTGTGTAATACTTTCCAGCAATATTCTCATTATGATAATGAGCACAGTCTCTTAAAAATAAAAGAATGTGTTTAATAGAGAATACAGCTACACACAAAAGCAATCATTCAGTTAAAATATTTTCAAAGCAGAAAAATAAGGAGGAAATTATTATCGGGTCAAAGTCAGTCCCACAGTCATGTCTGCTTATACATGAATCATGAATACAAACATGCCTGTTATGATTTGTGTGATTAATAACTGTTCTATTCTCACTGTCATTAGATACATGCAGAGTAAAACCTATTTTTTTATTATCAAAAGTGTTTGATAAAGTGTTTTTTTCAAGTGTTTATAATTTTAAATCCTCTGTATATTTGACATGTTCTTCTGAAATCACAGGATTCGATATTTCTATCTATATTAAACATATTTCACTTAATGTGACTTGTCTATAAATCAGATAGATTAAATTTCTATTCTGAACTTCAGTCAACTCCAAATTATAATCGCTCTGAATAACACAGGAAACATCCAACCTGAATCAACCCATTCCGCTTAGAAACTGATGACGTTTCTGTCTATCGAATTCCAATTGG